>JAJIBD010002308.1:0-158230 GCA_021461705.1 Cryptotis parvus
CTGGGGAGGGTGGGGAGGAGGAGCCAAAGGAGAGGCTGGGAGTTGAACCCTGGTCTGCTGTGTGCAAGGAAAGTGTCCTACCTGCTGTGTGCTGTGCTAATGCTCCGCCTTACATTTCGCTGCTGCTGCTGTCTGTAACGACGCAACTGGGCTGGACTGGGCTGAGGCTGGTCCAAGCTCTAGCACCACAATGTGGTTTCCCTAACGTCACGGTCAAAACCAAACCAAAAGGCTCAGTCAAATCTCACTAAGGTTTAGGACCTCTGCTCTTTGGAAGACAATGAAGAGATAAAGACAAAGCACAGATTAGAAGAAAATCACGTATTGGGGCCGAGCGATAGCCCAGCGGGTAGGGCGTTTGCCTTGCACACAGCCGGCCCATGCCGCCCATGGGTTTGATCCCAGGCATCCCATATGGTCCCCTAAGCACCGCCAGGAGTGATTCCTGAGTGCAGAGCCAGGGAGAAACCCCTGAGTATTGCCGGGTGTGACCCAAAAAAGGAAAAAAAAAAGAAGAAGAAGAAAATCACGTATCTTATCAAGAGCTTGCACAATTCAATCATTCGAAAGGCAATATTTTTAATGAGCAAAGTTTAAACAAACTTTGTCAAATGAAGGATGACAAATAATCACAAATGGATGGTTATCACTAGCAGTCATTAAAAAATAAAAATTAAATTCACAATGATGATCACTCCGTGTCTCTTAGAATGGCTAAAATTAAAGAACCTGACCATAATAAATGTTGGGGGGGGGAACAGCAACTATAACTCTAATGAGAATGCAAAATGGAACAATCATTCTAGAAAATGGTTTGTCATTTTCTTACGAAAAGTTAAGCATATATTTACTTATAAGCCTGCAATTCCATTACTAGTGTCTACCCAAGAGAAATAAATCCTGTTTTTTTTTTTTTTTATAAAAAGCCGACAAAACCAATGTTTCAAGAGCTTTATTTATAATTGGCAAAACTTAAAATGACCCAACAGCTTCTCAGCTTGAAAATAAAGGCTGTGGGGCCGGAGCGATAGCCCAGCAGGTAGGGCGTTTGCCCCCATGTGGTCCCCCCTGAGCACCGCCAGGAGTAATTCCTGAGTGCAGAGCCAGGAGTAACCCCTGAGCATCGCCGGGTGTGACCCAAAAAAGCAAAAAAAAAAGAAAAGAAAAGCTGTGGAGTAGCCATATAAATAAATGGAATACTACTGAGCAATGAAAAAGTTACCAGTACATGCAATAATGGGTGAATCTGAAACGCATTAATGAAAAGTGAAAGAGGCCAGACTCAAAAGGCCTGATTCTATCTTACTCTATCTGCTCCGCATCTCGGAAAAGGCAACTATCGTGGCAGTCGTCCAGAGCGGCAGCTGCCAGGGCTGCGCAAGGGGAGAGGGCTGACTACCGAAGAAAGCAGATTTCTGGGTGTGATCAAACTGTCTGGGTCCAGCTTGTGAAGGAATTTTTTGTTTTGGTACCAAAAAGAAGACTCTTAATATATCTAAATTGCAGTGTTTGCCTGTCTGTCCGTCTGTCCGTCCGTCCGTCCACTCCTCCCTCCCTTCCTTCCTTCGCTCCAAATGAAACTAAAACAAAACACCTACTATGAAAATGACCACAAGGGTCAGAGCAATAGTCCAGCGGGTAGGACATTTGCTTTGCTCGCGGTCACCCTGGGCTCGAACCCCGGCATCCCATATGGCCCCCCAGAGCACCACCAGAAGTAATTCCTGAGCGAAGACCCAGGGAGTTAACCTGAGCATCGCTGGGTGTGACCCAGAAAACCAAAACAAAAAAAATGACCGAAGTCTCCACAGCTAGAAAACCCTTTGAAAGCAGAAGTAAGGCCCACAATGCCCTGTATGTGAGCACCATTCTCCGGCCACGCCCTGACCTCACAGGCCTAGAAACCGGGTCCCTCCGACTCTTACCTGAACCATGAGTCTCCGTGAATCTAGAAGGAGGTGGCGAGAGTGCGTGGCAAGGCTACAGCAGTTCCTTCTGACTGCAGCGGCACGGCCCAGCCCCTTCTCCATGGGGAGCAGCGGCAGCCCCCACCCCCAGCAGGTTAAGACTGCCGAATCGCAGTGCCGCAGGACTAACTCCCTCACCCAGGAAACAGTTTCACAGAGCCGATGAAAGTAGGACAAGGCGACAGAGCTGCTATCAGGGGCAGCAGCCAACCACAGGCCCCTCCACTTGGACTCAGAGCAGAGGCTGGGCCGGCAGCCTGAACCCAACGGACTGAATAGCTGGGCATTGACCTGTGGGTCTACAAGCTGCGGCCCTAAACCAATCTCTGCCACGCCTAGCAGTCTTCCCTGCCACAGTTCTCACCTGCTCTGACCCAGCCTTTACTTGCCCTCACAAGAAAGGGTAAGTCCCGGACAAGGCCAACCCCCACCCACTCCTGGGGACTGGGAATGAAGAAGACCATAGCACACCCTTCACCCAGACCACCATGAAACCCAACTCCCCAGCCCACACAACACTGTCACCTTCTTCCACCCAGAGCCACCAACTTTAAAATCCTCTTGGGGGGCCGGAGCGATAGCCCAGCAGGGGAGGACGTTTGCCTTGCACACGGCCAGCCAATGCCGGCCCGGGTTCGATCCCGGCATCCCACATGGTTCCCCAAGCACCGCCAGGAGTAACTCCTGAGTGCAGAGCCAGGAGTAACCCCTGAGCATTGCCGGGTGTGACCCAAAAAGCAATAAATAAATGAATAAGTAAATAAGTACATACATACATACATACATACATACATACATACATACATACATACAATCCTTTTTGAGGGCTTCGCAATTTTGCTATGGGGTCAGGTGTCTGCCCCTGTGCAGGAAGCCAGAGTCTGACCGGAGCGCCCCATGCTAGCATTCAATCCCTGTACCAGGGCTGCTGGTGGGGCCAGGAGCGTGAGGGGGAGGGCGGAAGCGTGTAAGACTGAAGGCAAGTGTGCAAAACACCAGTCACAACCAAGGGGCGAAATCCTCGGGGAGCTGTTTGGGCTGGAGGAGAAGGAGAGGATAATGGCCTACCTTTTGGTTTTCCATCCACGGACACCAGTTTCTTTGTTTCTGCTGTTAACAGCAACTCATACGGATGCTCGTCCTCCTCCGGGGCAGCACCACCGGGTCTCATGGCCAAGATCTAAGAGAAAAACACCACAGTGCTTCTGAGGTGGGCGGCTAGCACCGAAACAGCTGAGGCTGGACACACTTGAGACTGCCTTTACCTCACAGGGAGAGGACAGGAAAATAAACACATTCAGGTGCTACACGGAATCCCAACTGCCTAGCCAGGTATGCAACCGCTCAACTCTCCATGGCCTCTCGTGAATACACACTCCCCTTTATGGCATTTTAGTCTTCTCACGAGATGGGGTGAGGTCATAGGCAGCACAGAGGCCTGCTGGCGGCCAACCTGAAGCAGATCCCTGAGAGACAGCCAGAAATAAGCCCTGAGCACAGCACGGTGTGGCCCAAACATTATCCCCAACTGGAAAATCAATTCAAGGTCTTCCCTTCCCTGTCTTCTCCCGCCTCCAGTGCTCTGCACGCTCGCTGTCCTCAGACCCCAGCGGCAGTTAGGGACAGAGAAAGGCGATAAGCCTCCATGCCGCTTTCCTAACACACACAGACCTGCTGGAGTCTGAAATCCACCTCCTCAGGAGAGAATCCAACTCACTTTTCACTAAACTGAATGGCAGCTGCCTTGGGGCCCAGGGAGGGGGCGGGGGCCACAGGGAGAATGTCCCAATAATTATGTTCCTATCATAATTATGATCTTAACTTTTTGGGGAACTTTTTTTCATCATATCATGATCAAAAACAGGGCCTCACACATGAGACGCTAGTGTTCTACCATGGATATTAATTCAGCCGTCTGTTCTGGTCAGAATCCAGTGGCTATGCACAAAAGTCAGATCAAAATGGATTCTAGATCTCGATATCAGACATGAATCTATAAGGTACATCGAAGAAAACATAGGAGAAACGCTCTACGACATCGAAACGAAAAGTATCTTTAAAGACGACACACCACTGACCAAGCAAATGGAAGCAATGATAAACAAATGGGATTATATAAAATTGAAAAGCTTGGGCACCTCAAAAGAAACGGTGACCAAGATACATAGACAATCCACAGAGTGGGAAAGGATATTCACCCAATACCCATCTGACAAGGGGTTAATATCCAGGATATATCAGGCACTGGTAGCACTCCACAAGAAGAAAACAGCCAACCCCATCAAAAAATGGGGAGAAGAAATGAACAGAAGCTTCCAAAAAGAAGAAATTCGAATGGCCAAAAGGCATATGAAAAAGTGCTCTTCATCTTTAATCATCAGGGAGATGCAAATCAAAACAACAATGAGGTACCATCTAACCCCACAGAGACTGGCACACATCCAAAACAGCAAGAACAACCGGTGCTGGCGCGGATGTGGGGAAAAAGAAAAACTCTCATCCACTGCTGGTGGGAGTGCCGACTGGTCCAGCCCCTTTTGGAAAACAATATGGGCATTCCTCCGAAAGCTAGATATTGAGCTCCCATTTGATCCAGCAATAGCACTCCTGGGAATATACCCTAGAGACCGAAAAACACATAGCAGAAACACTATCTGTACTTCTTTATTCATCTCTGCGCTATTCACTATAGCTAGAATCTGGAAACAACCTAAATGCCCGAGAACAGAGGACTGGCTAAAGAAACTGTGGTTCATCTACACTATGGAATACTATGCGGCTGTCAGAAAGGATGAAATTATGAAATTTACCTGCAAATGGATGGACATGGAGACTATCATGCTGAGTGAAATTAGTCAGAAGGAAAAGGACAGATATAGAATGACTGCATTCATTAATACAACATAAATAGATACCAGTGTTTTACTAAATGTGGGAAATGGTAATGGCAGATTAAAACTCACCACTGAATATACACAAAGAGACTTAAGTGATAAACTCTAATTATCTGCAGGGCTAGCCACAATGTGTAAAATAAGAGGGAGAGAGATGCAGAGACAGAGAGAGAGACAGAGAGAAAGAGGAAACTGGGGTACCTGCTATTAAGGCGGCCTGGGGGACGGGAGGGAGGGGTACATTGGTGGTGGAAATGGGGCACTGGTGGAGGGATGGGTGCTGGAATACTGTATTACCGAGAACCAATTATGAACACCTTTGTAATTGTATGTTTCACGGTGGTATAATAAAAAATTAAAAGAATCCAGTGGCTAGAAGTATGGATTTCTGTGGAGAAAAAAAGCAGTCTGTGTACTAAGAAATCCCTAATCCAGGCAGCCAAGAGTCTCCGATGAAATAAGGGGCCTGGAGCCCACCCCAACACCTGTCCACAGGCTGCTCTATCAGCTGACAGTCTTGTGACCAGAGCCGCCATCCCTCCAGAGCAGCCTGGCACGCCAGCCGCAACAGAAACACATTCTGCCCCTGTGGTGCCAGAGCCCCCAGGGGCAGAATGGAGAACCTCGCCTGGAGGATCTACTCTAATGCCTGTGAAGATGCCACTGTGTTTCACGGTGAATTGGGAAAAACTCACCTAGTAACGTGGCCCGTTACTAGGTGAGCAAACCAGAGCACAAGAACGTCTGTCTTTCTTTCTTTTTTTTTTTTTTTTTGCGGCTGGAGGAACAGTGCAGGGTCAGCTGCTTGACTTACCGACCCAGCCAACTTGGGCTTGATTCCTGGCATCCCAGGAGGGTCCCCTGAGCACAGAACCAGGAGTTAAGCCCTGAGCACAACCTGTGTGACTCAAAACCAACCAAAGTGTCTTCCTGAGAAGTTTGGCTTGGACAAGCAACACACTAGGAAGCAGAGAAATGTTCAATTCACCATAAAAGCTATTCTTTGGCAGGCTAAGGAAATGTCACCTTCGCTGACCTGTCTCACAACTCACTGAACACAATCAGCTTTGTAGAGGTCCCACTCACTGAGAGCAGGGCTCTAGGAGCCATGGCCAGTTAACAAGGCTGCCACCAGAAGGCAGAATAGCTTCTCTCCAAATTCTGCCTAGCTCGGCAGGAGCCTCCGCGGGCTGGAAGCTAACAGCTATTTCATTACAATGAGCCATTTGCTTGCATTACTTATTCCTCTGGCCTCTTCACAGGAACACAATTAAGGAAACAAAGGAGGACCATTAAGTGGTTCCCATGTAGTGTCAACTTAACACAACAGGCTTTACAGACAGGAGTTTGCGCCTGTAGATTTACACACCCACAGCTACCATTTGGGCAGAGTCTTCCTTTGAAACCTGATTCCGTGAGTGCTTCCAGCACCCAGCTCAGCTCCCATACAGCCCCAGGCAGGCTTCTCAAGGGGTCTTTGACAGTGGGCCCCTAACAGCCTTTCTTTCCAAGCAGGACGGGGCTGATGACTTGCACCTGGAACCAGGCCCATGGACCACGTGGCTCCATGCCAGGGTCCTGCACACAGCATCTTGGGGCAGGGAAGTAAGTGGCCAATGGCAAAGCCCATGTCACTCCAGTCCCAGCGGGTACGCCCTGCACTCTGCACAGTGCACAAGCTGGTTCCCGAGAGCTGTGGGCCTCGCCCCAAGCTACACAGGGATCCCAGAACAGAGGCAAGGCCATAAGATTCACTTCCCTGACTCTCGCTGAAGCATTTTTCTGACAAGTGTGATTTCTTCATCAAATATAGGACTCCTCTCTTCCCTCAATGTTGAATAAAAGTTTCCTGTTCACAACCAGGCAACTCAATTGCCGGTCTAGCCTTTACCAGCTGTGGGAGTAAAAGCAGACAGTAAAGCAATAATCTGCTTCCCCAAGCCTTCCGAAGTCCCCTCAAGAAGGCTGGTGTCACTGAGAATAGGGCAGAAACTGATTACCAAAAGAAGGCATTGTGCTCTTTCCCAAGTTACTCAATTCTTTCCCCCTTTCTTCCAGGGCCCCACAATAAATCAAAGTCCCCGCAGGCATAGCCTCTGCTATATGGAAAGCAAATTGCTCAGCAGAGAAGAGTCACGGCACTCCAGCGCAGTCGCTGCCTCCCTGCGCGTGGCTGCTTCCAGAAAGAGAAAACAGCAGCTGCCTCTGCCCTGGCGAGGAAACATCTGGCGGTCAGCACAAGGCCCAGGCAGGCCATGGGGAGGGAGGGGAAGGAGGGAGGGAGAGAGGGGGAGAGAGGGGAGAGAGAGAGAGAGAGAGAGAGAGAGAGAGAGAGAGAGAGAGAGAGAGAGAGAGAGAGAGAGAATGTGTGAATGTGTGTGAGTGGCGCAGACAGGCCTGTGGTCAGCACAAGGCCCTGGCAGACCATAGGGGGAGAGAGGGAGGGAGAGAGAGAGAGAGAGAGAGAGAGAGAGAGAGAGAGAGAGAGAGAGAGAGAGAGAGAGAGAGAGGATACCCAGTGGTGCGGGGTCCTCCTCCGGCTCTGCCTTGGGACCTCTCCTCCTAGGCTCAGGGACTATGTGTGGTACCAGGGTCAATCTGGGCCTTCTGCCTGACAGGCAAGCTCCCTTCCTGCCGGACTTTGGCTCTAGTCCTGTATTTCATTTTTTAAAGTCACTCTTATGATCTGGTTGTTCTGATAAGCTCTCCTGGATGCAGGTATACTCAATTTCCTTAATATGTTGATGCGGGAGGGCCAGGGTGATAGTCCAGCAGGTATGGCATTTGCCTTGTACCTAACTGACCTGGATTCAATCCCCAGCATCCCATTCCCTGAGTACTCCAGGAGTAATTTCTAACTGCAGAGCCAGGATTAACCCTTGAGCATTGCGGGTGTGACCCAAAGAGCCCAAAAGCCAAAAAGCAAAAAAAAAACAAAGAATGCAGGGAGCTGGGGCAGGAGCGAGGCCCTTGCCTGTGGCGTAGCTGTGGCGGCTGGGACCCGGCTCAGATCCTTGGCACCATTTTTTTTCTTTTTTGGGTCAATGCTCAGGGGTCACTCCTGGCTCTGTGCTCAGGAATTACTCCGGGCGGTGCTCGGGGACTGAACCCGGGTTGGCTGCAGGCAAGGCAAACACCCCGCCCGCTGTGCTATCGCTGGGTGTGGCACATATTATCCCCAGGCACAGAGGAACCGCACAGGAACAGCTGCTGAACACCACCGTCTGTGGCTCTATCCCGCCACTCCAAATAAATGAAACAATCAAATGTCAACACAGCCTGCAATCCGTGTCAATTAAGCCACATTTGAGCATGAACAGCTGGTGTGGCGGTGTTAGAGATCTGTAAAAAGCACGGACAGAGACAGAATGCAAAGGTCCTGGGGACAGCATGGTGGGCAGAACCCGCGGTTCCTAGTTTTCCGTAATTTGGAGGGGTGGGGAGGGGTGTCCTGGAGGTTCAGGGGCCCCACTGCTGACCCCCAGCACCAGGCTGAGGCTGTTTCAGAGCTGCACCAGAATGACCAGCAGGGCAGAGCCCAAAGGAGCCAGGGCAAGACTACGGACGGACCCTTACAGGAAGGAGTCACCACTGCAGAGAAGGTCACGCAGGGCCCGGTCATCTGGATGACCCTGCCGGACACCCGGATGGCAAACTCCCGGCATCCTTTCCCACTGCGATTGCCCACACTTAGACATAATGAAGACGGGGGCTGGAGTGATAGTCCAGAAAGCAAGGCAAAGGGCATCTGCCTTGCATGCGGCTGGTCCGGGTTCAACCAGCATCCCGTATGGTCCCCTGAGCAGGACCACCACCCTCTGTGCGCCACCGCCTGCACACCTGAGCATCGCCATGTGTGACCCAAAAAAGCAAAAATAAATAAATAATTTTAAAAAAGAACATAATGAAGAAAAGCTCACTCAACACCCGTCTCTGTTAAAAGGTCTGAAGGGGAAGCCTCTGCCTTTCCGGGCAGCCTTCCTCATGAGATCCTGCCCACAACCTGAGCGGTCCCTGCCTCCCTTTCCCTTTCTGTTTCCGTCCCTTACTTTCAATTTTGGCTGTCTGAAGAGAACCTGAATGTCTGTGCCCTCTACCACAAAGGGAGCGACAGCACTGGGACCTGAACCAGGGCTGGGGTGGCGGGCATGCGCCCTAATCCCCACGCCACCTTCCAGCCCCTGCCAACGTTCCTTTAGAAGCCATGGCCTTACTCTTGAGAATAAGAACTTTTAATCCAAGACCTTGCTGAACAGGTGAGAGACATTTAGACACTCAGACCCAACTGGAAATGCTCCATCTGCTAAGTTTCTCCTGTGGAAGGGAGTAATGAAGCAAATCTCTCCATAAAAACATAAAGGGGGTTACTCCATGCGCCTCTCTCCATGAGCAATGGGTTATTACCCAAGAGGCTATAATTACAGAACTCCTAGCTGAGACATTATAGTAAACATTTTGTAATTAAGGGACAGAAATAAACAGGAAATTTATACCTAGCACAGAAGGCCCCAGATCTTCAACACTAATATATCTTTAAAAGGAAATCTTATTGGTAATCATACATTGTTTTGGGAGCACTGGTTTTACACATGGCAGTGCTCAGTGCTGACGCCTGGATCTTAGTCAGGGGCCACTCCTGGTGGTGCCAGAAACTGAAACCAGGGTCAGCTGCGTGCAAGGCAAGCACTCAGCCCCTTCTAAGTGCCATCTCTTCAACCTCACATAGCTATATATTTTGTTCAACGAAAACCTTCTTCCCACGGCCAGGGATGTGGGTCAGGGTAGAGCACATGCTTTCACATGTGAGAGGTCCCGGGTTGGGTTTCTGGTGTTGTAGGGTAGAGCACATGCTTTCACATGTGAGAGGTCCCGGTTGGGTTTCTGGTGTTGTAGGGTAAAGCACATGCTATCACATGTGAGAGGTCCCGGGTTGGGTTTCTGGTGTTGCAGGGTAGAGCACATGCTTTCACATGTGAGAGGTCCCGGTTGGGTTTCTGGTGTTGCAGGGTAAAGCACATGCTATCACATGTGAGAGGTCCCGGGTTGGGTTTCTGGTGTTGTAGGGTAGAGCACATGCTATCACATGTGAGAGGTCCCGGTTGGGTTTCTGGTGTTGCAGAAATGAACTAAAATAAAACAATCTTTTAGTCCCATTATGTTTATACTAAAGAGTATCTCTCATTTGACGGCCCATGGGAATACTATAAATAAAAATTAACTCCAATCTCTAGGGGTAGAGTAACGAGCGCTAACTGCCTCGTTTCACATCAGCTGGAACTTGCTTTTGCTTATTGGTTCTGGCTTTTCCGTAGGAAGGGCTGAGAGGACAGCAGCAGCCGGGCACTTAGCCAGGCACCCAGCAAGGCATGCACATGTCATCTCTGACCCCTCCCCAGCCCCCGCTGATGTCATTTAAAGGACAATGAAGAATTGAATGAGGAATCTGAGCACGCCTATTCAGATTATGTAATGCTTGGAATTAATATTCAACAAACATATTTTCTAAACAGAAGAACATATCCAAAGAGCCTAAGTGAGAAGATGAAACCATTTGCCCTGTGGTAACTTAGTTTGGTTCTCTTTGGTGGTGGTGGGCCTCCCCAGCAATGCTGAGGGCCACAGCAGGATTCCAGGCCAGAAGGTTGCTAGGGTCTGAGACTCAGCTGATGGAAGCTGGGGAGGACCTTGGTGCAGGATCTGCCAGGGAGCACCTGGCTGCGCTGGGGAGATTCCAGGGATTGAGCCGGACCCCTCAACATCGCCTGTGTTGCTGACGCCAGCGCTGTCCCTGGGCCCCATCCGCTTACAGGGCCACTCCTGGTGAGGCCAAGGTGCTTGGGAAAAACCTAGTGGGCCAGGAAGCAAACTCAGACCTCATGAGTTAGGTCCTGAGCTCCAGTAACGTCTGGGAGAACGGGGGTTGGGCCTCACCCAAAGGTGCTCAGGCGGCCATAGGCATTGTGGAGGAGCTCAGCAGAGCCGGCCATGCGCAAGGAAGCTCTTCACCCCGTATCTCCTCCCCCTCGGCTCCCAGGTTTTAAATAAAGTATTTTATTTAAAACACATTAAGTACAAAAAATACATGAAAGCACATGGTTTAAATAAAGCATTCCTTTCCAAACCCGCAATAACATGCCCCATCCTTAATTCCCACTTCTCTTCTTAACGAGGCTTCCTGTTTCTCCTAACACACGCCCCTTCATATGAAATCAAGAGCAAAAATGCACAAACAGCTGCCTGGTACAAAAGCACAAAAAGGTTGCCGAAGGAACATTTCATATTTTGTATCAAAAAAATATGGAAAAAAACCCAATATGGGCACAAAAAGCAAAGATGACTGTTGGAGGTATCTGAGCCTGGGGAAATGTAGCGTGTTTCCGTGAGGAAGGCTGTCAAGGAGAGGGCCGAACCCTAAAAGAAGAACAAATTCTTGGCTCAATACAGGGACCCCAGCTGAAGCAAGTGCCAAAGGCCTGGATCCAGATCCCCGACACAAACTAACTCACTAATCAAAGGAGAAAAGAGAAAACAAAGTCTTCTTTACACCCTCCCTTAGAGCACTGTACAACAATGCTTCACTCAGTGATGAGAATAAGCCCTTGACCCGCTACCTCAGAAGCTGTCACGGGAAAAAACTTGTCCACATGGTCTTCTTCCTCTTCGTCAGGTGGAGGCTTGGCTGGAGGCGGGGACGCTCCCTCTGTGGAAGGGACAAAGAAAATTTCACCATGTTTTCCCTTCAAGGGTCTAACATTCTGGCTTACACCTATCCCAGCTCTAAGAAAACACTAAAGGAATCGGCCTGCAGCAAGTGGCATGTTTGCACGTGGCTGACACAGGTTCGAGTCCCCTGTGCCCTAAATGACCCCCCAAGCACTGCCAGGAGTAGCCCCTAAGCATCGCGGGTAACCCAAAAACCAAACCAAAGAAAAAAGAAGTACGTAAAGAACCCCAGAAGTGGAGACTGAGTCTCTCTTATACACACGGACACACAGACACACAGACACACAGACACACAGACACACAGACACACACACACACACACACACACACACACACACACACCTCAGCATGCTTTTTTGGTTTGTTTTGTTTTTTGCTTTTTGGGTCACACCCAGCAATCCTCAGGGGTTACTCCTGGCTCTGCACTCAGGAATTTTTTTCTGGAGGTGCTTGGGGGATCATATGGGATTGCCGGAGATTGAACCTAGTCGGCTGGAGGTGTTTGGGGGATCATATGGGATTGCCGGAGATTGAACCTAGGTCGGCTGCAGCAAGGCAAATGACCTACTTGCTGTACTATAACCTCCGTCCCTCAAGGTTTTCGCAAAGGGTACATATTTTTATATGCATTTTTTGGCTTTGCTATCAGATCGCTGCAGTACAAAGGTCAGCATAGAAAACATGTCAATGAGGGAATGTGGCTGTATTTCAATAAAACTTTATAAAATCTCAGGGAGTTTGCCAATTCCTCAGGAACAAAAACTCTGGGGCTGGAGCGATAGTCCAGTGGGTAGGAAATTTGCCTTGCACTCAGCTGACGCTGGGTTCGATCCCCAGCATCCCATACGGTCCCGAGTACTGCCAGGAGTGATTCCTGAGTGCAGAGAGAGGCGAAACCGCCGAGTATTGCTGGGTGTGATCCAAAAAGCAAAAAAATAAATTAATTAATTTTTTAAAAAAGGAACAAAAGTCCTCAGTAAAGGACTGAAATCACAGGTGTATACTTTCAGAAATATGCAAAGTGGTCTTTGGTGAAGAAACGCTGAAGAGATGTCTGCTGCTGGGCTGCTGCGGCACTCTGGGTATCATTCAGAGCCAAAGTCCCGCACGTCCGATAACTAACGCTCCAGAGGAAGGAGGAGCAGCCTGAGCAGGAGCTGGCCTGCAGATTCTTCCCCGCCCACGGCTGACTTCATTATGTTGCTAGCAGCAGTTTTTAATGGGCAAGTTCTGTGCAAGTCCCGGGAAACAAGGAAAGACAGTCTCCTGGCTTAGGGGCTCCCCTGGGTTAGTATTTGCATCTGTGCTTTCTGGGAAAACAAGCTTAACTGCTGGGTAGTTTCCAGTTTGGTTTTGATTTGGTTCTGGTGCCAGGAATCAACCCCAGGCCTCACATGCAAAACGTGCCCAGCAGGAGCCCCCCATCACCCCCTGTCCCTTGGCCTTCTATCTTGGGGTTGGTTCTCCGACTCCCCTGGAACCAGAAGGATACTAAGGACAATGTCTTCAAACTAGGTTTTGATGTTCAAGTCAAACAAAGCCATTTCGATTTTATTTCCTACATTCCCACCCTTTTTGCTTCAAATGCCTGGCACCAGTGACACCACATAAGGAAGGGAAAAATGAAAAGAACAGACAGCATCTTCCAACAGTAACCCAATCCTGGAACACAAGCCAGTAAGAAGTAACATGAAACCCAACAGCCGAAAGGGCCCCGCTAGAATCTTCCTGAACTTCCCAAGTGGAAAGCGCCCAGAAAGAACCAGAACACTTCGTGTGGAGGTGATCAGCAGAGACCCTGGAAGGAAACAGACGCACCCACAACCTCTGGACCTGCAATCCGAAAGCACAGGGCTGATTTATGCGTGCAATGTGTCTCCCAAGAGTCACCAAGGATCAGGAAGATTAGCACAATGTATATAAGGAAAAAAAAAGGGTAACGCATGCACCCCAAGGTACACCAGTTTCTCCTAAGCAAGACCATAGGAACCTACACCCCCACCCCCCCCCATGGAACAGACCTGAGCCCCACAGGAGTGTCGGTCAACCCTTCTGAGAAACCCTGTGTTCCTCTGGCAAAGCCTTCGGCGCCCTCTACCGACCATCACCCGTAAGTACTACTCTGCCGGACTCCTTCAGTTTCTTGGTTCCTACGTGAAAGAGGCTGCCTTTGGCCCAGAAGCAGTGCTGATGGGGTTCAGCATCTGCATTGCACACACCCACACACTCACGAGAAGCTTTCTCTCAGCCCCCTGATAATACCCACTCCCAGTGGGCTACCACGAAATTATCAGGCCTTGACCAGATCCCTGCTGAAATGCTGGACTGTCCCCAGGCAGAGACTAATAAAAACAAAACCCCACCAAGAAACATTGGGCCTCTTCCGGGGCACACACGTAAAGCCCAAGGCCTATCTAGCGGCCACAGGGCAGATGCAGGAAAGATGAGACAGGCCAAGGCTCTCCGACAGAAAGCAAGACACACTGTGCTTCCTGGAGACTGCAGAACAGCCCACCCACCTGCCGCTCCCGACAGCTCTGAGGGGAGGGGACAGCAGCAGCCTCGGTGCACCCGGGGCCGCAGAGACAGCTCAGCACGGAGGGAAGCCGCCCCTGCATGTGGTCACCTGCGCCCAATCCCAGGCATCGGCGTGTCTGCCCGGAGTGATCCCTGAGTACAGAGCCAGGGACCAACCCTGGGCAGCACCAGGTGTGGCCCCAAATAAATTATCCAAAACACAGAGACAAAAAGGAAATTATTTCAGGGCCAAAGAGATAGTATAGGGGTACCTGGCACGCAGACAACACCAGTTCAGTCTTCCCCTTCTCCTCAACACAACCAAGACGAGCCCCTGAGCACCCCTTGGCAGGGTCCCAAAACCAAAACCAAAAATTTCCAAGAAGAAAGAAAAAGGAATACCAAACGTTAACACATATATTGGAGTAAACCTCGCTACAGTCCGCTGAATGTAAAATCTCTGACAACCCGGACGGCCGATGGCTCTGAGCGTGACTGGCAAAATAAAGTCAGGGCATGGGAATGAACTTCAGGGAGCCCTTCCTCAGTGGGGCTGCTTGGCAGAAAGAAACAAACACTGGAGAGCAAAGACTTCAGAGACACGAACAGGTGAAAAAGAAATAAGGCGCCTCCAAACACTCTAAGGCCCAAAAGTAAGAAAAAAGGTGCAAATGAATTCTATGAGGACTATGCCTGGAATCTCACGCCTCACTCAAGTGAGAGAAGGAATCGGAGCTCCGACCTCCGTTCCAGGGTCAGGGAGGCGCTCTCGTTTGCCAAGGCATTGAAAATCAGATGGGCTGGACATGTGATGCGATTTGGAGACGACCGCTGGACTAGAGCCAGTACTGACCAGATCCCACGGGATGTCAAAAGATCACGTGGCCGCCCACCTATAAGATGGTCAGACTTCTTCGACAAGACCCTGAAGGAACGGTTTGAGGCTCTTCATATTCCTGAAGCAAGCAGATGCCATTGGGCTACTCTGGCACATGATAGGGTCCAATGGAAATGTTACTGGCGCCCGCTCGAGCAAATCGATGAATAACGGGATGTCAAGTGATCAAGTGAATTCTATGGAAATCAGGTAAGTGGAAATTCTACCCAGTACACAAGTCGTAAGAGCTTTACCACACGGAGGAGGGAGAGAAGAAAGCATGCCCGAAAAACAGGGAGGGGGCCGGCCCGCCTCGGAAATGCACTGCAGCCTCCCAGTGCTCCCCACCCCCAGCCTCGGGGGCCACGCACCGGCCTCACTCCAGCAGCTTTCGTTCCTGTTGCCTCGGGCTCCCTGTTGGTGGAGTCGCGGTCGGATGACCGCCCGCTGGCCATGCTGTCCAGTGACTGGCAGGAGACGGCATTGTACAGCGCCTCGTAGGGCCCCTCCTCTTCTGCACGTGTGTCAAAATCCATGATCAGCTCAGTCACTGCTTTCTCCACGTCACCTATGGGAAGTCAGGGGTCACGAGTCAGAGAAAGATGCCATCTTGGATTCCCACCCGTCACTGGAGTCACGGGAATCTGACCAACTCTGAGGACAAGGAAGGAGGGACTGCACTGCGGCGGGCAGAAAGAGGGCGTCAAACTGCTCTTTTTTCATTTTTATATAGTTCTTGAAACCTATAATCAGTATCTCCCAAATTTTTGAGAAAACCAGATGTCTCAATACTGTGACAACACAAACTTCAACCCCAGTGTACAGTGAGCTGGAGCACGCAGAAAGCCTTGGAGGCGGGTCAGCCTCTCAGGGTGCTCTAGCGAAAGAGAAGATGGCAGCAAGGACTCCCCAAGACAGAGACGCTGAGCAGCAGTGTGAGTCCCTCACTGGGTAACTACCATCCCCTCAGAGAACCTAAGATCCAGATTTGTGATTCTGCAAAATTAGTAACTTCTATAGAATAGGGATCTCTAAATCCCCTGCAAGCTGTCAAAACCAGAATCACAAAATTCTTGAAGACTAAGAGTTTAGTGAACAGTAAACTGTCATTCAGGGTAGGTGAGAGAGGGATGAAGAGATTATGAGGGCCGGAAGGAGAGTTTAGGGCCAAGGCCCTTGTGTTGCATGTAGCTGACCCCAGTTAGATTCCTGGCACAGGAGTGACACCTGAGCACAGAACCAGGAGGAGTCCCTGAACACTGATGGGTGTGGCCCAAATCCCTGTTCTTCCCAAGGGAAAAAGAGTAGGTTAGAGTAGGCTAAGAAAAGACGGAGGCAGGAAAGTCTGCACAGCGGGAGGGCGTTGCCTTTGCACGTGGCCTACCTGGGTCCAATCCCTGGAATATACATGGTCCCCTGAGCACAACTAGGAGTAATTCCTGAGTGTAGAGCCAGGAGTAAGTCCTAAGTAGTGCCAGTGTAGCCCCCTCCAAAAAAAAAATGAGAAAAGAAGAAGGTGGAAAAACAGTAAGATGATGAGAACGCAATCATGACGGGAAATTGGCTATCCTTTAACCTTTGATTTTTATTTATTTATTTTTTTTTTTGCTTCAGGGGAGATGCTCAGGGCTTACTCCCGAGTCTGTGCGCAGGGATCACGCTTGGTGGGATCGGGGGACCATTTGGGATGCCAGAGATCATACCTGGGTTGGCCTCGTGCAAGGTCACCCCTCCCGCCCCTTTGCTGTTCTCTAGCCCAGCCCCGCCCTCTGATGAAACCCCTTTTGCCTTCACGTGTCTGGCTTTTCTCTGTCCCAGTCTTCTTTACTGTGCCTTCTCTGTAGAAAGGCACCTGTCAGTATTTTGTCTTTTTCTCATTCTTCATACTGAGAACTAAAAGAATGCTCAAAAAAACTGAAGAGGAGAATCTTGGCTATGAAGAGGCTGGGCCTGCTACAGAGAGTGCCTGGACCCCTCTGGTGGTCAAATGTTTATTACCAAAAATCCTTAAATATTCACTGCAGACCAATCATGTTCCAGGCATTCAAGACAAGGTTAGGTAAGGGATTCAGAGATTTGAGTCATCTTTTTTTTTAATCTTACATCCCAAAGTAGCAGGAACTGAAAGAAAGTAGGGGAAGGAGAGGCCATAACTGAGGAGAGGCGCTGCACACACTGAGGAGAGTTGAGGCCCACACTGTGGAGAGTTGAGGCCCACACTGTGGAGAGTTGAGGCCCACACTGTGGAGAGTTGAGGCCCACACTGAGGAGAGTTGAGGCCCACACTGTGGAGAGTTGAGGCCCACACTGTGGAGAGTTGAGGCCCACACTGTGGAGAGTTGAGGCCCACACTGAGGAGAGTTGCGCCCACACTGTGAAGAGTTGAGGCCCACACTGTGGAGCCTTGAGGCCCACACTGTGGAGAGTTGAGGCCCACACTGTGGAGAATTCAGGCCCACACTGTGGAGAGTTCAAGCCCACACTGTGAAGAGTTGAGGCCCAGACTGTGGAGAGTTGAGGTCCACACTGAGGAGAGTTGAGGCCCACACTGTGAAGAGTTGAGGCCCACACTGAGGAGAGTTGAGGCCCACACTGAGGAGAGTTGAGGCCCACACTGTGGAGAGTTGAGGCCCACACTGAGGAGAGTTGAGGCCCACACTGAGGAGAGTTGAGGCCCACACTGAGGAGAGTTGAGGCCCACACTGAGGAGAGTTGAGGCCCACACTGAGGAGAGTTGAGGCCCACACTGAGGAGAGTTGAGGCCCACACTGTGGAGAGTTGAGGTCCACACTGAAAAGAGTTGAGGCCCACACTGTGGAGAGTTGAGGATCACACTGTGGAGCCTTGAGGCCTACACTGTGGAGAGTTGAGGTCCACACTGAAAAGAGTTGAGGCCCACACTGAGGAGAGTTGAAGCCCACACTGAGGGAGAGTTGAGGCCCACACTGTGGAGAGTTGAGGCCCACACTGTGGAGAGTTGAGGCCCACACTAAGGAGAGTTGAGGCCCACACTGAGGGAGAGTTGAGGCCCACACTGTGAAGAGTTGAGGCCCACACTGTGGAGACTTGAGGCCCACACTGTGGAGAGTTGAGGATCACACTGTGGAGAGTTGAGGCCCACACTGAGGAGAGTTGAGGCCCACACTGTGAAGAGTTGAGGCCCACACTGTGGAGACTTGAGGCCCACACTGAGGAGAGTTGAGGCCCACACTGAGGAGAGTTGAGGCCCACACTGTGGAGACTTGAGGCCCACACTGAGGAGAGTTGAGGATCACACTGAGGAGAGTTGAGGTCCACACTGAAAAGAGTTGAGGCCCACAATGAGGAGAGTTGAGGCCCACACTGTGGAGACTTGAGGCCCATACTTAGAGGGAGAGAGACGGGTCCATGCTCAGAGGCCTAAGCTCTGTGAAACAGTCTTCATATAAAGCTTCATGTGTTAAACAAGCAGGGGCCAGAGCAATAGCACAGTGGGTAGAACGCTTGGCTTGAACATGGTTGACCCAGGTTCAATCCCGGCATCCTCTATGGTCCCCCGAGCACTGCCAGGAGTAATTCCTGAGTGCAGAGCCAGGAGTAATCCCTGAGCATCGCCAGGTGTGATCCAAGAAAGCAAAATAAGTAAATAAACAAAAAGAATCTGAATCTAAATCTTTGAAGTGTTCCCAAACCCCTGGAAAGACTTTTGATTCTGGTTTTTTATTTTGCCACATCATACTCAACTCTTTCCGAGCTGCGAGTCCCTGAGCCTGCGAGGAGTTGCCTTACCCTGAGATTTCTGGGAGATGGAGTCCACATTAGAGCTGAGAGGCGGCTGGGGTGGGGGGTCTTATCTGCCTCTTTTGCACTTTTTCCCCGGTCATGTGATCTACAAGGAAAGCCATACATAAAGAAATCAGTAAGGAGCTGCACCCGACGTGAAGGCCGAATCCGCCCCCATGAGCCCGCTCACCGCAGGAAGTCGGACAGCTACCTTCAATGAGTGCCGCTATCTGCTGGCTCTTCTGAGAAGGCAGTTCCCGAACAGTGTCGAGTGCGGTCAGCCCGCGGTTATCTTTTATGTTGACATCAATTCCTAGGAAGGCAGAGCAGGTGGACCAGGAGAGTGAACATTCTCAAGCTGGCCTCTGAGAGGGACCAGTTCCCAGGCACCTGCTCTGAGCAGCAGGACCAAAACTGTCCGTCCCAAGTCACTGGACTGAGCCACCAACTCGCATACTTGCCATCGACTGGTGGAGACATACACACATTGGGATCAAATGCAGCCAGCAAACACGCCCTCCAGGCGGGCAAGGGGAGACACACACTCCTAACCCCGCATGCGGTGTAGACAGGAGCACTGCCGACCTCTCACCTGCAGCCAGCAGGATGTGCACCACATCGGTCTTGCCAAACAAAGCAGCCTCATGCAAAGCACTGCCCTTCTCCGTCTGGAAAGCAGATGAGAGTGCAGGGCAGGGTGTGGTCAGAACGGTGGCCCAGGTTTGGCGTGGCCTCACACGACAAATGGGACGGAGAGGGGGAAGGGAAGGGGAGACCACACAGTATACTCTGTCATTATCTTTCCCACTGTCCTCGTCTGGTTTCCGGAACCATGGTCATGGTCCACAGATCACGGGTGTCTGTGCCTGCGGCAAACCACAGGTGAAAGCTGCTGTTTTTGGAGCCACTCATAGGCCAAACTCCTCCAAACATCACCTTCTAAGGTGGAACGAATAACGGGAAGAAAAGTACCAGGGGAAAATCCATCCTGACTGCCCCTCATGGCTTGGTCAATGCGAAGCATAAGGGACGGTCATTTCATCTGAAGGAAGAAGCCAACAACAAAGGGACACGCTAAGTCTTTTGCTGGCAAGACCAAATTGGTGGGGCTCTGAGGTGGCGACACATGGCTAGGAAGATAATGAGCCTTTTCTCACTCTGAGAGTGGGTCATCAGCACATCTTTTCAGGGTGTGGCTAGATCAGCCCTGAAAAGAAAACGCGAGACTCACTTGAGGCGATTTGCCTCTAAAGTTTCACATTAAAACAATCAACACATGGAAGCCCCTGACATGAGAGTGACATGTGCCGGGAGCGAGCACGGCTCAGCTGCACGGGACAGTGCCTCTAAGAGCCCGGGAGCTCCGCATGCCCCGCTACCTGGTAGTTGCTGTCCATGCCAGCATCCAGGAGGACCCTGGACGACACTCTTGTGGCCGCTCCTGGCCGCCAGGTGCAGGCGTGTGCTTCTTGGTGTTGCAGCTCAAGAGGTTGGGGTGTGCGTTGAGGAGCATCTTCACCACATCCAGCCGCCCGTAGAGCGCAGCCAGGTCCAGGGGTGTCTCAAACTTGTTGTTGCGCATGGTGGGGTCCGTGAGCTCCTCTAAGAGGGTCTTCACCACTTCCGTGTGGCCATACTGTGCCGCGCAATGCAGCGCGGTCTCGTTGTCATTGTTCTAGAGAATCAACAAGGCAGATCACATCAGAAGGGCAGTGGCGGGCGGGCGCGGGTGGAGACCGAGCACATGTAAAACCAGTGGCGTTTAAATGAGACTAAGAGCAGCACCGCTTGGGGACTGGCCAAATCGGCCCGAGCCCAGACTCTCTCTGTGCAAACCAGCCGCACGGCTCCCGGACCCAGCTGTGCTTGATGGCTGCAAGGAGCACTGGTCACCTCCTCCACACCTGCGGGGGTTCTCTGTGCCACCGAGGAAGGCTCTCTGAGCATGGGAAGGGAACAGACCCTGGGCAGAAGCCCTGGCACAGATAAATGCCAATAGTACCACTACCACTGATTCCCTTTTAAACGCCAACTGGTTTTAAATGGATATTTCGTCAACCTTGTTGTGCTACTCTGGATTTCTTGACCGTACTTCCATATAAGCTTTGGGAAGGGGGCGGGGTGTCATCCGCATACTAACCAGCCACCTTGCATGCAAATCAATCAGCCACCAAGAAAGCAATCGAGCAGAGCACCAAAATTCACTGTCAGAGTATCAGCCAACAGCCAATTCCAGGGGATGAGACCGGAGCTTAGTTACAGAACATGGGGTGAGGCCCTGGTCACCCCTGGAGCCTGCACCAACCAATGCATGCAGAATCTTTGGCACGGGAAAGCAGAGTGCGCCAACACAGACACACTCTGTGTGCGAGAGGTGCAGAATATTCTGAGTGATGACACCGTCTACTCGAACCCACGGCCCTGTGGTCGTCCCAATGCCAATTTTGTTCCAAGGTAAAAATAGGATCTGGAGGTGTAACTGGAGAAGTCTGTGCTTTATCAACAGCAGAAGCAAGATATCTGTCATTACAAGCGGTTTTTTTTTCTTTGACTATTACTGAGAGTATGTCGCTAGAGCTGGAATAAAGTGAATTCCATGGACGTACCAATGAAGAGAGGATTCCCCATATGATCCGGAGGATCCCACCACTGTGGAGAAACCACGCTTCCTAAGGAAAGTGTGTATCAGGTCAATATTGTGCACCTTTCTGGGGCCAAGAGGGAAGATGAAACGCTTCCACGATGATTTTCATTCTATTAATGCCAGCAGTTACCAAACAGACATGCAATTCCATCTGCTTTTGAGCTGGTATTTGACTGCATCATTTTTTCCAGCTTCACCAAGTATATCAGAAAAGGCCAGAGCAGGTAGGAGTAAGCCCCCCACCCCCCAAAAAAAAGACCAGAATGACAGCAAAGAAAAACAATATTACTGAAATAACAGAAAGAGTGGGAGTGGGAGCTACATGCAAAGGAAATACACACAGCACACGCAGGAGGCAGCTGCTGAGACAGTGTGGACAGCCTTCACTGGCTACGGAACACAAGCTGGGAGCAAAGGCCTCCTGAGATACAGCTGGGTCCAGGAGAAAGACTCCACGTCAACCCAGAAGTCTGGAGGGAGTTGGGAAGGCGTGGCAGAAAGCAAACCACAAAGGACACCCATCTGGATCGGCTACATCCTATGAAGCTTGGGCAGGCGTTCTCAAGCCAACTCAGAGCTGGGTCACTTCGCTCTCTCACAATGGGAAGACGAAGCAATGAAAGCTCACAGCAGCACTCTGGCACCCCCAACAGTTTATGATTCTCAGAGCTCTGCATCTCAAGATTGAGCAAGGGATAAGAAAGTCTGCAATTCTTTGGGGGATGGGGGAAGCCCAGCGATGCTCAGGGTCGCTCCTAGCTCTGCACCAGCAGGAATCTTCTCCTAGTGGTGCTCACAGACCATATGGAGCACCAGGGATCAACCTCGGTCAGTCACATGCAAGGCAAGCGCCCTGCCCACTGGACTATCACTCCAGCAGAAAGCCTGCATGTGTTTCGGTTTTGTTTTGCATCTACTTTGGGGTCACAAATGGCAACGCTCAGGGGTTACTCCTGGTTCTGCGCTCAGAAATTACTCCTGGCCATTCTCGGGGGACAATATTGGATGCCAGAGACTGAACCAGGCTGGGTCGTGAAGGCAAACACCCTGCCCGCATTACTATCGCTCCAGCCCCCGTCTGCATATTCTTACTAAAATTTCAGTCCTCAAAATCTTCATTTACTCTAAAGCAGATATTGTTATCTCTTTATACTCAAGCTGCTTCCCAACAACCACAATAATACATCGTTTATTGTGTAGGGAAAAAATTATTGGGCTTGAAGAGCTGTATTAAAAGTATTCAAGGGGATGGGGAAGGGGAGAGAAAAGTCTTCTCTTAACTGTGTTACCAGAGCTAAAGATGCCACAACAGAGTTGCTATGCTAAAGGCAAGGTCTTGCTTGGTGCCAAGCAAATGTCCTGCTTGTGTGACACAATGGCCTGACCACGTCTCTGCTGAATATCATCCACAGTGTAGGAAAAAGCTCCCGGTGTTTCACTCTTACTGGATGTGGTCTCGTAACGGTAATAATCGCTTCTGGTTTGTTTCTGGGCAACCCCGGTGGCGCTCATAGTTTTACGTGGTTCTGTGTTCAGGGACCATTCCAAGTGGGGTTCAGGGGACCATATGGGGCTCCGGAAATCAAACCCAGGTGGGCACGTGCTGGCCAAATGACTATTTTTCTGGCTCTCTGACTTGAGTTACTGCCTATTGTGATCTACCTCTTGATTACTGAATACAGCCTCATAAACTTTGACTACACTTCCCTCGGAGTCTGACAACAGGGCCAGTGTCTGGCCCCGAGAGAGAGTGAAGGCTTCCGGGGAAGCACACCCCCAGCACCTGGGGTCCTCCCTTTCACACGGCCCAGTCCACACCACCAGAGCTCCGCGCACCTGGGAAGTCCCACTACTAGAATGAGAAGCACGTTACTATACCTAGAGCACTACATGATCTTGGAATAAGGTTACACTGCCCAACCTTCCCTGAAGTCTCATCATAAGCCGCCATTCCCACCGGTCTTGAGACCCACTTTCATCTTTCTTTGACAAGGTTAATATACCTATGAAGAAAGTGTTGCCTGCATCCTTTGTTTCTGGGATTATAGTCAGTGTGTAAATTAATCATGTATACGGAGTTACGTGTGTGCGTGTCTGTGTGCATATGTCTATTTCCATGTATATATACATATATGTACAAATGGCCATGCCTCCTGGTACTTAGGTTACTACCCAATTGCTTTCCTGTCCACTGCTGACTGCTAATGTAGGGACAGTTGGGCTCCAATTTGCTATGCAGATAGTGGGAAGAGTTCTAGAAATGTAGCAAAATTGTAACGAAAGGACAATTCTGATGGGACTTAGAAGACTATGGAGAAACATGAGAATCAAGTCCATCCCATGAAGCAGAGTTACACTATTCTGCGCTGGAAGGCAGAACACTGGCCAAAAGATAAAGATTTAGGAAGAGAGATAATTACCTGGGAACCTAAAAAGTAATAAGTCCCAAATCCAGGAACCCCTAGACTTGCCAAGATAGCAGATCAAAGGACAAAGTCCATAATAAACACTTAATAAAAATCAAACCAGTACTGGAGGTATCAAATTAACCTCTTATGATCACTGAGACTGAGACACAGTAACCTTGTGTACCTGTGACGTGATAAAACCAACAATGCATCGTGGCCATCCTGCCTAAGGCTCACCACTGGTGCCCAAGCAGAACGGAAGAGCAAGCTGCAACTGAAAGACAGTCCTCAGGGCCTGGCCTACGCGTTCTGAATTGGCCATGCCATCAAGCACTAAGAAACACTGAGGGATTGTTCCACTTTGGTTATGGTCCTGAATCCTCTTCTCCGCCAAGAAAACAAAAATTGTTCTAAAGGACATTGTGACAAGTGCTAAAATTTGAATGGGAATTCTATATAAAGTATCAGACCATGTGGCTGTGGTCATCTGAACCTTGCAGTTACACAATGAGGGATGTGTTCAAGCACTGGGGGGCTAAAAGTCACCATACCACGGTGTGATCTCAAAAGTTTAACATCAACTGTTAACAATTACATGATAGAAAGCAAGCATGACAAAATGTCAGGAACCAGGAATTTATGGAGCCAAAAGATCGCACAGTGAGAAGCGGGCAGGGCACTTGCCTCCCACAGCAGACCCTGATTCCCGGCACCCTCTAGAACCCCGTGATCCCTGTCAGAAGTGACCTCTGAGCACAGGACAGGATAAGCCCGAGCACTACCAGATGTGGCCCCAAACCAAGAAACCAAAACAACAACAAAAAAGAATCAGGGAATTTAGAAGAGTACACCGTACTTTAAAGCAGTATTCCAATACTTTTTTGTAAAATAGAAGCTTTGTACATTTACTGTGCCAAGGATCAAACCTAGGACCTTGCAAGGCATGTGATTCACACTGGAGTCACATCCCAAGCGCCTGGAAACCACCACACTCCCCTTCCCTTTGCTTTTGGGTGACACCCAGCTGTGCTCAAGGCTTACTCCTGGTTCTGTGCTCAAAGATCACTGCGGGCAGATCTGGGGACCATCTGTGGTGCCAGGACTGAGCCTATCAAGATCAACACGTTACTGCTGGACCCTCCCTCCACAATCCCTGGAACTGCTTTTAAAATTGGGTAGCATTTAATGAGGAAAGAAAGCTGTATTTAGTGAGAAGTTGCTAGGTGTTTCTAAGGAGTCCTTGGCCCATCAGCAAGTGGAGACAACTCGTCTTCATCAGTGTGTCTCAGCTGGGGACCCTACACCCTGCATATTCCCAGGGGTCATGAGCGCGAGATTGGGGGGGGTGGGGGGCTGAGAAACCCTGGTCTGGATGACTGCGGGGAGGGCTGAGAAACCCTGGTCTGGATGACTGCGGGGCGGGGGGGGCGGGCTGAGAAACCCTGGTCTGGATGACTGCCGGGTCCCTTCTAGCTCTGCAAAACAGATCTTCCCTGAAACAAATCTACCAGTTATCTTATGATATGGAGACTGTTTATATGCCAACTAAAGCAGAGGGAGGTAGCAGTGAATTGAAGGAGCCTCCCCAAAAACAAAACACTGAACAGACTAACTGAACAATGTTTCATTAAGCTTCACCCGCTATCTAAGAGTAAATTCCTAACCGCAGCTTCACAAATACTACCTTGCATATTTTTGTAAATTAGATACGATTAGTTGCTAGACCAAATATTACTAGTTGCCAGATTTATTTTATGTACAACATTTTTATATATGATTTATTTATTAAGCTTTTGGGGCCACACTCACAATGCTCAGAGGTTACCCCTGGCTCTGCACTCAGGGTTCCTCCTGGCGGCTCTTGGGGACCACATGGGGTGCCGGAATGAACCTGGGCCCGTCATGTTTAAGGCAAATGCCCTCCCTGCTGTACATACTTCAGCACATGTGCATAACCCTTTTCTCACACGCCAAAACAATCCAGGAGGCAGATCGTATGCCCCAATTTATAAAGAGGAAACTGAGAGCCAGGAAAATTAAATGACTTGTTCAGCAGCACAATTAACTGCGGCAGCAGAGAAGTCAAACTAAGTCTGACTTGACTTTCGTGAGAGCTTCCCATTCTATCACCCAATTTTCAAAACCGGAAAAAGATCTAAGACCTGGCATCTTCCTATTTTGAAGATTAGAAAACAGAATTTAAGGAGGGCCCGAGACTAGAGCTGGCGCCCGTGTCCCATTTCCCACCAGCCGAGCGGCTGCTGCCAGTGCCCACAGCCAGGCGGAACCCACAGGGCGCGCCAGGTGGAGGTCTGTAAGAAGCTTCATCTGCTACGCATTTCTCATAGAGAAACACCGACTGTCTTCAGTACACAATCACGCACAATCATGCCATACAGGTTTCCTTTCCCTGAGGATGTTTTCAGAGCAAGAGAAAAGCGGCTAACGTGAATAAACAGCGTCTTCACGAACTCCAGGCTGTGGCCGAAAAGCAGAGCTCACCTAAACGAAACTCCCTAAACGAAACTCAGCCAAAAGCAAGGCGAGCACGCTGGACTGAGCAGCTACACCACCCTGAACCCCCCGATTCTGCCTCCCGTGTGGCTGCTGAAGGGCGGGGCTGCTCACCAGACCTATCAAACCGATTCTTGCCCAAGCCTCAGAGAGAAGATCCAAGGCAAGTGTCTTATTTCTAAAAGAGAATTTCAGAGCCCTGGCCAGGGTCAAGAGTGACCGAATGAAGAGTGGCCAAAGGGTTGGGGAGTAGAGATGATGCTTTAAGGCTCCGTGCACAGCCTTAAGGCGAGGAGAAAGAAGCCACAGCGACAACGCTGAAGAATAAAACGGAGTCTGCCACGCTCTGCCCCAGTACTCCAGAAATTAATGAAACTCAAGAGTCCACATCAGAAGAAATCATAATTAAAATATCAAAGTAACCAGGAGCATAACATAGTCATTTTGTCCTTGTTTAAAGGTAAACAAGCTTGACATGTTTTTACATCTCTACACTTTGGATGACTTCAGAAACCACAATAAGTAGCATATAATACATCCTTTTATTTCTCCTCTGCCTTATCTAAGGTTTTCAAATATTCCCAGAAAAGTAACCAGCCTTCCCAGAATTCCTATTAATATTAATATTTAAGGACAAAAGCAAACCCTACTGATTTTTCCCTTCCCAGACAAGCCATAAGCAGATGGGCTGAAGCGGCAACAGTTGGGGGCAAGAAGGAGCCGGAGCAGGCACAGATAAAAGGACGTAAGACAGGACGCAGAGAAAGTGCAGCTTGGAGAAATGATGCAGAGAAATCCTGGCGGCAACGTACACACCTTGGCATTGATATAAGGGTCAAGGGGCGTACTTTTTGAGTTCTTTGATCTCTAGAGCATTCTACAAAAAGGAGAGGAAAAGAAAAGGTGATGATAAAATGGATGAACTATATCAGAGAAATGCATAGCTCCACGGGCGCAGCGTTAGAGCAACCTGGATTTGCTCCTTCCAAAGGAAGGGAATGGGGAGAGCACTCAGCACCCTCACACCAATGCCTTTTCATCAGGCCTGTGGTGCTTGTGACCCTACCTACGCATCCATCAGGTTCCTGCAGCTAGTGCAGGCAGACATCTTGCTGGGGCCCGCCCCACCCCCTGCCTGCCAGGCTCTCTGGGCAGGGGCTGGTATCCCCGTATCAGTAGAAAATCTAGGCAGGATATGGTGGTGCAGGATAAGTCACTACTAAGTGGCTCAAAAATTCAAGCAGCTGTTTTATAAGGTAAGAGTGAGCAAAAACAGAATCAGAAATGGTTGCTGAAAATTCCTTGAACGGCAAGGACTTTAACAGGCGATTAGTTTTTCAATATGAAGGAATATTAGTTAAAAGCAAATATCCTTATGTTTCGCCCAGGGAAAAGTCACCATTTTAGCCACGCAGAATAAAACTGCCGTAGAATTGGAAGAGGCCATTCCAAAGAGAATTTTCATTTCTATACTATAAAACAAAATCAGTCCTCGCGGCTGATCGTGAATGTCTGTCGCTCAACGATCCAGAAACACAACCCAAATGGGAAGTGGGGTCCATCTCCTGCCTGTGCGACCTGGAAGCTCTCTGACCTCCCCACTGCTAGGGCAGCTGCCCCTCCCTGGGTCAGCCACGCTCTCACAGCCCACCGAGAACCCATCTGGGTCCTGCTGACAAACGACTCCCCAGAGTCGTTTTTGTAGGAATAACCCGGATCTAATCCTATATATAATTTAATAATCTCTTCTCAGCAAAGTCATTAGGAAAATAGTTTGAGCTTATTTTGAAACTCCCTTATCTCTCTTTCCAGCAATTAAGGAAAAAAAAAAGTAGCTGCTTCAATTCCAAACAGAAAATGGAATGGTCTTTTGTCAAGAGAAAGTCCAACTTCTCTCAGACCCAAACTACAGGGAATATAGTTGATTAGGCGCCTGTCTACAACTTGAAGCTCTAAGTATAACTTTTCCAAAGAAATCCATTTTAGTACACATATCATAGAAGAGCAGCTCACTCCAAGGCCACAGGAAGGTATCTTTGTTAAGCGCTGCCTTGATTTTCTGAGACCCTCTCTGCACTGTCACGCACGCCCACTCCTGAATGAATATAAGATGCTGCCATGGAAACCGCCAGTGCTTTACGTTCCATTCACAGTTTCTGAGTCCGATGTCCAGAGCGCGCACATGCTGCTCCCACTGCTGTGAGTTGTGAGTTCTGTGAAGCAACAGCAGGTCCCCACAGGGCTTTCTCACATCATCCTGCACCATAAACAACTAATACAGGCCGCCGGTTGGATGGGACTCAGAACTACACTGCTGGCTTTGCAGTGTTCAAACTGTATGCCTCAAGTCTGACTGTTCTCGGACGGGTCTAAAGCTGCGAAGCTCCAACGCATCCTCACGGGTTTCCCTGAGGGAAGCGTTCCTGGGAAGAGGGGCAGTCAGGAGTAGGGCAGGACAGGACTGGCTCCCCGAGGGAGTGAGGGGCCACCCGGGTGTGGTTGTGAGGACTGGGGGAGACGTCCCTCCTTTCAGACCTGCTCGTTGACTCTGGTGTGTGAGGGCCCGTGATGGATGAGCAGACGCACAATCTGGGCGTCCCCTTTTCCACGCCGCCAAGTGCAGAGGGTAACAGCCCCCTCGAGTCAGCCACGTTGGTCAGCGCATCGTTCCTCAGGAGAACCTCAACCACATCCCTGGAAGGCAAAAATCAATCATGAGTTTGCAGAGCCTTGAAGATTCCGCTTCCTTGGCCAGCGTGGAGCCGGTGCACAGACACGACCTGAGCTGGCTCCCGTCTCCTGGAGCTCCCTGCCCAGTTACGCTGTCACTGCAGGGAGCCACTGCCCCACTGAGCTGTCATCTCTTCGCTCATCTCTTGTTGCAGGACTCCTCTAAGAGCCTCTGCATCTGCCCTGGATTGTCTCCTGCAAATTACTTCGTAGATAAGAGGGTAGTTTACATGTGGCAGTTTATCTGACCATGTATTCTGTACTGGCTGGCATAAATATTCTCTCGTGCTACCACAATCATTGTGGGACTAGCTAGATCTTACCAGCATATTTGCCTGGCCACGTTGGATCTCTAAGTGATTAGCCCAGAGAGAAATGCTGTTTGCCTCCAAGCAAGCAAGCATGGCTCCCTGATAACTCAAAGGCAACTAAAATACAAAAGTACCGTAAAGTAGACGAGACTTGTGAAGGCTTGGAGAAATATTTAACTGGCATTAGTATTAGTCTTTGCTACAGAGACATGCCATCTCAGAAACCCCTTCTCTACCCTATAAAGGCATTTCCAGGCAGATCTTGGCTCAAAACATTAGCATATAATAGGGCCTAGTGAGGTGCTGGGAGAAATTACCTAAGGACATTTGAACCCTTCCTGCTTCCCATAATAGTGGGAGGTCTGAGTTGCAGGGGTATAAAACCAGCTCTCTCTCTCTCTCTCCAGCTCTCTCTCTCTCTCTCTCTCTCTCTCTCTCTCTCTCTCTCTCTCTCTCTCTCTCTCTCTCTCTCTCTCTCTCTCGGCTCTCTCTCTCTGTGAGCTTGCACCCTTCTTGGGAGTCTTGTCTTTTTCTCCTTTTTACAGGGCCTTAACACGTGGTGGCCGCCATCTTGGCCTACACGTGTCTGGGGTTCTAGCTGGGAATCCTAAGCACAGGGTTTCTCCTATTGCTGACTTGTATGCCTGAACCTGTGATAAGTAAAACCTTTTAAAACTGCATTGGATTCCTGAGTCTTCATCTATTCCCTGCCAGCTCCGGAGGTAGAGGGGAACTCGCTTCCCAGCACTGTCGGGGGACCCCGGCGGCGTTTCCCCGACAATCTCTCTCAGCTTCCCAGAGCATCCAGGGATTTTTTTACTTCTTTAAAAATGTCTGATCCGTGGGGCTGGAGATATAGCACAGTGGAGAGGGTGTTTGCCTTGCACGCAGTCGACCTGGGTTGGATCCCGGCATCCCATATGGGCCCCCTGAGCTCTGCCAGGAGTAATTCCTGAGTGCAGAGCCAGGAGTAACCCCTGAGCATTGCTCGGTGTGACCCAAAAAGAAAAAAAAAAAAATTTTGGTCCCCTTGCCTAAAACCTGGCAGCGTTTCCTTGTCTGTGGTGTTTAGAGAGCATTTGGGGATAGAATTTACAAAACTGGAACCACGCAAGACAGAGTTCCCACGTGATGCCGAGCATTCTATGACATGGCAGCTGGGAGTCTAGTGGCAGGACAGAATCACAGCTGCAGCACGTGTGAGCAGACACACACGGTACCATCTGGTACACCAGAGGCGAGTACTCCGCTTTCTTCTCAGCGGCACCACTAATTAAGCAGACGTGAGCGTATAATTATTACTGTGCCACGAGGTCAAAGAAAATTCCTGCTGCAACTACAACCAGAACCGGACTTGGTTAACAGGCTACAATGGCTAAAGATTTGCGTTCACTCAGGTTACCTCGCTACCTAATCCAGATTCATTTATGAATGACTTAAGAGTGATGCGGTAATGCAGGTTACCCCATTTAATGAGGGGTTCTCCTGCTATTGTGGCGTAAATTGGCTGTGAAAAAAAACCACAAGGATCTCGTGTGGATGAAGAACTAGTACAGTGGGTGGGGTCCTTGCCTTGCATGCTGCCAGCCTGGGTTCAATCTCTGACACCACATATGGTCCCCTGAACCTTGCCAGGCGTAATCCCTGGGCGCTGAGCTAGGAGTAAGCCCTAAGCATAGCCAGGTGTGGCCCCAGAACCAAAACCTGTGAGAATTACAATCCAATATATCCAAGAAGCTTAAGTGAAGGAAGCAGCCGCTGCTCTTCCCGACACACTGAATTTCTTAGGCTGAGACAAGTATTACACAAGCTATACACGAAACACGATATTCTTGTATCGCCCAGAGGGGGAGGGGGGTCCTGCACAGTGCGTGAGTCCGGAAAGCGTTTCCACAACGTTTCTACCACCCCTGAAAACTTAGTGTTACCCTCCAATGCCTCAGCCCCCGCCATTCCCTTACTCTGCTTTCCATGCTTCCGTATCCTGAAAAACATATCGGTTTTCCTCCAAAACCCCAAGGGACTCTGGGGGCCAGAGAGAGAGCTCAGAGTACATGCATAAGACCCCGAGTCCAGTCCCTGACACTGTCCATCTCCCCGCCACACCACTCCTGGGTATGATGCTGATGGTGTCGGAGCACTTCTGCGTGAGACTGTGGTGGACCATCACTGCAGGTGTGGCTCCAACGGCACCACCATCTGCACTGGGCTTGGTTCTGCCGTGAGTGGCCACAGAGCTCACACCACAGCGGGTGTAGCTCTGGTTTTGAAAAACTGTCCCTGTTGGGGACTCAGAGATAGGTGCTTGCCTTGAACATGACTGGCCCAGGTGTGGTCAGTCCCCAGAGCACACCAACAGTGACCTCTGAGCGCACGGCCCCGAAGCACTACTGGTGTGGCCCAAAAAGCCAAACACACACTCATGGTTCCCGCTGCTCACAAGGACACTTATGAGGAAAGGGTAGTGAGCAGAAACCCAAAGCGAGAGTCGGAGGTAGGTGCCTGGCGTGGCGCACAGCTGACCCCTGAGTTCAATCTCTGGCATCACATGTTCCCCCTGAACCCCGCCAAGAGAGATTCCTCAGTAGAGCACGGGTGGCCCCCCAAAAATCAAAATCAGAACAAAGTAAATAGAAACTTAGTGGAAGTATGACCAAGACCGTACTTCTCATGACCATGTATTTTTCAGTTTGCAAGGAGTTTACCTCGTAGATCATCCAGCCCCTTATGACCCAGTTGGCCCAAATCTGATCCTTCAAATTGACTGGGAGTGCAACATTTTATAGGGGAGAAAGACTAACATGAAAAACGAAAAGACTTGGAGCAGGAACAGTTCAAAGGGCCAGAGCTCATGCCTGGCATCCAGGGAGGCCCATAGGGGTCGCCCCAGAGCAGAGCCGCTTTCCTGGGTCACTACAGAAACGTCGGCACACACAGCCCAGCCCAGTCATCACCAGGAATGGTCCCCAGAGATCAAGCAGTGTTTGGGAAGCCCTGCCCAAAAAAAGGAAAAGAAAGGTAAAGCTTAACCTTCGGGGCCAGTGAGGGGTAGGAGGAGGGTGTTTACACTATACCTTGCACAAAGACAGGACTCGTGGGTGCCAGGGAGACAGTGTAGGGTTAAGGCACAAGCCCGCCTGCCGACCCCAGGCCGATCTCAGACACCGCAGGGTCTTCTAGACGTCACACGGTCCAGGGAGTGACTGAACCCCCACACTGGCCAAGCAAGACAGGGCCAGAGTGATCGTACACCATTGTAGGCCGTTTGCCTTGGCCGACCCAGGTTTGATTCTGGCATTCCATATGGTTCCCCAAGCACCGCCAGGAATAACTCCTGAGCATCGCCAGGAGTGATCCAAAAAAGGAAAAAAAAAATCTGGACTAACTTTGCTTTTCTCCATTCCTCAGAGCTAAAGCAAAGCAGATGAGAAGGCTGGGAGGGCGGAGGGGAGGGAGGCAGAACACTTACCTATGGCCGTTCAGAGCAGCGTGGGTGCAGGGGGTGTAGCCAGTGCTGTCGACGCAGTTCACATTCGGGCCTCTCCAGATGCTGGAGAAAGGAACAGACGAGTCAGACACCCAGTGGGACAGCTCATTCGGGGGTTCTGGGCAGTGACGCTTGACAAAGGAAAGCAGCTATTTACTCCAGAATGCACAGCGCTGAGAAGACAACAGCTGGGTGTCCAGGAACCATGCATCAAGCCACACTCACTGGAAGCGCGGACTCTCCCTCCTCATCTTTCCCTCTTACTATGTCTGGGGCTGGTGGTCCGAAGACTCCTGGACCGTGCGAATGGCTCATTGAAAGGTCATCAAAAATATCATCAGGGGCCGGAGCCATAGCCCAGCGGGTAGGGCGTTTGCCTTGCACGCCGGCGCCATGCCGGCCAGGGTTCGATCCCTGGCATCCCATATGGTCCCCGAGCACCACCAGGAGTAATTCCTGAGTGCAGAGCCAGGAGAAACCCCTGAGCATTGCCGGGTGTAACCCAAAAAAGCAAAAAAAAAAAAAAATCATCAGACATCACACTGCAGAGATAGTGCAGTGGGTAGGGCGCTGGCCCTGCATGCAGCCACCTGACTTTGATCCCCAGCATCCCGCAAGGTTCCCTGAGCCAAGCCATGAGTGAACTCTGAGCACAGAGCCAGGTACGCCCTGAGCCGTGTTCTGGCATGGAACAAGAAGAAAATAAAACTGAAAACAAATCAAGAAAAGCATGCAGCAGGCCAGAGGCGTAGCTGATGAACCTATATTACCAGAAACACCAAGATACTCGCGTTACACTCCAGCAGTCTGGGGCTCGCATGCTGGGAGGGAACTTTAGGTGCTGGAGCCCCAGGTCTGCGCCCCAGGGTCACTGCTGGGGGTGACTCAAAAACCAAACAAAGCAAACTTTTTTTTATGACTGTCTTATTGGTACTAGTATCTGATCGACAGTAAAGGATGACTACAGAATTTACTATTTAAGAGCATGTTTAAGTCAGAACTACCACACTGAGACTATGCAATGCCACAGAATTTGGTCACCACGTCTTACTTTTAAGAATGTGTAGGCACGCACGGAGCTAAAGCATTTCCCCTAACATCCTAGGCACCACACACGGCCCTTGGGCATGCCATGCATTCAGGAATAGCTCCTGACCACCACTGGGTATGGCACAAGACAGCCTTACAGAAGCCTCCCCAGTAGTGCTGGGGTGGCTGGGGCCTCGCTCAGCGATAAGGGCAAAGGGTGAAAGAGCCACCACGGCCACAGGGCGATATGCGGAACCACGGGCAGAACCCAGAGTCTCGGAGTCATCTCCTCAGCCCCTCCAAGTTTTAATTCTTATTTCTTTATTCCTTCTTCTTTGTGTTTTGGACCACACTCGGCAGTGCACAAGGGTACTCCTGGTGGTGCCCAGGAGACCCTATGGAATGCTGGGAGTGGAACCCAGATCAGCTGCGTGCATTGCAAGCGCCCTCCCAGTGGCTGTACCATGTCTAGTCCCTTCTCCATTCTTATTGCTGTCCAATGCAGTTAAGTCTTGAACTGGCCAGAACTTTTAAAGAACTGTTAAAATACTCCCCTGGGTGCTGGACGAGTACAAGAGGCCAGGCCCTGCACGCAGCTGACCAAGTTCAAGCCCTGCTACTTCATATGGTCCCTCAGAGATGCTCCATAGTGACTGCTGAGCACAGAGCCTGGAATAAAATCTGAAAACAGCTGAGTGTGGCCTTAACACCCCCAAAAAGGATTTCCATCCTGCATGAATACCTGAAGAACTCACACTCCTAAACATATACTAATGACAAGCCATCCGAATACTTAGGGAATAGACATAGAGATTTCACAACACCACAATATATAGTAGAATATACTACCCCTGTATTGCTGCTTTAAACATCAACTGGGCAAACACGTCAACAAAGAAACACTGGCCTTGAAAGAAGAAAGGAAAGACAGGGCTGGACGTCAGTCTAGTGGGTAGGGTGTTTGCCTTGAACGTGGTTGACCCAGGTTCAATCCCTGGCATCCCATGTGGTCCCCCCAGCACCACAAGGAGTAATTCCTGAGTGCAGAGCCAGGAGTAACCCCTGAGTATTGCAGGTGTGACCCCAAAATAAAAATAAAAAAGAAGAAAGGAAAGAAATGGGCACAAATAGATATGCACAGGCCCTTCCGCCCCAAAAAGCTGAGGATGCATTCTTCTCCAATGTACAAGGGCATTCTCCAAGACACACAAAACATCTTTATAAAAAATCAAGAGGATAGAAATCATATCAACTATCCTTTCTGACCACAAAACACTGAAAATGGAAATTAATTACAAACAGAAATGTGGAAAGTACTCAAATATTTGAATTAAATAATCAAGAAGGCAGGCAGTGGGCCCAAAGTGAACTGGAGAGCAGGGACAGGTAGGGAGGGGTCCTTGGGACTCTGGAGGAAAGGCGGCGCTCCGGTGATAGGTGTGCCGCCGCAATGATGTACGCATGCGACTAGCAGTAACAGTAATTCACAGCACAACACAAACAGAAAACACAAAAAATAAAAATACGTTTACTATTATGCAGTTAGGGGCGCCTTGTTCTGTCTTCATGTTCATGAACATGCCTCCACTGTGTTGGCAGTTGGTTTGAAATAGATTCTGTGACAACAGGGGGAAGAGTCTTGTTTGAAGTGTTTTTAATTTAAATAATTTTCCACATTTGCCAAGTACTTAAGGAGTTAAGTACAGCTTTCCACATTTAACCAACTGATAGTGTGAGCAACAGTCTTCTTATGATTGGGCTGTTCTCAAAGGAGAGACAGCCACACGGGGGGCACACACATGGAGAAGGCGGGAGAGACAGCCCCACGGGCAGGGCACACGCATGGAGAAGGCGGGAGAGACAGCCCCATTGGCGTGGCACACGCATGGAGAAGGCGGGAGAGACAGCCCCACGGGCGGGCACACGCATGGGGAAGGCGGGAGAGACAGCCCCACGGGCGGGCACACGCATGGAGGTGGAGAGACAGCCCCACGGGCGGGCACACGCATGGAGAAGGCGGGAGAGACAGCCCCACGGGTGGGGCACACGCATGGAGAAGGCGGGAGAGACAGCCCCACGGGCGGGGCACACGCATGGAGAAGGCGGGAGAGACAGCCCCACAGGCGGGGCACACGCATGGAGAAGGCGGGAGAGACAGCCCCACGGGCGGGCACACGCAGGGAGGGCCCGGGTCCGGTTCTGGCACCAGATGGTCTCCTGCACTCTGGGCTGGGTGTGTGACTCCTGATGGCTGCTAGATCGGGTCTCAAACCAGGTGTATCTATAGCGAACTTTTCTTTATTATTTATTTGTATTCTTTATACCAAGTTGGTGATTTTTTCTTGAGCTTCTACTTGAGCATTTACTCAGGATTTTCACAGGAGAAAATGAGTCATTCATCTCGCCCATCACACTAGCCACCATTTTTGCTGTCCGGACACTGCGAAACTGCCTCACGACCAGATCAACAGAGCAAAGCCAGTTCGAGCCCAGGTCGTCGGCCGCTGGTCCACTAAAATAGTGAAACAGTGATGTCTTTTGGTGCACTGCATTCCACGAAGAGCAGGAAAGTTTTTTGGGAGGGAGATGTAGGGAGGAAGGAAATGACATGCAGAACCCGCCAGGTGGTTGGGGTGCGGAGGGGGAGGCAGGTGGGGACATTGGTGATGGGAGATGGTTTTGGGTGGAGGGTGCGTGTTGGAACACTGTGGAACCAAAGCTCTACATGAGCATCTTTCAATTAAAAAAAAAAAAGAAGGTGGAATCTACCACAAACATGTGGGAATCAGTGGTTAGGTAAGACAGAGAAGGGAACAGTGTGCTAATATTTGTCAAAAGTGATAATGCCAGCCTAGAACTGAGCATTGAATATAGGAAAAAAAGATACACATGAGGGGGCTGGAGCGATAGCCCAGCGGGTAGGGGCGTTTGCCTTACACGCGCCAGCCTGAGCCGGCTCGGGTTCGATCCCCGGCATCCCATATGGTCCCCCCGAGCACCGCCAGGAGTGATTCCTGAGTGCAGAGCCAGGAGTAGTAACCCCTGAGCATTGCCGGGTGTGACCCAAAAAGCAAAAAAAAAAAAAAAAAGATATACATGATAATCTCTAAATGTATGTATTGCAATCCACAATGTGTAAGAGAAGAGAGAAAGACAGAGAGAGAAGAGATAAAGAGCTTGCCATAGAGGCAGGCTAGGGGAGGCGGGAGGGAAGTGGGGACATTGGTGGTGGGAGATGGGCACTGGTGGAGGGATGGGTGCTGGAACACTGTATGACGGAAACCCAAACATGAACATCTTTGTAGTTGTATGTCACATGGCGGTGTAATAAAATATTTTAAAAATAAATAAATAAAAGAAAAAAAAAGGAAAAAAAAAAGAAAATGAGTCATTCATAAGTAAGGCCCACTGAATATTTCTGCTGCTCATGCCGTGGCTACTACGTTATCAGTGTCAGCTTTGGGCCTGATGAGCTGGAGAGCTGGATGCAAATGTTTAGGAATCAGAGACGAAACACTTCAATTATAAACAAGCACCAGTGGGGCCACTGGGGCCAGAGTCTTTGTGCTCCTATGTTAAAGCAGCATTATTTATAATACAAATCTTTGGATATAGGGGCCACAGAGATAGCACAGAGGGGAGGGCATTTGCTTTGCACACAGCCAACCCAGGTTCGACCCCCACATTCCACATGGCCCCCTGAGCACTGTCAGGAATAATTCCTGAGTGCAGAGCCAGGAGTAACCCCTGAGCATTGCCAGGTGTGACCCCCAAAAAAACCCCAAATATCCATCAGTAAAGGATTATGATAGATAAGATACACTGACTGTAATATATAGCTAAATTGCTATGTAATAAAGCAGAAGAGATTATAATAAAATATTAGGGAAAGAGGAAATGAAACTGTAAGTATGTCCAATTTTGATGAGGGAGTTAAAGAGCTAAACTCAACAGGCTGAGCATAAGCTTTGCAGGCAAGAGGTCCAGGCCCAAACCTGGGCACTGCTTGTATGCCCACTGCCGGGGCCAACCCCTGATTACCACCAGAGAGGTGCCAAAATAAAAAGCAAACAAGAATTAATAAAAAAAAATCTATGAGGCAGGGAGAGCTGGCATGCAGCTCTCCCCTAGCTCAACTGACCATGAGGCCCCCCCCCAAGTTGTGCGGCCGCTTGCCACACGGTCCATCAAACTAGTGGAACCAATCATGTCCTAGAATATACTACATTCCACGATACGTAGGGAAAGGGAAGCGAGGAGAGACAGAAAGAGAGAAAGGAGATACAGAACCTGCCATGGAGGTGGGCTGGGGGAGGGAGGTGGAGACACTGGTGATAGGAGAGGAGCACGGGTGGAGGGATGCGTGTTGGAACACTGTAGAACCAAAATTCGAACATAAGCATCTTGTAATTGTCTATCTAAAGATCACTGTCACTGTCACTGTCTTCCCGTTCATCATCGATTTGCTCGAGTGGGCCCCAGTAACATCTCCATATGTCCTGTCTCATGCAAGTAGAGCCCAAGGCATCTGCTTGCTCCAGGAACATATAGAGCCTCAAACCATTCCATCAGGTCATGGGAATGAGGTCTATAATTGTTACTGGTATCTGGCATATCAAGATGGTGTAATAAAATGATTAAAACCTCCATGAGGAAACTTGGCATTGCTCAGGGGCTGCTCCCAACTTGGGATGGCGCCTGGCGTGCCTGGAGTGCCAGGGTAAGCGAGACCTCCCATAGACAGACAGAGCACTACCCTGAACTGTATCCCTAGCCCTACTTAAGGAATTCTTGTCAGGGCTGTGATAAAGCACACAAATCCATTCCCCTAACTGTGTCAAACTACATGAACTAACCGAAACAATTCCACTGAAAACTAGATAACAGATATACAGACTCAGTTCAAGAAAATATGAAAAATTACAAGTAACTGATAACATGAAGGAATTCTTCATGTTAACCCAGCAGAAATCAGACAAGGTCAGATCTACAAGAGAAACAACCAGAGAAAGCAGATTAAAATAATCACACAAGGCTTCTCACCTGTTATTCTGACTCGAATGAAAGTAGTTATATTATAAAGTGCTTAAAATACTAGGGAACAAGCACTCAAATATTACTGGTATGAGTTTAAATTGGTGAATTTCCTTGGGGAAGACCATTTGGCCACATTCACCAAAACCAGAAATGGGTCTTTACTCTGAAGCAGCAACTCAGCCTCCAGGCAGTGACCCAACAGAAACACTAGCTCACGCACACAGACAGCCACGCTTACGCAGGACCACCTCACCCCAAGAGCAGAAATTAAAGGGCCCGGGCCTGGAGAGCGAACACAGTGGGTAGGGCGCTCCTCTATTCTTCTTAACTATTTACCTCCATATTTCTGGTTTAGAGTTGACTAATCTTGGAAATCCTATATCAATACTAAAACTTCCTCAAAACAATCAGAAAAGACAAGAAAGATGGAGAACTTGCCTGCTGAAGGATGCAACATTTTCAGCTAGTAGCCTTTCCCGCCTTTCTCTCTAGCATTTCCTCTGAAAGTTCAACTAGAAATGTTGAGTAATGGAGAAGAGATTAAATAACAGCTACAAGAAAATGGAGAACTGTAATTTTTCTGCTTGCAATTTTAGCGTCAGACAGGACGGTAGTAACATCCCTCCACCCAAGTTTCTTCCTTTTGGCAACCCAAGAAAAGAGTTATTTAAAATCTAGGTCTTCCTCCCTATTGCAGCTGCTATTAGGTTCTGTTTTTTTTCTTTCAGAATTTTGTTTTCAGGGGCCAGAGAACAGTTCAAGGGGAGAAGTGCTTGGCTCGCACAGAGCCAATATAGTTCAACCCCCGCACCCATATGATCCCCTGAACACTACCAGGAGGGCCAGGCAAGATTCCTGCGCACCACCAGGACCTCAAAGCCCCCCATCCCCACACACAAAAAGGAATTTTATTTTGAAATTCTTAAACATTCCCCTTCTTTCCCCTAGTGGTGGCTGCTGCGGTGAGCACTGAGGGTCAGTCCCAAGCCCCTGGGCGGCTGACACAGCCTCACAGCCCTCAGGCCTGCAAGCTCTCCCCAGCCCCCGCTGGGTTTCACAAAAAACAGTTCCGTAGGAAAGAGCCTGCACCACCAAGAGCAGACTACAGAGCAAAGTGAGCCAGGAAGACAAACAAAAACAGCCCAGGAGATTCCTAAATAAAGTGGAACCTCCATTGTGTTCCCAGAAATACCATCCCTGTCTTTGTTCCGGCAAAACAAATCGTCAGACTAACCTTGATGGTTTAAAGAAGTCACAGTAGGCCTGCATGGAAAAATAAGAGAAAGCAGCAAAGTTAACAGCCTGGGCTCTGCAGCCAGTGACCTAACTCCTGTCTCTGCCACGAGGCAGCTGTCCGCACTTGGACGATCACAGCCAAACAGCAACCCACGCGCATTCTCTGTGCCTTAGCGCACCTCGGTCCGGAGAAGGCTTTGAAGACAGCGGCGAGGGAAAGGCACACTGCAAGGATAGGGCCTGCCATACTTGGCACTCCCCACAAGGGGCCCTCGCCATTCCATTAGACACAGGCCCTTCCTGTCTGCATGAGCGTGGGTTGCTGGACCTGGAGATCCTGGGAACTGAGTAGCCACAGCCAGACAGCCCGTTCTAGGACCACACAACGGGTCCAACAAGCTCTGGTTAGCGGGCAGTAAATATGCTGCATGTCCTTTCCGCACAGGAAGGGGCCTGGGCTGGAAATGCAGATGGAGTAGATTCTCTTTCCCCAGAGAGGCATGGATTCCGGGAGGAAGAGTGAGCAAAGTGATAAAGGGCCACCAGAGAAACTAGACGGAACAGAGAGAGAGAATAAAATATGGCAGGCTGGTGCTTAAGGTATTCAGAGAGACAGCACGGGAGGTGAGGCGCTCACCTTGCTTGCCGCCAGCCCGGGTTTGACCCTCACATCCCACATGGACCCCTGAGCACTGCCAGGGATTGCCCCCAAGCCCCAAATTAATTCCTTAATGAATCCAAAAGACATCTTCCACCACCAGCCCATGATTCAAGGCTAGACTAGAGGCATGGAAAGGTTGAAGCCCACTGGCCACAGCCCAGGTTATAACTGCAGGTCCTTGGGCCAGTACACAGGACAGGTACCAGCCTGTAGTGTCGAAAGGTGGAAGGACAAGGAGATAAGGTACTGGGACCTGTCTCAGACCTCTAAGAGATCTGAGAAAAAGGTGAGGAAATAGATGTGCAAGCAACCGGATGAGGGAGACAAGCAGAGAGACAGTGCTACACGACAAAGCTTGGAGAACGAACATGCTCCCGCAGTCTAACACGAGGCTGTAGAGCAGGGAGCGGAGTCCCTGTCTGCAGGGACTGACTTCCTAGGACACTTAGGTCACTTCAGCTCAACAATCAGTCAAGCCATTCTGGGCTAAATGGGTGAAGACATCAAGTCCAAGCTGAAAGCAAGCCGAGAGGACATTTCAAAACAAAAGGAAGAGGCCCAGACTCTCAGGTCTAAACCCAAATGATCAACCTGAAACCTCTAACAGAGGGCCAGAGAGAAGGTATGGGGGTAAGACGCTTCCTTCCCCAAGGTCTCCACAGGCTCAGTGTCTGACAGTGCCTGCACGTCGGCAGAGGGGATCCTGGAGCACGCAGCAGGAGGAAGTTCTAAGGCAGCCAAATGTGGCCCCCAAACCAAAATTAACATACGAAATGAAATAAACTCAAGGTTTCCTTCTATCTGATTTAGAGGGTCAATTAGTACACCCATTTAAATTCACTCTTTAGAGATGAAAGAATCTGGCAAAGTCAAAAGAAATAGCAACTTGCTCCAGGTAAAAATGCCCTGCTCCTTAGCTGTCTTTCTTTCTTGGGGGGTGGGGGCGTTGTTGATGAACAGGAGATACCCCTGGCTCTGCACTCAGGAATTACTGCTGGCAGTGCTCGGGGACCACTGTAAGGGTTGCTTTGAATGTGAGTCGGCTGCAAGGCCAACGAGGCAAACACGCCTTCCCGCTGTGCTGTCACTCCGGCCCCTTCACTGTCATTTTACACGAAGTAATGGCTGAGTGTTCAATCTAGTCCAATTTTTTTTTTTGCTTTTTTTTTGGGGGGTCACACCCGGCGACACTCGGGGGTTACTCCTGGCTCTTCACTCAGGAATTATTCCTGGTGGTGCCTGGGTGACCATATGGGATGCTGGGGATCGAACCCGGGTTGGCTGCATGCAAGGCAAACGCCCTACCCACTGTGCTATGGCTCCGGCCCCAATCTAGTCCAATTTAATGTTTACACACTATCTTCCATCTTCTAGAGGGTTCTACTCTTGAGCAGGGCAGTCAAACAAGTAAGCAAATGACCATGCAGCACCATGTGTGACGTTTTGGGAAGGAAGCATGCAAAGGGTGAGGAAATGGAATAAGGAGGGTTTCAGAAGATGGAGTTTAAAGGTCTTCCAAAGCGTAAAAGCAATCACTGGGGTAAGAGAAATAGCACAGCATGTAGGGTGCTTGCCTTGCATGGAGCTGATTCAGGTTCAATCCCTAGAACACATATGGTCCCCCAAGCGTGTCAGGAGTGATCTCTGAGTTCAGGGCCAGGAGTAAGCCCTGAGCACCATTGGGTGTGACCATCACTCCCGCCCCGCAAAAAAAAAAAAAAAAAAAAGCAATCACCTAGGCAGAGGAACCTCCAAGGTCAAGATCTCGCCCTAGTAAGCAAACTGGGGCAAACCCCTGTCAGATCAGTGATGTGAGCGTGCAGGGAAGGAATACTGAATACAAGGAGAGTCAGGCAAAGCCAGGCCGGGAAGGGGCCTGTATGACCCAAAAAGTTTTGAGCAGAGAATGACCCGGTCTATGTTTTAGAAAAATCCTGGAACCGAGGAGACAGCCCAGGGATCAGGGGCACAAGCTCCGCACGCACGGGCCCTGGTTCTACTCCCTGGTACCACAGGCCCACCAAATATGGCCCTGGTGGCCCCCAGACCCCCTGGCCAAAGTAGCACCACACCCTCAGGCCCAAGCACTGCACTATTCAGGCTGACTGGTTAAGTACCTTCAGGAATGGCTCTGGGGCCCTTGAGCACTGCTTGGAAGCAATCCCCCTAATAAAAAATGGGGGTGGGGGAGCCTGTCAACAGCAGGAAGGCAAGAAGGAACCTAGGAGGTCATCTGCTATTGACCATATTAGTATGATGACCTCTTAGAGGGCTGGAAAGTGAACCATTCGGGAGAATGCCCGCCCTTCACGCAGGAAGCCTACGTAGGAAGGCAGCACTCAGGCATGCACCAGTAAGATCATGATAAGGAGGACAGAGGGGAAAAGACGTAAAAGAAAAGGTAGGATCTGGGGCCAGAGGGATAGCACCGCGGTAGGGCGCTTGCCTTGCACGCAGCCAACTCAGGTTGGATCCTTGGCATCCCATGTGGTCCCGAGTACCACCAGGAATAATTTCTGAGCAAAGAGCCAGGAGTAGCCCGTGCGCACTGATGGATGTGACCCAAAAAAGCAAAAAAAAAAAAAAAAAGGTAGGATCTCAGTAGGTAGGGCATTTGCCTTGCACAGGGCTGACTCAGGTTTGATCCCCAGCATCCCATATGGTTCCCCAAGCACTGCCAGGAGCAATTCCTGAGTGAAGAGTCAGGAGTGAATATACACAAAGAGACTTAAGTGATAAACTCTAAATACCTGCAGGGCTAGCCACAATGTGTAAAATAAGAGGGAGAGAGATGCAGAGACAAAGAGAGAGACAGAGAGAGAAAGAGAGGAAACTGGGGTACCTGCTATTAAGGCAGCCTGGGGGTGGGCAGGAGGGGGTGGGGTACATTGGTGGTGGAAATGGGGCACTGGTGGAGGGGATGGGTGCTGGTATACTGTATTACCAAGAACCAATTATGAACACCTTTGTAATTGTATGTTTCACTGTGGTATAATAAAAAATCAAAAAAAAAAAAAACACACACAAAAAAAAAAAGAGTCAGGAGTAACCCCTGAGCATTGCAAAAAAAAAAAAGCGCAGGATCTAACAGTTAAAGGAGGGTGAGGGGGCCAGAGCGATAGCAAAGCAGGTAGGGCGTTTGCCTTCACGCTGCCAACCCGGAGTTCGATCCCGGCACCCCATATGGTCGCCCAGGCACCGCCAGGAGTAATTCCTGAGCGAAGAGCCAGGAGTAACCCCTGAGCGTCGTCGGGTGTGGCCCAAAAATAAATAAATAAATAAATAAATAAATAAATAAGTAAATAAATAAATAAATAAATAAATAAAAATAAAATAAAGGAGGGTGGGGGCATAGGCATGGGGTGAACTGAACAATTTTCTGGAAATCTGAGCGTCAATTCAGAAGGAAACTTAGGTTTGGGTAGTATGCAAGAGGAGAGAGAGGCAAGGGGGCTGAGGCAAGTTTTTGTTCTGAATCAGCTGAAGTGGAATGCACATGAACTCCTATAAGTAAATGCCCTGGCGGTGGGCGGCTAGAGGAGTAACCCTGGGACCTGGTGCATTTAAAATGACAGTATTGTCATTGTTGGCGGGAACGTCGACTGGTACAGCCTTTCTGGAAAACAACATGGACATTCCTCCAAAGACTAGAAACTGAGCTCCCTTTTGACCCAGCCATACCACTCCTGGGAATATACCCTGGGAAGCCAAAAACACACAGCGGAAACACCATCCGCACTTTTATTTTCATAGCAGCACTATTCACAATAGCCAGCACCTGGAAACAACCAGTATGCCCTAGAACTGATGACTGGATAAAGAAACTGTGGTACATCTACACAACAGAATACTATGCAGCTGTCAGGAAAAAATGAAGTTATGAAATTTGCCTATAAATGGATGGACATGGAAAGGATCGTGTTGAGTGAAATTAGTCAGAAGGAAAGAAAGAGATATATAATGACTGCATTTATTTGCATGACATAAATACACACATACACACACACACACACACACACACATTTTATGATACCAAAATCCAATGTCAGGAGAAATGTGGATCAGGTCTTACCAAAAGTGGAAATTACCACAAACGTGTGGGAGTCAAAGGTTAGGTAAGATAGAGAAGGGAACATGTGTGAATAAATGTCGAAAGGACTAATACCAACCTAGAACTGAGCATTAAATACAGGCAAAAAATGCACATGATGGCCTCTAAGTGTATGTACTGCAATCCACAATGTGTGGGAGAAGGAAAAGAGAGGGAGAGAGAGAAGAGATAAAGAACCTGCCATAGAGGCAGGCTATGGAAGGGGGAGGGAATTGGGGACATTGGTGGTGGGAAATGGGCACTGGTGGGGCGGGGTGCTGGAACACTATGTGACTGAAACCTCCAAACACGAACAACGTTGTAATTGTATATCTCACAGTGGTATAATAAAATATTTTAAAAAATTAAAAAAAATAAAATGACAGTATTGAAACCAGAGTGATAGTACGGTGGGTTGGGTGTTTGCACCCTGTTGATCAGGGTTCGATCCCCGGCATCCCATATGGTCCCCGAGCACGGCCAGGAGTGATTCCTGAGTGCAGAGCCGGAAGGAACCCCTGAACATTGCTGGGTGCGACCCCCTGCAAAAAAAAAAAAAAAGACAATGTTGAGGGGCCAGGGAGACAAGTGCGTGCCTAGCACCGAGCAAGGCCCTGAGTTGGATCCTGAGCAGAGCCGCACGTACCCGACACTGGCCCACCACCAACAGGTGTGGCCCTAATAGACCCAAGCACGACCAGGCCTGAATATCAGACAACACTGCCCAGTGGCGCACAGACAGGAGTGTTCCATGGAGCCCCTGAGCACTCCTATAATAAAGAGAAAAAGGACACTGTCCACAAGAGTTCACACATGCACCATCATCCATACTGTGGAGCAGGAGAGTACATGCCGCTTGCTGGTGGCCACAGAGCTCGTGTGGCACTGAAACAAAAACCCCATTTCTGCCTTCTAGTATGTGTCGATCCAACTTCTCCAGGCTCTTGACCTTGACTGCTGACAAGCAGTTCTGTGGGTCTCATGCTGTGCTGGGGCCAAAGACGCAGAACACCACATCAGGGACAGGTCTTTGCCATCACCTGAGGCAGTGGCAATGTCAAATCATCAAGGTCAAGGTCTGAGTTTGCCCCATAAGTAGTTGATGTTGTTTTTTTTTTTTTTTTTTGCCAGTGGCCTTTACTGGTTTCTTTAGTTATCCTGGGAAAGACAAATTTATTTCTGAACCTGAGGGAGAGGTGTGCTTTGTCTACACATGAAACACAGTCTAGTATTTTTTTTTTTCTTTTTTGGTCACACCCGGCGATGCTCAGGGGTTTCTCCTGGCTCTGCACTCAGGAGTTACTCCTGGCGGTGCTCGGGGACCATATGGGATGCCAGGGATCGAACCCGGGTCGGCACAGGTCGGCCGCATGCAAGGCAAACGCCCTACCCGCTGGGCTATCGCCCGGCCCCAGTCTAGTATTTTTTTTTAAAAGAAGTCTTCTTACTCAAATGAACTTGACACATACTTAGTAAAATGCTTTCTGCATATTTAACTGCTGAGGGCACAGTCTATGAAACTAGCCCAGCTGTAGAGAAGCTTGTGATCTTTGGGAAGAGACAAAACTTCCAGATATGAAACAAAATGAAAGCTGAAACACCCAAGACAAAAACTAAAGGATTCTGCCAAAGGCATCGAGTTAAGTGGGAAAAACTGAACATTCATGTTCCATTCATGAACATTCTTATTCCTGCTACTCCCAAGAGATGGGAGCCAGAAGGACAACATGGGTAAGACACTTTCCTGCACGCAGCAGACCAGGGTTCAACCCCTGCCATCCCATATGGTCCTCCAGCCACCCCCAAACACACACACACACACACACACATAAATTAACTAAAGAAAAAGAAAGTCCCGGAGAGAGTAAACAGTGAACAGAAAATGTGATCTTTGCTTCAGAAGATGGAACAGACTCTCCCGTTCAGCGGAGAAAGGGAGAGAAGCAGAGCAGCCGGGATTGAAGGCTCCCGGAGAAGCCAAGGCCGGGGATGGAGAGGCTGGGAATGAGGATGGAGAGGCTGTTCCAGGAAGGATGGCACGGCCAGGTCTCCACGACATCCGGAGCAGTTAGGGAGACTACGATTCTTGGACCAAGCTGGATTCTGTAAAGAAATAGCGACCTGGGCTCCAGACATGGGGCTTGTGTACTGGCACAAGGGACATCCACGTCCTGAGGTGACACTGACCGGTCTCCCAGGTACCACAGGGAAGGACTAAACATCCATTGGAAAGCAGCCCCTGGCTACCCTGGGTATGGTCTAAGGAAACTCCAAATAGAGAAAAGATAAGAAAATTAGAGAGCCCAACCAAAAGCTTCAGGAGGAAAAAAAGGAGAAAAAAATTACAGTAGAAAAAAATCATAAGGGTTTTTTTTTTTTTTTTTGGAGTGGACCATACCCAGTGGTGTTCAGGGGGTTACTCCTGGCTCTGCACTCAGGAATTATCTCGGCGGTGCAGAGGAGATGGTATGGAAAGCTGGGGATCAAACCTGGGGTGGCCTTATGCAAGGCAAACACCTTACCTGCTGTATTGTCATTCCAGCCCCCAAATCTTAAAATATTCTGAGAATAAGTAGATATAAACTTTTATGTGAAAAGAATCCGTCCAATCCCTATGCAATCGATACATTTTTTAAAAAACTACTTCTTTTGCTTAAGAGAGGAGGGGGCATAGGTGCTTGCCTTGCACTCAGCTAACCAGGGCTTAGTCCCTAGCACATGTGCTTCTCCGGATGCCACCGGGGTGATCCCTGAGCACAGAGTAGCAGTCAGAGCTGGGCACCACCATGCGTGGCCCAATACAAACCAAAAATCATTTCTTTTATAGCAGGGTCAATGCTGTCCCTCGCTGCCACCAGCTCCACTGCAGTAACAGATTGGATAGACCTACTTAGCTGTATGGTGGTACTGATTTGTGATTTGGGGGGACAAATCAAGGAACCTGTCATGTGGTGCTGGGGACTGAACCCAGGGCTCCCACATACAAAGAAGGCACTAGCACTCTGAGCACTCCCTGGTCCCGCTCTGTACACAGGTTTTTAAGTCACACCTGTTTGTGCTCAGGGCTTACCCTGGCTCTGCACTTAGGGGTCACTCCTGGTCATATGTACTCAGGGGACCATAGGGGATGCCAGAAATCAAATCAAGGTCAGTCGCATGCAAGGCAAGCATCCTGTCCTCTGTATCACACAACCAGGTACATTGCGAAAGTTCAAAATATATTTCAGAACACAAAAAATAAACACAGTGTGGAAAAGACACACTCATCTGCATAGAAAGAACCCAGCAGCATTACATTTTCAGTGGCTGATCCGGACTCTTCAAGGCAAAAAAAAACAAAGCTTTCAAAATCCTGAAGTGAAATCATTTCCAGCCTGGGGTTCTAGAGCAGCAAACCATCCACTGAGTGAGACAGAAGAATAGAGAAGATTTTGGAAAGGCAAAGTCTCAGTTTAAACCCCCTTCGCACTTTCATCAGGAAGCGGCTGCGGGGTATGCTCGACCAAACACAGGAGCAAACCAAGACAAAGGATGCCCTGCCTGCGGGAGTTAAAGTCAGGAGAGAGCAAGGGGGTCGGGCAGCAGTCGGGCTAGACCACTGCTGCTGGGCGCGGGCTCTAGCTGGGTGTGAGCAAATGAACAAGCTGAGGATGTGGAAAAGGAGAGTGAGGAGGGGCTCAGGGCCAGGGCACAGGAAGCTCCGCACCCCGCAGAAGCACTCTGCACCACCAGGGGGCTCCTGGCCCTGGAGCATCTGAGCAGAGCCACATCCTCAGGCTTGAGCACTGAGCCATCGGCCTGGCTAACCAACAGCTGCCAACGGCCTCCAGCGCCCTGAGAACTGTCTGGGAGGTCCCGTCCCCAAAGAGAGTACTTAGGGATTTACAATTTAGGGTACAGTGTACAGGGTGCTTGCCTTGCAGGAGGCAGACTAAGGTCAATTGCCAGCGCCCCACATGGCCCCCTGAGCCCCACCAGGAGTGTTCCCTGAGCACAGAGTTAGGGAGCAAGCCCCGAGCACCTCTGGGTGCCCCACCCGTAAGACACTTGCTTTGCATGCAGCCCACATAAGCTCATTTCCCGTCATCACGTACAACCCCTAAGCCCCTGAGCTGGGAGCTCCTCAGCGTCAGGAGTAAGCACTGGGGTGCCCCCTTCCCAGAGTGACAACAGAGCCAGTGAGGCACCTGCCCGGCGTGCTGCCTACACTGGCATCACATACTGCCCCCAAGCTCCTGCTCTGAGTGATCCCTGCTCCTCGGTGCTGCCAGGTGTGGCTCCCAAATTCCCTCAAGTAAATGAAATAAAATCGGAAGAGCATAAGCATAACTATCTCAGTAAGGAAGCAATGCCTGAGGAAAAGGCTCAGGTGGAAATGGCCACTTGCCCCCACAAAGGCCTCCCATGTACGAAAGTGACCTCCAGGTAGGAAGGACGCAGAAACTACCAGAAACTCCCAGACCCTGCAGGCCTGGCGGGGCAAGCAGGGTCAGTGATGAAACGGCTGATTGTGATCGTCTTGGCTGCCTAAGCTACATGTTTTCGTTTTTCAAGCCTGTGATGAAAGGCAGGAGGGGCTTTGAAGGTCTCCTTCCCTCCAGAGCCCATCAGGAAAGGCAATGCCCCGTGAACTCCAACTTCAGTCACGCTCCCACCTCTCAACAGCCGCACGCGGGAAGTCCCAGAGGACGGGCTGGAGCTCACCCCGCCTCTCCGCCAAGGGCAGCTATCTTCAGGACAGAAATACTGGTGATATCCTGTGCTGCTCTCTGGCACTCTGTTCTAGATCCTTCTGCGTCTAATCAACAATCTGTGTGGACACACAAAATCACACACACTGATGGGCAAATTGCACGAGTGGGAATGGTTGAAATGTCGGAGGACGGCCTGAAGAGCGGCTGGTTAGTTACTGCTCCTTGACACAAACAAGCACAGGCTTCCTCTCACAGGAAGGGTCCCAAAGGCACTGAGTAGGTGGCCGCGAAGCCTACTCGGCATGGACGGGCGCAGCCTGAGAAGCGTGAGCAGGACACGAAGCCCACTGCGCGTCTCTGCTGTCACTGCCACAGACGCGTGGGCACTAAAGCAGGGCAGCTCTTAGATCCAGGCTTCGGTGCTGTACCTCTGGTGGCCCCTGCCTTTTATTGGAATTGGTTTTCTATGGTACAGCTCCGAAACACTTAAGCATCTGCGGTCTGTGCCACAATCGCTGACATGGCACCAGACGGCCCAAATGAAGGTGTACTTTCGAATCCGTGGCTTTGGTGTAAGCAGTGAGTCACATAGTGTGACTTACCGAGAAACAGAGTCACACTGTGTCTGACGGGGCCACCCCCAGAGCAGCAAGCCCCACATCTGACACTGTAAACACGGACACTCGTGGGGAGAGGAAATAAAGCCAAGAGCCACTAAGCTACTCTGGATCTCTAAATAAAATAAGAACGAGTTCCTGCCCTAAAGAACCTAAACACTTGGGGCCGGAGCGATAGCCCAGCGGGTAGGGCGTTTGCCTTGCACGCGGCCGGCCCATGCGGGCCCGGGTTTGATCTCTGGCATCCCATATGGTCCCCTGAGCACCGCCAGGAGTAGTTCCTGAGTGCAGAGCCAGGAGTAACCCCTGAGCATCGCCAGGTGTGACCCCCCCAAAATAAAGAACCTAAACACTGGCGCGGAGGCCGAGAACCTAACGTAAAGACATGACAGCGCAGAGGGAAGTGCCATGAAGGAACCTTGGCGGACTGGACCCCGAGCCAGAGAGGGAGAGAGTGTGCTCACTGTGTGAGCGTTCTGCGACCCTCGGGCCTTTGGCGGACAGACGCCTTCCAGGGCTGTGGAGACAGCACAAGTGGTCAGCCAGCTGTCTGGCACGTGTTGGGGCCGCCGCTGCTCCATGGCACTGCAGGGGGCCCCTGAGCAGTGCTGTTCTGCGGGCCCCCACCACCAGGCCCCACCACTGCACAGCAAAGAACCCTCGGGTCCACACCACAGGCCCATCAACACCAAAGCAACCTTACCATCTCCCTCTTCCCTCCCTCCGCACTGAATGTGGCCCCAGTAAAACAGATTTGCTCCTAGGTTTGTCAAAGTCCAGAGTCTCACTGAGGCTGGTGCGAAGAGCACAATGTCTTTCCTTTTCTTGTCCTTTTTTGTTTGAGGGCCACAATCAGTTGTGTTCAGAGCTTAGTCCTGGCTCTACGCTCAGGGATCACTGCTGGCAATACTCAGGGGAACAAATGGAGAGCTGGGGTTTGAACCTAGGTCATCTGTGTGCAAGGCAAGTACCTTACCCGATGTACTCTCTAGCCCCAAGACGTTAAGTTTTTTAAATATTTTATTATACCAGCGTGGTGGCGATCATGTTGTAGTGCATACAGAAGCTGAATTAAAATAAGATACACCGGAAACATGTTATAACTGAAAAGAAACAAAGGATGCAGAGACATGGCTTGGTTGCAGAAGGCCTGCACGAGTGAGGCAACAAGACTAGACAGACCCAGATCTCGCTCCCTCTGTCCACGTTTACCAGCATCTGAGCACACATATCTGAGTCATCTGTTTTCTGGCAGATTTCCCGACAGCTTGTATTTTAACTGAGTTTTGTTTGAGATGTAGAGAGAAACGTGAAACAACTGTACTAATCAGATGCACAAAATCATTGACATTAGGACAGGCTCGGGGTTTCCACACAGTCCCACAGGTCCCGTTCAGACACACACCTAAGCTGCAGGTGGCCATGCCAGTGCATACAGATGTGATCGTGACCGGTGTAGCCTCGCCAAGCCACAGGAGAGCCAAGCCAGATTCAAGGGTGGTACAAGCTCTGCCAGCAGCTTCTCTGAGGAGCAGCAGACCCTGCCAGTTACTGGCCCATCCTTGAGGCATTTTTGCCCTTATGAGAAAGGCTGCTGAAAGCCAATACTTCCAGTTTTGTCCACACTGAAAACATCAAGGTTGAGGATTCCATGGTTATGGTCTGCATTGGTTCGGTATCATAAACTTGAGTGTAGTCATGTGTAATTTAGAACCAACCCCCGTGCTCCCCCCTTTTCCCCCTCAATTTCTCCCACTCTTTGCCTTGACTCATCAGAATTCTACTCCTGTTTGTCAGTATGGTTAAAAAATAAAATAGCTTTTGGCTGCATCCACTATGAAGTGGTCTTCCCTTATGTACCATTTCACATATCTTCCTGTCTTCAAGGGAAATATTACCATCCTTATAGCACTGATGGCCCGCCACCCCAGCAGAGCCTCGCAAGAAGCCAGAGGAACCCTCACACCATGAGGGCCACCATTTTTAACATCCGGACTCCATGTCGTCATCAGCTCCACCCTAACATCGTCAGAGCTCCACCCAGCAGAAAAGCTGATCTTTCCCCGTTTTGCTTGGCCGCTTTGTGGACACATGATTCATCAATACATGCATGAGATGTGAGGCTATTACAAGAGTATCCCACCCACATGGCAGAGCCGGGCAAGCTAACCGTGTCATATTTGATATGCCAAAAACCAGTAACAATTATAGACCTCATTCCCATAACCTGAAGGAATGGTTTGAGGCTCTTCATGTTCCTGGGCAAGCAGTTGCCCTTAGACTACACTAGCATGTGACAGGACATATGGAGATGTTACTGGTGCCCGCTCGAGCAAATCGATGAACAACGGGAAGATAGGTGATACCACCCCCGAGATATACAATTACAAAGATGTTCATAAGATGTTCATATTTGGGTTTCTGTCGTACAGTGTTCCCGCCCCCATCCCTCCACCAGTGCCCATTTCCCAACACCAATGTCTCCGATTCCCTCCGACGTTAATAAGTATATGTTCAGGACAAAGATATGGTCATCTCAGAGAAACTGAGTTATGGTTTCTCTATGTTAAACCCTATTAATTATTACAGTCTAAACTGGACAGGGACTGGAGCAATAGCCCAGCGGGTAGGGGCGTTTGCCTTGCACGCGGCCGACCTGTGCCGGCCCGGGTTCGATCCCCGGCATCCCATATGGTCCCCTGAGCACCACCAGGAGTAATTCCTGAATGCAGAGCCAGGAGTAACCCCTGAGCATCGCGGGTGTGACCCAAAAAAAGCAAAAAATAAATAAACTGGACAATGAACGATAGGGTCTCTACTCCATCCAGACTTTAAGAGCCATTTATTGGAATTTTGAATCTAAAGGGCATGGCTAGCACTCAGGATATCAGTCACAGAGCTGAACTGGCGTGTTTGCATGCTGGAACCCTGCTTCCAACCCCAGCAATTCAAGTTCCCTGAGAAACAACAGGAGACCCAACAACAGCATAGTGGGAACAGTCCCTGAGCTCTATCAGGTACAACCGCAAACCTGAGAATAAGAATAATACCTTTTTTCTTTTTTTAATATATTTTACCCAGGGGCTCTGCACTCAGAGATCAGTCCTGGCGGTGCTTGGGGACCTGATAGATGTTGGAGATTGAACAAGGCTCAGCTGTCCTGCTGCACTATCTCTCCAGTCCCAAAGAAGATAACTCATATTAAAAAAAAGGGGGTGGGGAGGCCTGGCTATAACAGCTAACATTTACTGAGTGTTTACAATGAGCCAAACAGCTAGAAAAGGAATTGTAAAACAGCCAATTTTTTTCCTCATCAGAACCCCACCATGAAGGTGAATGAGTTACAGGTCACAGAAGTGCAGAGGATGACACCGGTTGAACTCCCAGATCTCACTCACCTACTAAACACAACTATTTTAAAATTACTCTCGCCCGCTGTTTTACTCACTCCTAGGCAAGGTGAACTTCCTGCGACTCATATTCCTTCATTTCCGCCCTGCTATACATTCCTCACTCCTGTTCATGCTGTTATGCTTCTCTTTTCTCCGGGACAGAGGAAGCCAATTAAAGAGGACTGAGAGCACTCTACCAGGCTCTGGGTAGGAAACAGTCCCCGAGGGAAGTGTGTAGTTATTTCAAACACTTCAATTAACATTTCCAGAAATTCAATTAGGCAGCCAACTTTGTTACTTAAGGTAGTCACTGAAAGCATTAACATTAAATGAAAGATACAACCATATCACTTTAATCTTAAGGTACTCAAGATGATTATTTTGTTTTGAAATTAAGATGCCAGTAATTTTCAATATAGAAATTGTAACCACAAGCAAAGGGATCAACACTAAAAAAAGGGACAGATTCTAAGTCCTACATGCGCTTCCTAATGTCAAAGTAAGAAGACAAAAACAATATTCTAAAGGCACAAGAACACTACTCAACGGCTGGAGGATATGTGTGTGCAGGAGCCCCACACTCTCCTGGCAACGACCAGGAGTGACAGCAACAACCTGGGAGTCGTCCCTAACAGTGCCAGGTATTCTGAGTGTGACTAATCTAATAATCTAATAATCTTAAGGGTCTCACTTTTCCCCCAGTGTTGGAGGACAGGTTTAGCTAATCTGGGAGTTTTGTTGTTTTGCCCACTCCCAGCTTAATCTATTTAAGTCAAGGTTCATTCTAATGAGACCTCTCTTCTATGTAAACACTGCTAGAGGATGTGGCAGTTACAGAAGTCACCTTGATTGAATAACTTCTGACTTATACATCTACTAAGACTTCTATGTTTTCTAGATTGGGCACAGCTCCTCTTTATACCCACTGCACCCAGCGTGGGACAGTTAGAATTTACCACGAGACTACCACCCTGGCTACGTTGAGACTATAGGAAGACATAGGAAGGATCATACTAGTTTGCTCTAAGCAGGCGAGTGTGACCCTTTCAGTACACGAGAACAAGATACTCAGAATCACCCTGGTGCAGATAATAATAAGGACCTTGTGGGTACCATCTAGATTACATGAAGCTCATGAAGTTAGATGTATTACTTTATATCAGCCCTCTCTCTCTCCAGTGTTTTACATAAAAGATAGTCTTGGTAGAAAGGATTAGACCTTGGCATAACCTTTGTTTATACCTGCAATAGGGTGTGGCACTACACTCTGTTTAGAGTTCTTTGTTGACATGACCCTCCCGATTGGATTACTTTGGTGTATATAAGGGGCTGACTTGAGGCCCCTTCACCTTTTGCCTTTTGGGCCTTTTTAGCTTTCGGCTTTTGGCTTCTCAGCCTTGCAGCTTTTGGCTTTTGGCTTTTTGCTCTTTGGCCTTTTGCTCCTTCTTCTGGGTAGGACTCAGCTCGGGTGAGATCCTCTCTCTTTGGTGGGAGACTTAGGCTCTTTTGTATGGTCTAAGTTCGGACCAGAGCTAAAGTTTGTTCATTATACTGGATTGCTGTGGAAGAGCTTTTGTACTATTAAAAGCCTTTTTTGGAACTGCACGGACTCGTGAGTTTTCATCTGTTCTCCGGCATCTTCGGAGGCAGAAGAGAACTTCTGTCCTGACACTGTCGGGGACCCCGGCGGCGTTCCCCGACACTCCAGCAGTCAAAAACCTCCACACTCCACAACTGCCAAGGCCGGACTCCACTGCTCATCCAGAAATTAATCTGTTGAAAAACTCAGGTATGCGGTTCTCTGACTGAAACCTCCAGGCTTTCACGGAGTTGGGGATGGGCTACCTCCCATCTCCCTCTTCTTGGGGAAGGCGCAGGAATGCCCCAAAGCTGACATCCAGCTAAAAAATTTAACTCCAGGTTTAGCACACCATTAAAAATTTTGAAATTTGGGGCTTGAGAGATAGTACAGCCAGATAGCACACCAGATCAGATATAAAGTAGAAGGCATCCATCCCTCCACCTCCAGTGACCCAGCAGGCGTGGCTACAAGCCCCCTGTCGCCATTACCAGCAACACCAGAGAATAAACTGGTCAGGCGCACAGCTGCAGCAGCACGCAGCCACAAAGCAGTCACACGCCAGGCTTAGATAATAAGTTTAGGGCCAGGTCCTTCCCAGGACCTTGCCCACATATACACTGTGGGCTGATGTAGAATGTGGGTGGTGGGCCTTGGCTATGGTGGTCATAAGGGCACATTGGTGGTGGGACACTGGTGGTGGGAATGGGGCACTGGTGGCAGGACGGGTGCTGGAACACTGCATGACTGAGACTCAATTATGAACATCTTTGTAATTGTATATCTCACGGTGGTATAATAATAAAATGAAATAAAGAAAAATAAAAGTCATATGAAAATGAAACAATAAAGTAGAAGGCAACCAATCTCACTTAACATAACATAAACGCACAAGGCTCATTCAATAACAATATGTTAGCAATCTCTTATACAAGGGCTTAAGGTGTCCAAGGTGAGATACTGTTGGAGGACAGGTTTAGCTAGTCTGGAGCTTTGCTGTTTTACCCACTCACAGCTTAATCTATTTAAGCCAAGGTTCATTCTAATGAGACCTCTCTTCTATGTAAACACTGATAGAGGGTGTGGCAGTTACAGAAGACACCTTGACTCTGAATAACTTCTGACTTACACATCTACTAAGACTTCTATGTTTTCTAGATTGGGCACAGCTCCTCTTTATACCTACTGCACCCAGTGTGGGACAGTTAGAATCTACCTTGAGACTACCACCCTGGCTACGTTGAGACTAAAGAAGATTATAGGATCATGCTAGTTTGTTCTCAAGCAGGCGAGTGTGACCCTTTCAGTATATGGAAACAAGAATCACCCTGATGCAGATAATAAATAAGAAGGACCTGTGGGTACCATCTAGATTACATGAAGCTCATGAAATTAAGATGTATTACTTTATACCAACGCTCTCTCTCTCTCTCTCTCTCTCTCTCTCTCTCTCTCTCTCTCTCTCTCTCTCTCTCTCTCTCTCTCTCTCCCCTCTCCCAACCCAGTGTTTTACATAAGAAATAATCTCATAGAAGGGATTAGTCCTTGGCTTAACCTTTGTTTATACCTGTAATAGGGTGTGGCACCATCCTTCTACATCTGTTTAGTGTTCTTTGCTGACACAACCCTCCCTGTCTTACTTACTTTGGTGTATATAAGGGACTTGAGGCCCCCTCTGCCTTTTTCCTTCTTTTGGGTAGGACTCCTCTTGGGTGAGATCCTCTCTCTCTTTGGTGGGAGACTTAGACTCTTTTGTATGGTCTAAGTTTGGACCAGAGCTAGAGTTCTTTCATTATATTGGATTGCTGTGGAAGAGCTTTTTGTGCTATTAAAAGCCTTTTTGGAACTGCACGGACTCGTGAGTTTTCATCCATTCCCCGGCATCCTCGGAGGTAGAAGAGAACTTCTGTCCTGATACTGTCAGGGACCCCAGCGGCATCCCCAACAAGATACAACAATCTTAGCAAATTATTTACAACCAGCAATATAGAATAAATTATGGAGGGTCTGCTATAGGGGCAGGACTAAGGGGGTGGCTGGGAAAATTAAAAATAATGGTAGAGGTGCAATGGTGGAAGGATTGTGTTGAATATTGAATATCTGTAATAAATTATCATGAACAACTTTGTAAAAATAAATAAACAAATAATCTCACTCCCCACCCCAGGCAACTGCACATGTAAGTACATCCTAGACTTCAAATATATTTGTTGCAAAGGCTCGGCCAGCGTCTGGCCGTGTCCTCACGCAGCTCCTAGGGCTTGCTCAGCATGCATGCGGCCACGCCTGCTGGACCCCAGCAAGGATTGGGGGCCTCCACCCATTCCCCAGACTCCAGGTCAGTGGGTATGACCCTGAGCTCCAGCCACCATAGCCAAAACGACTGGAAGATGCCACTCCAGATCCACGCATTAATCTTAGAATCAAAGTATTTTAGCACCAGATCCTTTCAGGATCTTTCTCATTTGTACACTTCAGCGATCATTCTATTTGCATCAAACTGGAGAGGTTATGGGGAATGAGGAATTATGATGTCACTCTGGGGAGCCAGAGTGATAGCACAGCGGGTAGGGTGTTTGCCTTGCACGCTGCAGACCCGCGTTCAATCCCGGCATCCCATTTGGTCCACTGAGCACCGCCAGGAGTAATTCCTGAATGCAGAGCCAGGAACAACCCCTGAGCATTGCCAGGTGTGACCCAAAAAAGAAAAAAAAAAGAAATAATTTAAATCTGACTTCCCAAAGGGCCCATAACACCCCTTTGAAGGTGCTGGAACCACGGGTGGGAGATGCGCAGTGTTGGGTGCAAGTGGAAGCGCTTTCTTTCTGTTTACTTAAAGAAGAAACATTCTGAGAGGTTTTTTTTCCCCTCGAAAAGAGGATGGTTTAGAACTGAGCATTAAATAGAGGCAAAAGGATACACATGACAACTCTTTAATGTATGTTCTGTAATCCATAGTCTGGAGGGGAAGGAAAAAAGAGAGAGAAAGGGAAGGAAATAAAGAACCTTCCATGGAGGAGGGCTGGGGGAGGGGGAGGGAACCGGGGACGTTGGTGGTGGGAGATGGGCACTGGTGGCGGGATGGGTGCTGGAACACTGTATGACCAAAACCCAAATATGAACTTTTTTAATTGTATATCTTTGTAATTGTAAAAATAAAAAAAATAAAAATAAAATAAAAAAAGAAAAAACTTCCGAGAAGTAACCCATTTTAACTCACGGTAAAAAAAAAAAAAAAAAAAAGAGGATGGTTGGTCAAATCAGTGTGGGAATTCTTATCCAGCCTATAGCAAATGGGATACCGTTTGCCCTATCCTAGCCTTCCGAAAGCTCTTTAAAGAAACATATGAGATAATAGATATGAAACTTTACTAAGTAATTTAAAATATAATGACTTGGCATCAATTTCTAAAGTGAGGTAAGCCATTCTAAAGAATGAGACCAGCATATATTTCTGACAAGAAAACCATGCAAGCTATATGAAGTAAAGAAATATACCTTACTATACGTACCTGCCTAACAGTAAGTCCAGTGCGACCTCATTCCTGTCAGGATGGGGGTATTTTTCTAAGGCTTTACTCCCCATACCGACAGTTACATTCCTTGCCAGGACCACCGGGAGTAAGCCCCAGAGCACGGCTGCTGTTGGCTAACCCCTTCCTCCTCCCCGCTCAGCAAAAACAACAAAAAGCTTTTGGCCCAGAGAGAGGAAGGAAATACAGAGATGAAGGTGCTTGCCTTGCATGAGGCCAGCCCAGGTTCAACCCCTGACACAGCTCAGGAGTGCTCAACATCAGAGCACAGAACTAGCGGTAGCTCCAAGCACTGACCTCCCCAGCCCCGATTGCTCTGGGACTGCGACCTATATCATTTTCTCAAGAAAGCCGGTTCCTCGGAGCACCCTTTGCACTGTGCCTTGACTTTGGTCCTGGCCTGTCTTCACCCCTGCCCAGTCCAGTGTTAGCAAGAACCCTTTAAGGAAGCTTGGCAAGAGGGAGTCCCCTAGCCCTTTACATTTGACCAAGCTTCTCATTCTGCCACCTTTGACACCTGACCTCAGGGAGAATCCCGGTCAGTCAATTTGGCAAGAATCCCCCTACTCTCGAGGTCGCAGCTTAGTAAATTTCTACCCACCGGCTGCCCTGGCTCCTTGGCTGTAAATCCCCATTTCCTTATTGTATTCAGAGTTGAGCTGATCTTTGTCCCCTACTGCAGCAGCCTCAACAGGTCTTGTTTTAACAAGTGTTGGAACTTTTTATTTAACTCCACACTATGCCACACATGCTTTTCTTTTTAAGTGATGCCAGATCTATTTTAGAGAGAGATGAACTTCCAGTTACAAAATTCTTGAACACATTTATGTTTGCATTTGGCCTCTCTTTTCAAAAGTCTCCTGTGGTCTTTTTCCAATTACTCCCTTGGCTTCTGAATGGAGTCCTTCAATTACAGAGACCAAGCAGCAGCTTGCCCCAAGACTTCAGGCCCCTGCTGGAGCTAGTGGAGCTGAGCAGACGCTGCAGTACTGCACTTAATGGATGCAGAGCTAGTGTGAGTAATGAACTGCACGTAATGGATGCAGAGCTAGTGTGAGTAATGAAGGTCGGTGAATTACCTGGGGCCCTAAGTACCAGACATTCTATGTTCTAAGATAATTCACAAAGGTGTTTTTCTCTGCCTTTCCAATATGACTGTCTTAACTCAGGAAACAACCTCTAAAATGATCTTGAATGTCTCAAGGTATTCACTGACCAAAAATCCGTTCACTGTGACCTTCCTGAAACAGAGTCGGAGGTTTCCTTCCTGCTGCAGGAAAGGCTCCCTTGCCCCGCCTACTGCAGGGGCCTTCCCCCACTATCCTGTTAGCGCTCTGGTTCTCTCATGGCCCACACTCAAAAGCACATCCTGGGCCAGCAAGGAGCCGCCTGCCTTGGTACGCGCTGTTCTCTCTGATTCGCCCAGTCTTAATCTGTATCCCATCTCGTGGAACCTTCAAAGCCCTGATGAAATGTGACCTCACTTCCCACAGCTCTGAACACACTGACAGTTCTCTTTATTTATAGGCAGCCTGTCTCCTTCATCTGGCAATCAGCTCCTCAAGGATTCCATCTCTTAATCCCCAGTGCCGAAACCTTTCTCACCCAGAGCTTTATTTTATAGACAGGGAAACTGAGACACAGTGAGGAGAGAAAGCTGATAAATGGCCGTGCTGGAGTGGCCCACAGCCCTTTCTCCCTGTGGAATGTTCCTTTCATCAGACCACACACTGGGATAATTTTTTCTCTACCTGCTCATCTGACACCGTTCTCTAGCTCTTCCTCTATTTTTCCTGCTCTTCTTCCCTTCCTCTTTTCATGAAGTGACCTACCAAGAGCCTGCAACATTTGGCGCAGCAGACATCGTTGAGGCTCGAGTCATCTTCCGAACTGTAAGTCTGTACTTCTGGGTGTGAGGCATGAGCTGGGACTGAGACATGGGGGTGGGGTGCACTTCGGCCAGGAGGGTTACTCAGGAAGCCAGAACACTGAGGGAACCGGGTCCTTGGCGAAAACCCTAGTACAAACACCATCATTTACTGATCCTAGAGAGCCGGAATACAAATAACCAGCTCCTCCCCAAAGTCGTTACCAGCCTCCTCCCGGCTCGAGTCCTGTGTAGAAAGTGGAAATCCACATCAGACGATTCCCTTCTGATAGGAATGTGTTCTTGAAGAAAATAATGCGAAATTTTCTGAAAATACATACTTTGCGGCAGACAGACCAAAAATACATAGTGAAAAAATACTGGCTTCAGGCTAGACAACACTGCTTAAGTTTTTCTTTTTAAACTAAATTTTTACATGTTATTTCTCCATGATTAGTAAAGCACTGTAGCCCCAGTTGCTACTTCTGTTAATGAAAATAGCTGAACAAGCCACAACGGGACGCAGTATATGGGGCTGGCTTAATGAAGTCCAGATTTTCTCACTTTCTTTGTCTCTATTTGTAATACTTTTGAATTTATTTTAATCCTAGAGACAGTCAAGACTTTACTAAAATCTGTATTTAATCGGCTTCAAAAAAAAAAAACTCTCCTTTACTTGCCAAATGATTTTTTTCTAGTTTTCCCAAAAGGCACCTAAGTAAGTTCCCTATCCTTGGAGTCTGTCCAGAAATCAGCTAGCACTCACTTTGGATGACTAAGAACATTGGCAAATGCCTGACCAAAAAGCTAAGCCATGTTATATGTATCGACCACCTGAAGAATAAGAAACTTGATAGTAAAGGCTAGGAAGGAAAGAGTTTCATCCCCCACAAAGAGCATTTAGCTTGGCAAAGTTTAAATATACAAGAGACAGCAACTCAAGAAGCAGCCGTTTACAATAACCAAAATTCTATATGGGAAGAAACTGAATTTCACACATGAAGGAACAAGAAAGCCCGTCATCTGCTGATGGCCAGAAGTGTTTGATGAACTTAATAGATGCTGTCATTAGGGCTGGAGAAATAGCTAAAAGCATGCAGGAGGCCAAGGTATGATTCCTCCATTCCTCCATCCCAGCCTGGCTGAGAGCAATTCCCGAGCACAGAGCCAGGTATGAGTGGCCTCCGAGTACTGCTGGGCATGTACAAAAACAAACAAAATCAATAAATAATGTCTTCTGGAAGTAAAGAGCTACAACAGAGTCTTCTGACTCAGGTAGCATACGCGACATGTACTATAGATTTTTTTTCTACTTTTCATACTGAATTGAAAGAAGCAGTTGCATTTTATAAATTTCAATACAGAACTACAGACTCAGATACATGGAGCAGAGCTGCTACCGGCTCTCCCTGTGCCCAGCTGATCATGAGGCACCCAGTGGGGTAAGCAGGTTCTAGCCCTGGCCCGCCAATACAGCAGAGCCTCGCAAGAAGCCAGAGGAACCTCCACACCATGAGGGCTGACATTTTCAAATTCCGGACTCCACAGCTCGTCAGAGCTCCACCCAGCAGAAAAGCCTATCTTTCCCGACTCATGTGGCTGCTTTTTGGCCGTGTGGTTCATCAATAAATGCACGAGATGAGAGCCTACTACAAGAGTATCCCACCCGCACAGCAGAGCCTGGCAAGCTACCCATGTCGTATTTGATATGCCAAAAACAAGTAGCAATTATAGACCTCATTCTCATGACCTAAAGGAATGGTTTGAGGCTCTTCATGTTCCTGAGTGAGCAACTGCCCTTGGGCTACACTAGCATGTGACAGGTAGTATGGAGATGTCCACTCGAGCAAATTGATGAATAACGGGAAGACAAGTGATTCAAATGATACTAAATTGAAAGAAGCAGTTGCATTTTATAAATTTCAATACAGAACTACAGACGCTACCAAAAACAATATGGCAACTTCTCATTTAAATTAAAACTGAAACTTTTGTGTGACTCACTGATTTCTCCACCTAGTATGTATCTCAAAAACACACATGAATCCTTTTGAAAAGATGCTTGCACATCAACGTCCACTGTGTGAACCTTTATAATAGCCAAACTCTGAACAACCAAAGTGCCCAACAAATGCTGTGCAAATAAGTAACTGTGGTATAAATACACAATAAAATACTACTCAGCTATAATTGAAGGTGAAAATCTGCCATTTTGCTGCAAATTAAACGTAACTAGTTAAACAAAGCAGTCAGAAGGAAGACAGAGACGGGATGCTCTCATTCGGATGCGGAATGGAGAGAACCCAAGGGAAAAGGTCAAGTACGTGGCCCAGTGGTAGAGCAACTGCTTGCGGATGTGACACTCTGGTTTGAGCTCGGGTACTGCAGTGAACAAACACAATGAAGAGGGGCTGAAGCAATAGTCCAGCGAGTAGGTGTTTGCCTTGCACACGGCCGACCTGGGTTTGATCCCCAGCATCCCATATGGTCCCCTGAGCACCGCCAAGAGTAATTCCTGAGCGCAGAGTCAGGAGTAACCCCTGAGTACTGCCAGGTGTGACGCAAAAAAAAAAAAAAAAAAAAAAAAAAACCCTACAATGAAGAAACACAGGGAAGGAGCAGAAAATGGCCAATGAGTACAAATCCTATAACGGCCAATGACTACAACCCTACAACAGCTAACGACTACAAACCCTACAACAGCCAATGACTACAAACCCTACAACAGCCAATGACTACAAACCCTACAACAGCTAACGACTACAAATCCTACAACAGTCAATGACTACAAACCCTACAACAGCTAACGACTACAAACCCTACAACAGTCAATGACTACACACCCTACAATAGCTAACGACTACAAACCCTACAACAGTCAATGACTATAAAACCTACAACAGCTAACGACTACAAACCCTACAACAGCCAATGACTACAAACCCTACAACAGTCAATGACTACAAACCCTACAACAGCTAACGACTACAAACCCTACAACAGCCAATGACTACAAACCCTGACATTCTGTCTACAGAACTGAGTCCTGTATGCCTACAACATTATGAACGTGATTAATTGTATCACTATTGGAAACCATGACACCTTAATAAACTTGGGGGTTCTGTTTCTCGGGAGCCACACCTGGCAGTGCTCAGAGCCTGCTCCTGGCGAAGATGGGGACAATATGTGGTGCTGCAGAGTGACCCTCAGTCAAGTGCTTTATTCACCTCATGACCTCTCTGGTCTTCAATACATTGTTTGTTTCTTAGCCACTCCCAGCATTGTTTAGGGCTACTCCTGGATCTGTGCTCAGGGATCACTCCTGATGGAGGTTTGGGGGCCATATGAGACACCAAGGTTCAAACTCAGGTCAGCCATGTGCAAGGCAAAATCCCTACCCACTGTACTACCTCTCCAGCCTCCCTCATTAAATTTTCAAACAACAAAAATAAATTAGGGGCCATGGAGAAAGCTCAAATTTTTCCATGCTGGAGTCCAGGATTCAATCCCTGGCTCAGTATAGTCCTCCAATTACCACAGGAAGGGACCCCAGCAAGGCTACAGAGCTGAGAACTGGGCTGGGAGTGGCCCTAAGCACTTCCATGAGCAACCAAATCAAACAAAAAGGAAACAAATCAACAGACCGGAAGCTGCCTTCCACAGGGCCTGACTGACCCCAAGACTACAGAAGGCTACCCCAGCACTCACTGCTGGGTCTCTCAGCTGCATCACATCACCATATTGGAACACTGATATATCCAGCCAATAGTCAAGTATCATGGGGAGTGGCCCCATGGCCCTTTTAGAGCTACTCTAGAACCCTCCCTGCAAAAAAAAAAAAAATACTGAGATGGAAGTATGTATAAAGAACCAAAGTGAGCTGAGGCCATCAGCCCAAGGAAGAACGATCCAGCAAACCCTTCTACCAAATCCCTCAGTCTCAGTTACTCAATTCACTATCTACCTCAATCAACAGTCTCTGATTTAAATAAGCTCAAATTAGTACAACGCTGATTAAAATGAAAGTCCTTGTAAGTCTATGGACTCCACAATATGCTAACGCTGTTAGCTCTTAACACTTAAGCTTTTGTGCACAGATATGTATAGCATTTATGGGCAAAAGTGTACGGGCTGACTTAAAACCAGCACTTAGGATGTCTCTAAACTACAAATCCCACACATCAAGATGGCTCTTGCTTCCTCTCTTGAACAACAACATGGAAAATGAAATGTAAAGAATGAGCTAACCAAGAAAGATACTTACTAATATTAAAAGTAAAAGAACACTGTAATAACTCTGCTCACAAATTTGACAACTTAAATGAAATTAACCAATTATTACGAAACTTCCTTAAGAACTAGATCTAAGGGCCAGAGCAACCGCACAGTGGAGAGAGCATTTGCCTTGCACGCGGTCAATCCAGGTTCGATCCCCAGCATCCCACATAGTTCCCCGAAAGCACTCCTGCGCATTGCCGGGTGTGACCCAAAAAGCAAAAAAAGAAATAAAAACTAGATCATCTAAATGGGCCCATAACTATTTAAAAAATAATAAATGGGTCCATAACTATTACAGAAATTAATCAATAATAACCTTGCAAAATGTCAAACACCAGGCTCAGATGGTTTCACTAGTGAAAATTCACCAAAAACTTAAAGCAAAATTATACCAATTCTCTGCAATCACTTCCAGAAAATGGAGGTAAAGGAAACACATCCCAGCTATTATATGAAGCTGGTATTACTCCAATACTCAAACCAGAGAAAGACATTACAAAAAAAAGGGAAACGACGGACCAATACCTCATGAAAAGAACAAAATTCTCTGAATCACATATAATAATGAAGAGAGGTACAGACCACGAATGGGAGGATTTATTGCAGTTACACAATATTGGCTTAATTGACTAATCATTACAGTCCATAACGTCAACAGGAAAAAGTAGAGAACACAGGTGACCATATTACTACATGCAGGAAGAGGGTTTGACAAAGTTTAATGCTTCCTTGTGATAAAACTTCTCATGCAATCAGAACTGGAGAGGAAACTCCACAGCCTGCTAACATTGTAAATAAGCCTCAGTTGATGTCATATTCCGCACAAGAAAGCAGAGGCTGTTCCCCTACCAAGATGTCCCGCTTCCTACACCTGGTCAACACTGCTCTAGGAATCCTAGCTAACAGGAAAGGAAAGGAAAGGAAAGGTAGAGTGAGAAGGAAAAAAAACATAGTGTCTGCTCACAGTTGACATAATAATCTAAATGGAAAATTCTGAAGAATCAACAGGAAAATAAACTCCCAGAACTAAGCGATTTTAAGGACACAGGATACGAGAACACAAAGTTGATTACTTTCCTATTTCCTAGCTATGAAATGTGTAATTAAAACATAGCACCAGTTATACCAATGTCATCCCAAAGTGAGATACGCATTAGTATAAATGCAGGAAAATATAGAGAAAACCAATAAAACGTAACTGATCGGGGTGGGGAAGCGCTTGCCCTGCAGCAGCCGAGCCCAGTTTGACCCCCTGCACACAATGGCCCCCCAAACCCAGCAGGAGATCCCTGAGCACAGACCAGGAGCAAGGCTTGGGAGTACTTGGGTAAGCCTTGGGAGTACTTAGGTAAGCCTTGGGAGTAGTACTTGGGTACAAGCAAAACACCCATAAAACTAACAAAAGTCCAACACAAACCGTAACTAATAAATCAAGACCTAAATAAAAGGAAAGGGATATCATGCTCTTGGACACAACTTATTATCAATTCTTCCCAAATTAACCTAGTTTGAGTACAATCCTAATCAAAATCCGAGCGAGTTATTTTATGGCTATTAACAAACTAAAAGTTTATATGAAAAGATGAAGAAGCCAGAGTTAGTCCATACAATCTTGAGGGAGAAGACAAAACTGGAGAATTAACAGACACTACCAGAGTTCAGGACTTACTCTCTAAAGCCACAATGATTAAAATGGTGTGATATTAGTAAAAGTCAAATAAATCAGTGAACCATAATAAACCCCACCGCCTGCAAAATCTGGAGGCAATGTGTTCTTTGGAAAAGGTAAACTTTTCAATGGTGCTGGCATATCCGGACATCCACGTGCCGAGAAAGAGAAACAAAAAGCAATCATGTAGAAACAGTCACGACTCTGCAGAAATTAATGGCACGGGCTGATGAGGCACAGCTGAACCCCGAGCACCACAGCGCTGCAGCAGCTGAGCGGGAGGAGTTCGCAGAGTCGGCTCGGCTGCTCTGGCTGCTGACCAGAGAGAGCTGCACCGCGCACCTCTTTAGCGCAGTTGTGGCAATCCAGGGGTTTGCACACAGGCCCGGAAGCAGTTCACAAGCATCTGGCTGCAGTAGTACGCAGCATTCCTTGTTTCACAAGGGACCACAGACGGCACTGCTGCCAGTTTCACAGGGCGGGATCCAGTGCATGCTACGGCACCCGAAGTGGAGCACGCCCCCTGTGCTGGACAGTCAGGTATTGTAAGAAACTGAGCTAACACGCAACTGTCAGAGTCATAGGGGAAAGCCCATAGCACAGTACAACAGAGAGTGGACCTTAATGGGTTTTAGTTAATGACAACGTATGGGGAGGGGCCCCGGAGCGATAGCACAGCAGGCAGGGGAGGGCATCTGCCTTGCACACAGCTGACCCAGTTTGATCATCGGCATCCCATATGGTCCCGGAGCATCGCCAGGAGTAAAGTAATTCCTGAGCACTGCCGGTGTGACCCAAAAAAAAGATAATAATAATAACAACAACAACAACAACGTATGGGGTCAGGAAGTAGCTGCGCAGTACAGCACTTGCCTTGTACATCTGAGACCTGGGCTCATCTCCAGCAGCTACGACATAGTCCAAAATATTCCTATCACACAAGTGTGTTAGGAAAACTGTGGGTGTGAGGAAGCATTTTTTCTTTGGAGAGCAATTTTTCAATTAATCTAAAACTACTCTAAAAAGAACTAATGGTGGGGCTGGAGTGATAGTCCAGCGGGTAGGGCATTTGCCTTGCATGCAGCTGACCTGGGTTCGATCCCCGGCATCCCATATGGTCCCCGAGCACCGCCAAGAGTAATTCCTGAGCACAGAGCCAGGAGTAGCCCCTGAGTATTGCCAGGTGTGACCCAAAAAGTAAAAAAAAAAAAAAAAACAAAGAACTAATGGTTTTTAAAAACTCACACTCAAACATAAGCACTAAAAGCCAGATATAATGATGTACATTGTAAAATCTAAGACATGGGAGGAAATAATCAGCACAGGATTGAAAAAGACAATTCAACCGAAAAGGGTGACAGGACACAGCACAAGCCAAGAGCTGACTTTTCGTCCTGTGTGCAGAGGCTCTAGGTCTCAGCTATCGTGGGTCAATCTCAGAGAAGCAGGTGCAATTTCAGAAAATCAAAATACAGAGATATAAAAGAAACTGGAGCGATCAGTCAACCCACTCAGTCACTCTAGAGCTTGAGAGCACAAAGTCTCCATGTCTAAATTCCTCTCCGCAGGTTCCAGAAGGCAAGATTGACACCCTTTTCAGGCTACTGACCTCACCAACCTCAAATCGAGACCAAAACCCAAGGGAGTATTTGAGCTCCGTCCATGTGTGGTGAGTGTTCACAGCAACTCTCCAGCTCTGCGTCACGCACTGCTAAGTCACCTGCTGTTCTAGGGAGAACTAGTAAAGCAGAGAAACTTCCCCGCAGAATCTTGCTCCTTAGGGCTGGAGTGATAGGACAGTGGATAAGGCACTAGCTTACACACAGCTGACCGGGTTGAATCCAGCGGGATCCCGTAGGGTCCTCCAGGCACCATCAGGAGTAACTCCTGAGTGCAGAGCCAGGAGCAGCCACTCTGCATCACAAAACAAACAAATCTTGCTCCTTAAAGAAATGAGATGACGGACTGCATGCAGCTGACCAGGTTCGATCTCCGGCATCCCATATGGTCTCCCGAGCACCGCCAGGAGTAATTTCTGAGTGCAAAGTCAGGAGTAATCCTTGAGCATCACTGAGTGTGACCCAAAAAGGGAAAAAAAATGAGATGGCCAAAGTAAGACTCAGATGACATCAAAATATTTTAAGTGGAAGATATGAGAGTCCCACAATTTAAAAAATTAAGGAAAATTCTAATAACTGACGCCGGCCATAGCAGCTCTCTCTCTTTGTGGCAGGGGAGAGAGACAGGGGTGTGACCTGGGGCGACGCTGGGCAATTCTCAGCCCGCTGGTCAGTAGGTCGGAGCATCCAATACTTCCCAGCAGGTGCCGTGCTGCTGTTCTGGCTGGACTCGGGGATGCCGCGCAGCTCAAGAGCACATTCACACGGCACTCTGCCTATGAACTCCGGCCCGGCGGAGACTGGCCTCCCGCACAATCCGGCAACTTCCCAAAAAGCACCTTCGAAAAGGTATTCGGTTTCTTCTTTTTTAATTTTTTATTATACCACCATGAGATATACAATTACAAAAGTGTTCGTAATTGGTTCTCAGTCATACAGTGTTCCAGCACCCGTCCCTCCACCAGTGCCCCATTCCCACCACCAATGTCCCCACATTGCCTCCCAGCCACCCCAGCTGCCTCTACAGCAGGCACCTTCGAAAAGGTATTTGTGCCCCTTTGCTTACTGCAGCATTATTCACAAGAGCCAAGGCCTGGGTTTGGGTCATACCTAGCAATGCTCGGGGGTTACTCCCGGCTCTGCACTCAGGTATCACCCCCTGTGATGCTTCAGGGACCATATGAGGTGCTGGGGATCAACACAGGTTGGCAGCCCGTAAAGACAGTGCCTAACCTGCTTGTATACCGTCTCTCTGGTCCCAGAGGCAAAATCTAAAAACAGCCTGATTGTCCAAGAAGAGATGACTGGATAAAGTAACCAGGAATATACACAAAATGGAATGCTGCTTGGCTATAACAAAAGGCGAAATCACACAATGTGACCCCAAAACAAAGTGGGGGGTAATAATTCGATTCTTACTCATGATTAAAACCCCTTTAATTGTGAGTGACACGCATCTGCATTAATCATGGAGGAAACTGACATAAAATTACCACAGGGATGTAAAGGGAGAAGAAACTAGATTTTTTTTTTTTTTTTTTTTGCTTTTTGGGTCACACCCGGCAATGCTCAGGGTTTCTCCTGGCTCTGCACTCAGGAATTACTCCTGGCGGCGCTCGGGGGACCATATGGGATGCCGGGCATCGAACCCAGGCCGGCATGAGCCGGCGCGTGCAAGGCAAACGCCCTACCGCTGGGCTATCGCTCCGGCCCGAAACTAGATTTTTATAGTTCCATTACTTTACTTAAAATACTTATTCAATGGGGCCAGAGCGATAGCACAACAGAGAGGGTGTTTGTCTTACTACTGCGCCCTGGTTTGATTCCGCAGCATCCCATATGGTCCCCTGAGCACCGCCAGGAGTAAATCCTGAGAGCAGAGCCAGGGAATAACCCTGAGTATTGCAGGGTGTGACCCAAAAAAGCAAAAAAAAAAATTATTCAGGAGATATAAAATAGCTCTTTTAACCATGGCTCTTTCAGATTTTAGGAAAAAAATAGAAAATATTTCTAAAAAGCATCAGGAAAATACTTCTCAATTGTACAGACTAATACAAAGTAAATCATCTCTCATTTCCCTCCAAATTCTCACCCGTATCACCTGTGTCCCCTGCAGTGTCCCACAGGTGTCCAGGATAACAATAAGCAAGAATACCACCCTGGACGTCCTGCACATGACGAAACACATCTTCGAGAGCAACGGCCTGAAGCCGACATTCCAGGCAACTGCACTGCTCAACTCAGAATGCTCTCCGAGATAAGAAACGCACAATTAATCATTCTGCTATCTGCGAACTCAAGCGCAGCTGTTTCCCAGAGCTCACTATGCAGAATCCCAATTTTAGAGACACAAAGTACTCATCAGTGCAAAACACACTCTGTTCGTACATTCACAGAGCTGCTTATCTTCTGACTATTCCTGGCACAAAGCCATGTGAACGGTCCCTGAGACATGATGTTTGAAAGTGACGCACTAGTGGCCATCTGACCAGGACCAAGATGGCCGAAACTCGTTCCGCTTGCCCCAGAGGTTCCTCCCCAGCCAGCTTAAGCAGTTCAAGACACGGTCCACCAGAGCTGGAAGCAGCAGTCTTATTTCTTAGATGAGATGACAAAACCACAGGACACAAAATGCTCCTGACTCTTCAAGTGGACTCCGGCTAATTTTTTGCACATCATCTGACTCTGTGAATACTACCTGTAAGCAGAGAGAAGCCATTAATAAACACTACGGGATTGGAGAGGTTCAATAGGCTGAAGTGTGTGATTCGCATGCAGGAGCTTGAGTTTAATTCCTGGAACCACACGGTCCTCCAGGACCACCAGGAGTGACTCAAGCACTGAGCCAGGAATAGCCCGTGAGCACTGCTGGGTATGCCCCAGCTCCCGCCCCAACCCAAAAGACTCCATCAACAAGGTAAGTGAGAAGAACCAACTGTCCTAAGCATATTCCTAAGCACTTTCTATTCTGACAACTCTGAAAGCAAATACTAGGAGGCACAGAGCATAATACTGCTAATACAAGCTGGACTAATTCAGAAAGTTTTTGTCAAACTGCAATCAACCTGTCGGCTGAATCAGCCGATTCACAAGCCAACAATATTTGCTGGTTCCAAACAACAAATCAACAATACACTCAAGATTAAATTCCACAAACCAACAATACACTCAAGATTAAATGAAGTTTACTGAGAAGATCTGTAAACTCAGTAAGTTGTTAAAAATATTTTCATTCTCCTGTCTCCAGGAAAAAAAGCATCCCAGGAAGAATGTTTTCTGGGTTGCTTAGTTTGGGTTTGGTTTCTTCGCATTGCCAGGGATCAAACCCAGAGCCACACACTCAAAACAAGTGCTCACGCATACAAACCCAAGCACCTCCCCAGGCTAGGAGGAACGTTCACTGATCTGTTCCACCCAAAGAACAAAACGTCTGCCATGCTACTCCATGCTAAATTTAGGGAGATTTGGCTATAGATTAGGACCATAACTGGCAAACATTCTTGTCTTGTATCACTTGTCTCCCATTGTTCATCAGTTTGCTCGAGTGGGCACCAGTAACATCTCCGTATGTCCTGTCATGAGCTAGTGTAGCCCAAGGGCATCTGCTCACTCCAGGAACATAAAGAGCCTCAAACCATTCATTCAGGTCATGGGAATTAGGTCTATAATTGTTATTGGGTTTTGGCATATCAAATACGACTCAGATAGCTTGCCAGGCTCTGCGTGCAAGTGGTATACTCTCGGTAGTAGGCTCTCGGTTTGTGCATTTTCTGATGCGCTGCGTGGCCACGCATCAAGGGAGACACCGGCTTTTCTCCTGGGTGGAGCTCTGACGGGCTGTGGAGTGGGATGTTGAAGATGGCTGCTCTCATGCTGCGGGGGTTCCTCTGGCTCCTTGCGAGGCTCCTTTGGCAATCATCCTTATTAATAATAAAATTGCTATTTCTAATTCCATATGTCTGATTCTGTGTGTATTTTCAATTTATTTTAATAGAGGTGACACTGAGCAGTACCGTGGGTCTCAGGACTACTCACAGCAAGACTTGGGCCATGGGTGGCGATGGTTCTGCCACCAGCAGTGCTCACGGCCTAGCAGGGCCACACTAGGCAGTGCTCGGGGATCAAGCTCAGGGCCTCACACCTGAGCTCTGTCACTTCGGCTCTCTATATTCCTGGCCCTCTCTTTAGATCTTTCAGAAACAATGAAATGCTTCATAAAATTTACCTCAAAAATAACTTGAAAAGGTAGTCTAAGTCCTTATATCTACAAAAGCTTTTAACTTTTCTTCTTGTTTGATCTTTTTTCTTTTCTATTTTAATCAAATTCTTTCAGAACAAAACCCCTAATTGTTCAGATAAGCAATTAATACTTCATGCTGCAACTACTTAACGGAATGAATTTCTAAGACACCATAGTTGGGCCCAGAGAGATATTCACACAGGTAAGGCACATGTCTAGCATGCAGTTCCCTGGGTCCAGTTCCGAGCACCCCAACTGGCAGTCCCTGAGCATACCAGGACTGGTCCCTCAACTCAGTCGGGAGCAAGCCCTGAGCACTGCCGTGTGTAGTTCAACCACCACCCCCCCAAAATAAATAAAACAAAGGCATTCTTAGTTATCAGATTCTTCCACACTCAGAAAAGGGACGTGTGTATGTGTGTGTGTGGGGGGGAGAAATCAACATTACAGAAAACACTATGGGACATGTCCCTCAAGCAAGAAAACAAATGAAACCGAGTTTAAAATAAAACACTCCAGGTCCATCACCTCTGTAGGCCCTCGGAGTGGCCAGATGAGATTCACTCACCATAATAGCTGCCATTATCATAGTCCGGACCCCACAGTGTATCAGGACCCACGCAAGAGAGACGCTGATCTCAAGAACAGCTAAGAGGGGCCAGAGCGATAGCACAGCAGGTAGGGTGTTTGCCTTGCACATGGCTGACCCAGGTTCGATCCCCGGCATCCCATATGGTCTCCTGAGCACCGCCAGGAGTAATTCCTGAGTGCAGAGCCAGGAGTAACCCCCTGAGCATTGCCAGGTGTGACCCAAAAAAGCAGAAAAAAAAAAAAAACCCGCTCAGAGCAGCCCAGGTACGCGGCTCTCAGAGGCGGAAGTCACCGGGTGTTCCTGGAGATGGAGCTGGGGTCCCCAGTCCCCTCTCTGACCCATCCCAGAGGCCTGGTGGCCCGCCATGAACTGCTTCCGGGGCTCTCGGCCATGATGCAGAGAGAGATTCAGACACGAAGGGAGAGCTGACATTCAGCAGCCGCAAGGTACATCAAACTAGTGGAACCAATCATGTTGTAGAATATATTACAATCTACAATGTGTAAGAAAGGGAAACGAGAAGGAGAGAAAGAGGAGAGAGAGAGAGAGAGAGAGAGAGAGAGAGAGAGAGAGAGAGAGAGAGAAAGGAGAAAAAGAACCTTCAAGGAGGCAGGCTGAAGGGGGAGGAAGGTGAGGACATTGGTGATGGGAGATAGGCACGGGTGAAGGGATGGGTGCTGGAACACTGTAGAACCAAAACTCAAACATGAACACATGAACATCTTGGGGTTGTTTTTTTTGTTTTTTTTTTTTGCGTTTTGGGTCACACCCGGCGATGCTCAGGGGGTTTCTCCTGGCTCTGCACTCAGGAGTTACTCCTGGCGGTGCTCGAGGGACCATATGGGATGCCAGGGATCGAACCCGGGCTGGCATGGGCAGGCTGCATGCAAGGCAAGTGCCCTATCCGCTGGGCTATCGCTCTGGCCCCCTTTTTTTTTTTTCCCCAAATTTTATTACACCATTTTAGACATACAATTGCAAGATGCTCATGCAGAGTTCTGGTTCCCCAGCATTCCAACACCCATCCCTCCACCCAAACCCATCTCCCATCACCAATGTCCCCACCTCTCCCCCCCCCCCTCCCACACCTCAACTACTTGGTGGGTTCTGTATGTCTTCTCTCTACTCTCTATCTCTCCTTCCCACCAAACTTTCCTGCACATCGTGGAATGCAGTGCATTAAAGGACATTACTGTTTCCACTATGACCTGGGCTTGAACTGGTTTTGTTCTGTTAATCTGGTCGTGAGGTAGGATCCCAGCGTCCAGACAGCAAACGTGGTGGCTAGTGTGGTGGGCGAGTCTCATCCGGCTGCCTCCGGGACCCCCTGGAGGTGGACGGGCCCACTCCCAAAACCCATCTGTCCTCCCGGGAGCCCCATGGTCAGCTTAGCCAGGGGAAGCGGAGTTCCAGCTTCCCCAGGCGCGTCCGGGCCCGCATGCTATGGCTGGTCGCCCCCTTTTTTGGCTTTTTGTCATCTTGTAATTGTATATCTAATGGTGGTATAATAAAATATTTTTTAAAATAATAAAATAAAAGAAGACACTCCAATGCAGTAGAAACACGCTTGGGTGGGCAGGAGCAGAGAGCAGGAGCACACGATCTGCGTGCAGGGCGCAGTGCCTGCCAGTAGGCAGAGTCAGGGACAGATGATGTCTGTCCACTTAAGGGCAGAGTTCTGAATGCCCTTGGGTGGCCTGTGGGGCAGAGTGAATGACAGGCAACTCCTGCACACAGCGACTCTATGCTGTCCTCAAGAGAGTAAAGCTTCCTTTGGAGGAGGTTCTGAGAAGCCCCCTGCCCCATTAAGTCCAAAGAGGCCTAAATAAGATTTTTTTTCAGGGTCAGCTCAATAGACCTAAAGGATCGCCTCCCAATCATCTTCATGTCTGAAACTCTTCTTGGGAAAAGAAAAGCCTTTTAGAGGACACGAGGAAATGGAAACACATTCCCTGCTCATGGATTGGAAGAACTAACATTGTCAAAATGGTAATACTCCCTAGAGCTTTATACAGATTCAATGCCATCCCTATAAGGATACCCATGACATTCTTCAAAGAAATTGACCAAACACTCCTGAAATTTGTATGGAATAATAAACCCCCAAGAACAGCTAAAGCAATCCTTGGGAAAAAAGAAGATGGGAGGCATCACCCTTCCCTACTTCAAACTGTACTACAAGGCAGTAGTAATTAAAACAGTGTGGTATTGGAATAAAAACAGACCTGTGGACCTATGGAACAGAACTAAGTTACCTGACACCCATCCTCAAATACATGATCATTTAATCTTTGATAAAGGAGCAAAAAATACCAAAGGGAGCAAGGAAAACTTCTTCAACAAGTGGTGCTGAGAAAAATGGACAGCTCACATACAAAAAATTGAATTTGGACCTCTGTCAAACACCATGCACAAAAATCAGATCAAAATGGATTAAAGATCTCAATATCAGACCTTAATTCATAAAATACGTCAAAGAAAATATAGAAAAAACCCTCCACGACACTGAAACTAAAGGTATCTCAAAGATGAAACACCACTAACAAAGGAACTTGAAGCAAAGATAAACATATGGGACTACTGTATCACTGTATCACTGTCTTCCCGTTCATCATCGATTTGCTTCGAGCAGGCACCAGTAACATCTCCATATGTCCTGTCTCATGCTAGTAGAGCCCAAGGGCACCTTCTTGCTCCAGGAACTACATGAAACTAAAAAAGTTTCTGCACCTCAAAAGAAACAGTGACCAAGATACAAAGACAGTCCACAGAATGGGAAAGAATATTCACCCAAAACCCATCCAATAAGGGGTTAATATTCAGGATATATCAGGCACTGGTAGAACTTTACAAGAAAAAAAACAGCCAATCCCATCAAAAAAATGGGGAGAAGCGATGAACAGAAACTTCGACAGGAAGAAATTCGAATGGCCAGAAGACATATGAAACAATGCTCGTCATCACTAATCCTCAGAGAGATGCAATCAAAACAACATGGGATCATCTCACACCACGGAGACTGGCACACATCCAAAAGAGCAAGGACAACAAGTGCTGGGGTGGATGCAGGGAGAAAGGGACTCTCGTCCACTGTTGTGCCACTGGTGTCGACTGGTACAGCCTTTTGAAAAACATATAGATATTCCTCCAAAGACTAGAAATTGAGCTCCCATTTGACTGAGCCATACCACTCCTGGAAATATACCCTGGGAAGCCCAAAACACACAGCAGCAATACCATCTGCACCTTTATTTTCATAGCAGCACTATTCACAATAGCCAGAATCTGGAAACAACCAGAATGCCCGAGAACTGATGACTGGATAAAGAAACTGTGGTACATCTACACAATGGAATACTATGCAGCTGTTAGGAAAAATGAAGTTATGAAATTTGCCTATAAATGGATGGACATGGAGAGGATCATGTTGAATGAAATTAACCAAAAAAAAAAAAAGACAGATATAGAATGACTGCATTTATTTACATGACATAAATATATATACACACATATATTATGATACCAATATCCAAGGTCCAGGCAAAAGCATGACCTTGGTGGAATCTACCACAAACGTGTGGGAGTCAAGGTTAGGTAATGACAGAGAAGGGAACATTGTGCTAAAAATGGTCAAAAGTGATAATACCAGCCTAGAACTGAGCATTGAATATAGGCAAAAGATACTCATGATAACCTCTAAATGTATCACTGTATCACTGTCTTCCCGTTCATCATCGATTTGCTCGAGCGGGCACCAGTAACATCTCCATATGTCCTGTCTCATGACAGGACATGACAGGACAAGTAGAGCCAAGGGCACCAGGAACATAAAGAGCCTCAAACCATTCCATCAGGTCATGGGAATGAGGTCTATAATTGTTACTGGTATTTGGCATATCAAATACAACACGGGTAGCTTGCCAGGCTCTGCCGTGCGTGTAGCAACCTCTAAATGTATGTATTGCAATCCACAATGTGTAAGAGAAGGGAGAGAGAGAGAGAGAGAGAGAGAGAGAAGAGATAAAGAACCTGCCATACATAGAAGCAGGCTAGGGGAGGGAGGAGGGAATTGGGGGTATTAGTGGTGGGAAATGGGCACTGGTGGGGGATGGATGCTGGAACACTATGACTGAAACCCAAATATGAACATCTGTGTAATTGTATATCTCACAGTGGTATAAAATATTAATAAATAAATAAATGAAATTCTGTCATAAAAAGGCTTTTAAACTGTAATTAGAAATAAATGGTTTTAAATGTGCTTTAAAATGGTTGAGAATAAATGGATTTGATACAGCTACAATTTGTTTAATGAATAAATGCCATCAGAGCCGCTAATGTGGAAGGAAGGAGAAGAGGGCGAGGTCTGTGGGGGCCTTAACCAGGAGAGAGAGGTCGCTGCAGAGGAGGCGGAGGCTACGAGGGAGGGTTGGATGAAAAGCCATCAGTTAAAACGATGCTCCAGAAGCTTCAATGACAAAGAAAATGCTCCTGGACCTCACTGAACCAAGATACAGCACTGCTAAGGCTCTGAGGTAAGCTTGTTCAGGCTCTAGGGCTATTCCCTGGACTTACAGACTATAAAGGCTGCCAAGCAATCTTCCTAAAGCCAGACTCTAATTATTGTGTACCTGCTCGACACCTCAGTGGCCCTACACAAGCTGCAAAACCATGCCTCAGAAGCTGGTCTTGGACAATGAAGTCTTACACGTTGTTATGAAAATCACTTCGTGAAAGCTAGGCTCCCAAGGAACTGACTGACGGTGTCAGGAAACAGCTATCCATGCTCACTGACGGTACAGGGGCTGGGAGATAAACAGGTGGAGGGGAGTGGAGTGAATGAGAAGGCAGGAACTGCAGAGCCTCAAAGTTACCACCTCCAGGGGCTGGAGGCGATAGCACAGTGGGGAGGGCATTTGCCTTGCACGCGGCCGACCAGTGTTCGACCCTCAGCATTCCATATGGTCGCCGAGCACCGCCAAGGAGTAATTCCCCTGAGAATCACTGGGTGTGACCCAAAAAACGAAAAAAAAGTTTCCACCTCTAGGGTCCCGAGCAACAGTACAGCGGGCAGTGCATGTGCCTTGCATGAGGCCCAACTGGGTTTGAGCTCCAACACTCCACATGGTCCCCCAAACCCGGCAGAAGTCATCCCCAAGCTCAGAGCCAGGAGTAAGCCCTGAGTCCTCTGAGGCAACCCAGCACACTCAGAGACCAGGAGTACCGGGCATTTGAGGCAATGGTCTTCAACCACAGCTGTCCAGCACTGGTCTGCAGGTACAGAAAGGTCGCACACCGCCTCTACCACCATGGTTATGACTGTTGGTCCACAGCTGTCAAAAAAGGCTGAAGATACGAGTCTAAACTACTGTCTACGGGGCCCCACCCAGGAGCTGCCCTGGGGGCGACCAGCCATAGCATGCCGGGCCTCAGACTTCGGCTGGGGAAGCTGGAGTTAGGCTCTCCCCAGGCTCAGCTGACCATGGGGACAGATGGGTTTTGGGGGGGGGCCCATCACCTCTGGGGGTCCCGGAAGCAGCCGGAGGACACTCGCCCCACCACATTAGCCACCATATTCGCTGTCCGGATGCTGCAGCAAATCAAACTGCCCGCCCGGGAGGGATGCTACCTCAAGACCAGATTAACAGCGCAAAAACGAGTTCGAGCCCAGGTAGGCAGCTCCCAGAAGCGGGGATCACCGGGAATTCGCCAGATGGAGTCAGGGGTCGGCCCTTCCCCCTCCATTTTGTCTGAGCCCGTAGCCCCGCCAGGAGCTGCCCTGGGGCCACCAGCCATAGCTTGCCGGGCCTCAGATGCGGCTGGGAAGCTGGAACTCGGCTCTCCCCAGGTTCCAGCTGACCATGGGGCCCCCAGGAGGACAGATGGGTTTTAGGAGTGGGCCCATCACCTCTGGGGGTCCCAGAAGCAGCCGGATGAGACTCGCCCACCACATTAGCCGCCATATTCGCTGTCTGGTCACTGACCATGAGGTTCTTAAGTCGCGCGGCCACTTGCAGCCGCGCCGGTTCATCAAACTAGTGGAAACAGTTATGTTCTTTAATGTACTGCATTCTCCGATGTGTAGGAAATGTAGGCGGGAGGGAGAGATAGAGAGGAGAGAAAAGACATACAGAACCCGCCAAGCAGTTAAGGCGTGTGTGTGTGGGGGGGTGGGGGAGGGAGGTGGGGGCATTGGTGATGGGAGATGGGTTCGGGTGGAGGGGTGGGTGTTGGAACACTGTGGAACCAAAACTCCGACATGAGCAACTTGTAATTGTATGTCTAAAAATGGTGTAATAAAATTTGAAGGGGGAAAATTCACAATAAACTATTTTTAATATTAAAAAATAAATAAATAAATAAGACTACTGTCTAGAGAATTAAACAGTGTGCTAATAATTGTTCAAAGTGCTGATACCAACCTAGAACTGAGCATTAAATACAGGCAAAAAGATACACAGGACAACCTCTTAATGTATGTATTGTAATCCACAATGTGGAAGGGAAGGAAGAGAGAAAGACAGAGAGAAAGGGAAAGAAATAAAGAAACCTCCACAGAGGCAGGCAAGGGGGGGGGGGGGAATCAGGGACATTGGTGGTGGGAAATGGGCACTGGTGGAGGGGATGGGTGCTGGAACACTGTATGACCGAAACCCAAATATGAACATCTTATGAACATCTTTGTAATTGTGTATCTCACGGTGGAATAATAAAATATTAAAAAATAAATAAATCTTCCAATAAAAAATAAAGCTACTGTCTAATTACCTGTTGGGAAAGCAGCTTCAGCCTCTGGTGGGTACTCCGGAATAGATGTAGAATCATCACCGGGAGGATGACGGGAGGAGGAGGGAGGAGGAGAAGGGAGACTAGAGTCTAAGTCCCACAGGTGACAAAGGACCTGCTAAGCCCACCACCACCTCCCCACCAGTGCCCCTATTATAACAGGCGCTTGCACTTTCTTTAGAGTTCCTTAACACAGTTGGTGATCGGAGATACTTAGTATCAATGAGTTTGTAACATTAAACTCCTGGTATGTATCATATTAATTACAGTGCTTTGTCTTTAGGATTTGGTTTAAAGACGGGAGACAACTAAAGTTACAAGAAAGAAGAGCCCAAATATTTCCAACAGTTCCTTTTCTCATATTCCAATATGACAGAGTCCAACCACATCAGCAATTCCTGGTTCTATGTCCCATTTCAGTAGCAGCATGCATGCATTCATTCATTCATTCATTCTTTGCTTTTGGGTACACCCGGCAATGCTCAGGGGTTTCTCCTGACTCTGCACTCAGGAATTATTCCGGCGGTGCTTGGGAGACCATATGGTATGCCGGGGATCAAACCCGGCCGGCACAGGCCAGCCGTGCAAGGCAAACGCCCTACCCACTGGGCTATCGCTCCGGCCCTCAGTAGCAGTTTTTAAATGCTAACAAATACTGTTTCGGTGGGGGGTGGGGGGAGCATTTCTGGCTCTATGCTCAAGTGACACCTGGCAGTGTTCCGGGAGCACATCACAGCAGAGGACCGGACCTGGATTTGGCTGTGTGCAGGAGCACTCACTTTTGATTTGGAATATGGGGCATTTAAACAAGGCCCCTCAAGTCCCCAAAGCATGTCTGAAGGAGAAAACTCGGAAGGTCTTCTTACATTGGAATACAGGAGAATGGTCTCACGTGCTCACTACTCTGGGAGAAAGGAGAAACAGAAGAAAGGAGAGACTGAGCTGCCTGAGGACTGACACAGACCAAATCCAACCGAATGGGAGAGACAGAAGAGACAGGGCTGGGGAAGTGGGCTGGGGCAGATGTGACACTTTTCCCCTTTAAAAGCCTTCGCCGGGAGAAACAGGTTTCACATGTGTGAGCACAGGGCAGCTGGCTCAGGGCCAACTTGTCATGACGCCAGTTTCCAACATGTACTCAAAGACAAATTGCAAAGGTTTTTTTCCCTTGTATAAGATTCCAGAGAAGGAGATGTAGAAGGGATGTCTCTAAATCCCAACACATATTTAGAGGCAAGTTGCAAAGATTTTATTTTTCCTTGTATAAGATTCCAGAGAAGTTAAAAATGTGAATTTTTAGCTTTATGCAACTGCAAAATGAGAAAATAACTAGACAGGGTCCCCGAGTAGGGCTAAAATAATTTCACGCTAACTCACCTCTAGTCAGACCCCCAGAGGCTTCAGTGAAAAAAAACAACAACACGACTTCACCCAGTATTGTTAAGCATCCTGGGGACTAGGATGAGGGCTTCCTTCCTTATCAGCTCTCTGGACATGGCTTGACTAGTATCACTTGTCTTCCCGTTCATCAATTTGCTCTGAGCGGGCACCAGGAACATCTTCCAAACATCCTGTTACAAGCAATGTATCCCAGGGGCACCTGCTTGCTCCAGGAACAGGAAGAGCCTCAAACCTTTCCTTCAGGACATGGGAATGAGGTCCGTAATTGTTACTGGTTTTTGGCATACCAAATAAAGCACAGGTAGCTTGCCAGGTTCTGCCTTGTAGGTGGTATACTCTCAGTAGAAGGCTCTCATCTCAAGCATTTACTGATGAAACTCAACGGGGAAGATCAGTTTTTCTCTTGGGTAGAGCTCTGATGGAGCTGTGGAGTCTGGATGTTGAGAATGACTGACCTATTGGTGTGGGGTTCCTCTGGCTTCTTGCTAGGCTTGCTGGCAACTTGATAGTGACAGCTAGAACTTGTCTAGAACTGTATAGAGTGTACAAATGTTAAAGACCTGGGAAGGACCGGATCCTAACATCCAGTAATATCTAACACAGCCGCGCAGCCGCTCTGCAGGGGTTGCTGGCATGGAGGTGGGGCTTGGCTAGTAAAAAGAAAAATCAGAGCTCTCAGATCCACAGCAAATGCTTCGCCTGTTCTCCCTTTCTCCAACACCACAACACCTCTGGAGTAACAGCCATTATCAGTTTTTTTGTTTTTGCTTTTTGGGTCACACCCGGCGATGCTCAGGGGTTACTCCTGGCTCTTCACTCAGGCAGTGCTCGGGGACCATATGGGATGCTGGGGATTGAACCGGGTCGGCTGCGTGCAAGGCAAACACCCTACCCGCTGTGCTATTGCACCAGCCCACCATTATCAGTCTGTTGCCTGCTAAATTGAAGGGGACAGCAAACTACCATCTCCTCCTAAGAAACTAATGCTTTAGGACCGAGAGACAGAATGGGGGGGGGGGGGAGGGCCGGGTGTAGGCACTGGCTTTACATGCAGTCAACCCCGGTTCAATCCCCAGACCCACATACAGTAATCTTCAGGAGTCCTACCAAAGGCGATCCCGGAGTTCAGAGCACAGAGTAGGACCTGAGATCTGCTGCACGTGGCTCCCCCAACATCCCATAAAAAGGAAAAAGAAATGAATGCTTAATTGCATTATTCTCCATGTAAATCAGCAGTCATTTGGGGGTCTTGCTTTGGGGCCACGCAGTCATGCTCATGGGCTATTCTAGGCTCAAGGCTCAGGAGTCGCCCCTACCGGTGCTCAAGGAACCAAATGTGGTGCTGGGAATTCAAACTAGGACGGGCTGCCCACACAGCCGTACACAAAGCAAGTCTCTCACCTCCTGTGGTCTCTCCAGCACTGCGTGGCAGCTTAGAAAGCACGTTTTTGGGCCGCCCTTGATGGTGTTACCCAATGAGTGATCAATGTGTGGCTGATGTTTTCTGCACGCCACGTTTAACAGGCATAGATTACAGGTACAAAAGAGAATTAACTTAGCAGTTAACTTAGCGGGCAGCTCAGGAGCTATTTCTGGCTCTGTGGATGGGGGGAGCAAGTGGGTTCGGGCATCAAACCCAGGTCTCCCGCATGCACTCAGCCCCCTGAGCTGGAGCATCGGAGACTGGGAACTTCTCTGCCTGTTCAGTATACGGAGTTACTATGTAACTCAACAAATCACCCCGAGAGAAACGAAGGCACATCCTGCACAGAAACGTGCAGATCAATGTCCAAAACAGCGTTTCTATAATAGTTCTCACAGGGAAATAATCTAAATTTTTATCAGTTGATGAATGCCTGTAGAAAATATACCATACCCATACCAATTATTCATTGGTTAAAAAAAAAGAATGAAATAGTGAATGAAATAGTGATACTTGCCACAATATAAAAACATGTTGAAAACATTATGCGAAGTAAAAGAATTTTAGTCACAAAAGAACCACACATAGTACATGATTCCAGAATAGACAAATTTACACACACAGAAAGATAAATAGTTGCTTAGGATTTAGACAATTGTGAATTTTAATGCATATGGGTTTTTTCCATTAGGAATGAAAAAAAATTCTAAAATTAAACTCAGTAATGGTAATACAATTTTGATTATAAATTATTAAACTATATACTCTACATAGGTGAATTTTATGGAAAGTGTGTTAATTCTATCTAAAAGAAGCGTTAAAGAAGTGTGCTACCTCCCTGGCAGCTCAGAGAGGTTAAAGAATAAAGCACACACCTCATGTCTCTCCCGCTCGAGCACAAGCAGAATGCTACAATCAGAAGCTTTTACACTAGGAGCGTCCAGACATCGCCCACCACCTTATACATGCAAACCCTTTGGTGACAGGGATCAGGCAGCCGGGAGCCAGCTGCAGCACATGCTCTACACACAGGAGCCCAGTGTTCACCCAGTCTCCTCAAGGTCCCTCAGCACTGCCACGCGCAGCCTTGAGCAAAAGAAAGGACTGGCCCCGTGGCAAGCCAGGTGAGGACTTAAAAAATTAAATTAATGACCCAAAAAAGGAAAAAAAAATTAAATTAATGACTCTTAGAGGCAGGAGTCACAGGGAATTCGTCAGATGGAGCTGGGGTCGCCCCTTCCCCTCTCCATTTTGTTTGAGCCCGGTAGCCCCACCTGCCGGGGCTGCCCTGGGGCGACCAGCCATAGCATACAGAGCCTCAAACACAGCTGGGGGAGCTGGAACTTGGCTCTCCCTGGCTCAGCTGACCATGGGGCCCCCATGAGGACAGATGGGTTTTTGGAGTGGGCCCATCACCTCTGAGGGGGTCCCGGAAGCAGCCGGATGAGACTCGCCCACCACATTAGCTGCCATTTTTGCTGTATGGACGCTGCAGCACATCACATCAGAGCCCGTCCAGGAGGGACGCTGACCTCAAGACCAGATTAACAGGGCCAGATTAACAGAGATAGCCCAAGGGGTAGGGCGTTTGCCTTCACGCAGTCAGCCTGTGCCGCCCTGGGTTCGATCCCCGGCATCCCATATGGTCCCCTGAGCACTGCCAGGAGTAATTCCTGAGTGCAGAGCCAGGAGAAACCCCTGAGCATCACCGGGTGTGACCCAAAAGAAGCAAAAAAAAAAAAAAAAAGGATTAACAGAGCAAAACGAGTTCGAGCCCAGGTGGGCAGCTCCCAGAAGCAGGAATCACCAGGAATTCGTCAGATGGAGCTGGGGTCGCCCCTTCCCTCTCCATTTTGTCTGAGCCCGGTGGCCCCACCCAGGAGCTGCCCTGGGGCGACCAGCCATAGCATACAGAGCCTCAAATGCAGCTGGGGAAGCTGGACCTCAGCTCTTCCCTGGCTCAGCTGACCGTGGGGCCCCCAGGAGGACAGATGGGTTTTGGGTGTTGGCCCATCACCTCTGGGGGTCCCGGAAGCAGCCAGATGAGACTCGCCCACATTAGCCGCCATTTTCGCTGTCTGGATGCTGACCATGAAGCCCCTAAGTCGTGCTGCTGCTTGTGGCCACACGGTCCATCAAACTAGTGGAAACAGTTACGTCCTTTAATGTACTGCAGTCTATGATGTGTAGGAAAGTTAGGAGGGAGGGAGAGATAGAGAGGAGAGAAAAGACATACAGAACCCGCCACGTAGTTGGGGTGTGGGAGGGGGAGGGAGGTGGGGACATTGGTGATGGGAGATGGGTTCGGGTGGAGGGATGGGTGTTGGGACACTGTAGAACCATAACTCCAGCATGAGCATATTGCAATTGTATATCTAAAAGTGGTGTAATAAAATTAAATATATATATATATATATATATATATATATAAATTAATGACTCTTTTTTTTTAAATGACTCTTTCCAAAGGCAGTCTTGAGATGAGAGCTGAAAACCTCGCAGCCAAATCCAAGCAACCTGCAGCCTCTCGGCATCATTAAACTGTCAGATTTACTCTAAAGTCATCCAATCAGCCTCCAACAGCCCACTCTCCTTCAAAGGCTATTTAGTTTCAAGTTTCCTCCCTCTCCCCCTTTTCCTTTCTCTCCCTCTCTCTCTCCCTTTCCCTTCCTCTCTTTCTCCTTTCCCTCTCCCCTCGCTCTCTCCTTCCCTCCTTCCAGGTACTTGTTCAAACTTTATTGGTTCCCAGAGAGGGTGGTGATTTGTGTTTCTTAAGCAAGGGAATAAAACAATAGGCTATAATAGCATTTTATCGCTGGTTTTTGCTTTATTAATATAGAGGCAAGAGGATTTACAAGTGTTAATGTTTATGCTTTGGTTTACAGTTACTACTAAACTGATTCTCTCACATCTCCAATATGTGCTCATTAAACTTGAATACAGAAAATGTCAGCCGCACATTGCTTAATCTTGTACAAATCTAAACTTCTTTCTCAACCAGTTTCTTCCTCTTTAACTCTGGATATGTCTATAAACACACACACACACACACACACACACACACACACACACACACACACTAAGTGTCAGTTTTTTGGAGACAACCCATATGTTCATCTGAGTGGTTTTCTCGATTGTGTGCAAATTGCTGGGGACTTTCCTGAATGAAAAATGAAGAGCGGCAACCTGGCTCCAACCCTGGACCCAAACTGGTTCGAAGGTACAGCAGTTCCCTCCTCAACCCATTTTAAGTCTCTCCATTTTATAGGATTTAAATAATTCTTAGGCTAAGAAAGCAGGCATGGGGATGGAGGGTGGGTGGCAAAGGAGCCGTCTGGTGGCGGTGAGGACCACTGGGGGGCCACTGGGGGGCACTGGATTGGTGTTGAATAATGAACACTTGTAACAACTGTACTGTGAAAAACTTTGTAGTTTGTAAATCACGGTGTTCACATAAAGCAAAAAAAAAAAAAATAATAAATGGGGCCGGAGCGATAGCCCAGCGGGTAGGCGTTTCCCCCGGCGTCCCATATGGTCCCCGAGCACCGCCAGGAGTAATTCCTGAGTGCAGAGCCAGGGAGTAACCCCTGAGCATCGCCGGGTGTGACCCAAAAAGCAAAATAATAATAATAATAATAATAATAATGAATAGGGCCGGAGCGATAGTCCAGCAGGTAGGGCGTTTGCCTTGCATGCAGTCAAACCGGGTTCGATCCCGGCATCCCGTATGGTCCCCCATGCAGTGCCAGGAGTGATTCCTGAGTGCAGAGCCAGGAGTAACCCCTGAGCATCGCTGGGTGTCACCCAAAAAAAAAGCAAAAAAAATTTAATAAATAATTTTTAATTGTACTAAACCTCTTAAGATATGGTTCCATGCACTGTGTGGCTGAGACCCAATCATGAAAAGCTTTGTAACTGTCTATTTCTCAGTAGTATAATAAAATTTAAAAATATATATATGGTTCCATGAATACCAGAGGAAACAACTGTTTCTTACCTTTGAGAGCCCTCAAAAGAAAAGGCTCAAAAGGCCCAAAAGTTAAAACAGCCTACACTTTAAATCAGCATAAATGTTTCTCTTAGGGGGCTCCGCTGACTCTGAGGTCATGACCATAAGAGTGAGGTTCAGGGAGTACTTCCTAACAGGCAAAGCATTCCTAAATTTTCAAAACTGCAGTTAATTTCCCTAAGAGGAGCGGTGAGGAGATAGCAAAAGTTGATTGCATCCAAACAACAGGAAAAGGCTACAGCGAAGAAAGGTCAAAGCAACAGAGACAACCCAGAGCCTGTCAGGTCACGTCCACCGCTCCACTGCCATCTTACGCAGCCAGAGGAAGCTGGGACTGGGATGGCCTAAGAGCCCAGACAGAGACTGGCACGTCTACCCCTGTTCTGAACTCTAGCGTCCTTCTATTTACCGTCCCTTCACAAGAGCTTCTCTCAGCTCTTTGCCCTGGACTTTATTTACACTCAATACTGTCCTTCCAATAGCCCAAGAGAGATGGGACTATGCGGACTACTTCAACCCGCCCCCTCCTTCCGCCCCCCCGGAACGGCCAAGGGAGAGTTCTGGCAAGGGCTCCCTTGGCTTTCCTGGTGACACTCGACTCCCCTCACCGCATCCACCCGGAACTCCACAGCGCTGCTTGCACTTCCGGCTTCTTATGCCACTCCACAGCTCAGACATTCCTGCTGCGTCAATACCCTATATGATTCCCTACGACCAAATGAATCACTCTGAGCTAGTGTTTATTTATCCACGTCTCCAGTCTCCCAAGGCCAAAATCGCCTTCACAATCCCAGCCGGCATCAGCTTCCTCACTTCTGAAACATCACGTTCCTTCCTACTTCCGGGCGCAGTCTGCTGCCCTCGCATCTGCTGCCCTGCCCGACGGAAGCTCTTCAAAGGAGTCTCCTCACCACATCTCCCTCGGCTTCCGGCCCCTCCTCTGAACTCTCTAGCATCTACACTCTGCATCAATGGACCAGCAACAGCACTGACTGTCACGTACTCAGTGGGCGCAGGCACCAATCCAAAGGTCCTACCTCCACTCCTCGCCACCACCTGATGGACGATTCTCAATTACAGTCAGACCTACTGAGGGGCATTGAAAGTGAGCAGCAATACCCACCTGACACCAGGGCCCCCACTGCTTGCCTCTTTACAATAACAGCAGAATGCTTCATGCTGCTCCTGGGTGGAAGTTACTCAACAGCCAGATCCATGATTCTCCGCAAGGCCCCTCCCCAAAGCCACACACTAGCTAATGGTTCAGAGCTGATAAGAGGAAACTCACTCCAGGCCCTTGTCAGTCAGTCTTTCTCCTACTGAGACAGTGGGCTTTGCCGTGGTGACAGGCTCTAAACCAATTTCCAAAAGTGGGCAACCCAACCTTCCTGAAGGTACTGGAAAGAATCAGGGGTGGGGAGGCAGTGCCGGGGGGGCCTGTGTGTGTGCTGAAGGAAGGCTGGTTTCCAGGGGTGCTGAGTGTTGCCGTCCCCAAAGGCAGCCCGAGGCCCTCTGCTCTAACTAATGTGTGACTGATAGGCGTATCCCAACAGCAAATCCACTTCATCAAGGACCCAAGCAGGATGCACTGTGGCCATCACGGCAACTTCAGTGGTCCACAGTGTGGGCGTCTAGTCTGCTGGGTGGGAGCCCAGGGCTATTCCCAGATCAGTCATTAGGAACTATGTGGTGGCAGTAAGCACGTGAGGCCTGTGAGGAGCAAAGCCTTGCTCAGGCTGCGGGGCACAAACCACACGTCTGAGGGCGTTCGATGAAGCTACATGGCATGAATCAGAAGAGATCAGAACAATTCAGGAAGTTCCACTTGGGAGACTCCTGGGAGAAAGTAACAAGAAGAGGCCCGTGGCTTTAACCTCAATAAGTCCAGGACAGAGACCACAACCTCTAATAATGCCATGGCGGGAGGCCCCCGCTGAGCGGCTGAACACTAAACTTTTGGAGGACACTGTAATGCCGAGGAATTATCTTTTCCCCTCAAGCATCCAATCGAAGGCACAGATGGTCTAGAGGGGCCACGGGGTCCCCAAGAGGCTTCCAAACTACCACAACCAAGTTTCTGGCACCACCCAGAGAATGGGTCTGCCCAGAGCCCAAGATTCCAGAATGTCCTGCCCTTCCCACAGCACGCTTCCCGCCCGTGTCCTCTGCAGGGGAAATGTCGCAGCGCCACTACTACCGTGCTCATCCAAAGCTGCAGCAGAGATGGAGCTACACAAATGCAACCTTCATCATGAATTTTTTCTTCTTATTAGACAAGATCCGAGTCCTTCTGGTAGCTCTTCTAGGCTGACCACCTAATTCTACTCTCCTGACACAAACTCTTCAAGGCACTCCCTGAGGCAGGGTTCCTCCACTTTGCTACCAGTGGTATTTGGGGCCAGAGTCTTGTTTGTGGGGAGCATTCACAGCATCCCTGGCCTCTGTCAAGACAAGCACCCAACATACAGTTCCTATCCCCGACTTCTGACAACAGATACCACCAGTGCTGTGCGTGAGGAGAGCACTCCTGGCTGACAACTACTGTGGTCAAAAAAGCCCCTCTGAATTCATCAGATGGAGCCAGGGGTTGGCCCTTCCCCCCTCCATTTTGGAGCCTGGTGGCCCCGCCCAGGAGCTGCCCTGGGGCGACCAGCCATAGCATGCAGTCTCAAACGCGGCTGGGGAAGCTGGAACTCGGCTCGCCCCAGGCTCAGCTGACCATGGGGCTCCCAGGAAAACAGATGGGTTTTGGGAATGGGCCCCTCACCTCTGGGGTCCCAGAAGCAGCCGATGAGACTCGCCCCACCACACTAGCCACCATTTTTGCTGTCCAGATGCTGACCATGAGGCCCCTAAGCCGCGTGGCCGCTTGCAGCCGCGTGGTCCATCACACTAGTGGAAACAGGTTCTACGATGTGTAGGAAAGTTAGGAGGGAGGGAGAGATAGAGAAGACAGAAAAAGACATACAGAACCCGCCAAGTAGTTGAGGTGTGGGAGGGGGGAGGGAGGTGGGGACATTGGTGATGGGAGATGGGTTCGGGTGGAGGGATGGGTGTTGGAACACTGTAGAACCAAAACTCTACATGAGCATGTTGCAATTGTATGTCTAAAAGTGGCGTAATAAAATTTGGGGGGAAGCCCCTCTGCTACTACCACTCCCGGCAAGCACTACTAACCTCTGGATGGCATAAGGTCATGACCCCCAGTGATCACCACAGCCACACACACTCCCAGCAAGTGTAGGGGCCCTGGTCACTGCATCGACCACACACAGGAAAGGGAAGTGGAAGGCAGGAGGAGGCAGGAGTCACGAGAGAAGGAAAGAGAATGGAGAAAGCAGAGAGAGAGAGAGGAAAAGACAGCATGGGTGGGGGAGAGAAAAGGGAGAGGGAGAGAGACGTGCTCAATCCTTTAGGTCTGAATCCCAGGAGCACCCCATCTATCAAGTGTCAAGCTAAAACTACTTTCCCACTAGTTCCCAAACCCCACAAGCTATTCTTCAGAATTCTATTGACAAAATCACCATAAATCAGGTTCTCCAACTCCTGGCAAGAAGGTTCTCCTCCGTGCTGTGTCACATAAGTCTCCTTCATGGTTTCTCAAAAGTTTCTCTAGAAAGTTCTGACTTTCGTACCCCAGTCATCCCCTAGCCCCTGGCTTACCCTCCAATCAAACAGAATGCATGAAGGCCCTTTGCCCAAGGCCCGAGGACATGCTCATTACCTGGCATCAGGGACTAACCAGACTTTCCCAAATATCTGTGATATCACATGCACCCATGGACTTCAGGAAAGTCATTTATGAATGAAAACTAGGGAGAGAAAAATATCCTAAAAAAGAGTCCAAGAAAGACCCAAAACAAATGAGTCCTGTTTTAAAATAACCACTTACAGAGTAAAGGAAAAAAAATCAAGAGTCTGCTAAGATCATCAGGGTTTCTAAGAAAAAGAAAAGGATAATGTGAAACCGTAACTTCAGTATGGTACTAAAAATGTAACTCTCCTTATAAATAAGCAGAAGGGAGACATATGAGAACACCTGGAAATCCAACAGAAATAAACACAGCACTAACTGCTGAGTGGCCATTACCAGAGAAAAGCAATAACTCGGTTGCTGTGTAATGGATCTTGGGTTTAAAACTCCCAGATGTGAAGCTGGTCCACTGGAGCTGGAGAGAGAGTACAGTGGGGTGGGCGCTTGCCTTGAATGCAGCTGACCCAAGTCGAATTCCCACCACTCATATGGCCCCCAGAGCACTCCGGGAGTGAACTCTAATGCAGATCCAGGAGTAAACCCTGAGCATAGTCAGGTATGACCTGAAAACAAAAACAACAGTAAAAATACACATTTTTATATTTTTATATTTCTCTCAACAGAGGCACACAATTGACTTCATTAGGGAAAATAAAGATGCTAGTTGAGGCAACTGAACTCTTCTACAATCAGACCATAATGAACTTACTAACAGATGCTCACAGCACTGTCTAACGTTGTCTCCTCCCCTTCCTCGACCGCCTCTGCCTCTCTAGAATGGAGGGGCCACCCAGCCAGAAATCCTGCCCAGGCTGCCAAACCACATGCAGCAATAGCAGGGCAGACAAGGAAACAAGAAACTCAACAGATGGCCCCCCCAAACTGTTTCCTTCAGAAAGGGTTAAAGGCTGAGGAAAACAGGAAGCTATACTTAGCTTTTTGGAAGGTAACTATGCTCACCACTGCAGTAGCCTGTAAAGTATTAAAAGTGTGTGCAAATCCTGAAGGCTTTTATGAGAACAACAGTGGAAACTGAGGTGACCATTCTCTGGCACCGATAAACGCATTGACAATAACAATAAACCTGAAAGAAAAACCACAGAAAAACCCATCTAAAAGCCCTGGCCAACTTCTATCAGCCTTCCTGGATCTGACTGAATAGTTCATAATAACTCCCATAAATTCAGGAGAAAAGGAAAATACACACACCAAACCACCCTCCGTTGAAGCCAAGCTCCTGGGAGGCCGGGGCACTGAGCCAACATCCCCAGAGCTTTCAGTGTCCACTGAGCAGGTTTTTACAAGCGCCCTCAAGATGTCTAAAGTCCCTGCCTCTGCAAATGGACCAGGATCATGGTGGGGTGGGGGTGGAGGGAGTGCAGAAATCTCTCAAACAAGCAGACTTTCGGAGTCTGGAGTAGCAAGAAGCTGTGTGGGGTCTGACACTGGGCGCAACTGCCCTTAAAAGAGGGCCCGAAAGTTGATCAATGTTCCCCTTTCCACGAGAGGAACCGGGGCTACCTGCTATTGAAGCAGCCTGGGGGTGGGCGGGAGGGGCTGGGGTACATTGGTGGTGGGAATGGGGCACTGGTGGAGGGATGGGAGCTGGAATACTGTATTACCAAGAACCAACTATGAACACCTTTGTAATTTATGTTTCACGGTGGTGTAATAAAAAATTTTAAATTGTCAGGGAAGCCACTGGGGTCCCCGACAGTGTCAGGACAGAAGTTCTCTTCTACCTCCGAGGACGCCGGGGGTACAGATGAAAACTCACGAGTCCGGTGCAGTTCCAAAAAAGGCTTTTAATAGTACCAAAGCTCTTCCACAGCACTCCAATATAACGAACAAACTCTAGCTCTGGTCCGAACTTAGACCTTACAAAAGAGCCTAAGTCTCCCACCAAAGAGAGAGGATCTCACCCGAGCTGAGTCCTACCCAGAAGAAGGAGCAAAAGGCCAAAGAGCAAAAAGCCAAAAGCCAAAAGCTAAAAGCTGAGGAGCCAAAAGCCAGTCCCCTTATATACACCAAAGTAATCCAACAGGGAGGGTCATGTCAACAAAGAACTCTAAACAGAGTGTAGTGCCACACCCTATTGCAGGTATAAACAAAGGTTTTGCCAAGGACTAATCCGAGATCATCTCTTATGTAAAACACTGGGGAGAGAGAGAGAGAGGGCTGATATAAACTAATACATCTAATTTCATGAGCTTCATGTAATCTAGATGGTACCCACAAGGTCCTTCTTATTATTATCTGCACCAGGGTGATTCTGAGTATCTTGTTCTCGTTTACTGAAAGGGTCACATTCGCCTGCTTAGAGCAAACTAGTATGATCCTTCCTATAGTCTTCCTATAGTCTCAACGTAGCCAGGGTGGTAGTCTCAAGGTAGATTCTAACTGTCCCACGCTGGGTGCAGTGGGTATAAAGAGGAGCTGTGTCCAATCTAGAAAACATAGAAGTCTTAGTAGATGTATAAGTCAGAAGTTATTCAATCAAGGTGACTTCTGTAACTGCCACACCCTTCTATGCAGTGTTTATTCAGAGTCAAGGTGACTTCTGTAACTGCCACACTTCTATGCAGTGTTTACATAGAAGAGAAGTCTCATTAGAATGAACCTTGGCTTAAATAGATTAAGCTGGGAGTGGGCAAAACAACAAAACTCCCAGAATAGCTAAACCTGTCCTCCAACATTAAATTGGATGGAGGGAGGGAGGGAGGGAGGGATGGAGCTCTCCCTGGATGTGAAACTGGTAGCATTCTGCGCTGGGCAAGTGGCTTAAACACTCTCTGCTTTCCCGTGAGTAAAAGGGGATCTAATGTCCTCCTCCTCGTGGGATAGCCTGTAAATTACTGAGTATCTGCATGCAGGAAGCTTTCAATGTGTGCTATTAGCATTCCTCAGCACCTGCCATTGTTTCCTGTCAGATTCTACCACTGCCTTCAGATAGAAAGGAGTACCCAAGAGGCGGAAGGACTGTAGTGGGCCCCTTACTGCCCTGCACCAGGCCATCGTATTCTCAGCTCTTCCTATGTCTGCCAGACTTTGGAAGGCAGAGTTCCACCCTCCAACTCAAAGGCAATGGCCTCACAGCAGCCTCTCTCCCCACTCGCTCCATGGGCTTTCTGCCCAGTAATTCCTCCACACTCCACTCACTGAAGAACTCAAGAGTGACCCAACTTCTGTCTTGATCACCGCCTTCCGCTTCTTGGGCCACTTCCTCCTGCGGGGGGCTTCTCTGGCTCTTCCGAAGCTCAGTCCTGGGAGTGGAAAGTCTTGGGGCGCAGGAGTGAGTACCCTCATCCTCCACACAAGCTGCCTTCGGGGGATTCAGTCCCCGTCACTGTGGCACCTCACCATCATCATCCTCATGAAGAACCAGTGAGGAGAACTGACAAAAATGAGCCCAAGGGAGCCTCACTAGTGTGGAGGAAAACTACATTCCCTGAGGACAATTTCACATTGTCGGTTCGCTGACTTGAGAAATCTAAAAATAGCTTCACAACTAAACCTGAAGTTAGTTGAAAGAAATGACAGAGAAAAGCGTAGCTAAGAGCCAAAACCCCGGTCAACTCCTATTAAACTTCACAGATCTTACTGAATGTTCCTAGCGCCCATCAGTAGAGGGGAAAAGCACACACCAAACAACCCTCCAAGCCAAGTTCCTGCGAGGCAGAACTGCTGGAGTGAAAAGCCAGGTGTGTCTGGAGGGATCCTATTTAAAAAAAAAGATCCAGAAGTGGCCACGAGCTGAATAAAAGTCCTTGAAGATTCAAAACAGAAAAGCAAAGCCAGGTGTGCCTGTCAAGATGAGGCTGGAGCCAGAGTAATAGCACAGCGGGGTCTGGGCCATCCCATATGGTCCCCTGAGACTGCCAGGAGCAATTCCTGAGTGAAGAGCCAGGGAGGAGCCCCTGAGCACTGCCAGGTGGCCCAAAAAACAAATAAAAAAAGATGGGACAACAACGTCTGTGGCAAAAACAATGAAGGAAAACAACAGCTTAAACTGACAGGCTCACATGAGCGTCTGAACTCATGACCAGCCCAGTCTCAGGGAAAACGGGCATTCAGCAAAACGACTGTGGAGTGCAGAATCCTGACTCCACCATTAAACTGACTCGGACCCTCTTTTGCCTCTCTGGCCTCAGTTTCCTTGTAAACGAGGGGCGGCTGTTTCTTTTCAGACGGCTCTGAGAAGACTCAATCTGAAGCGCAGTTCTTTGGATAGAACTGTGCAAGCAAATTTAACTGCGACGACCTCCTGCTTCTGTTATGCTCAGCCTTGTTTTTCCCTTTTTGGGTCACACCCGGTGACACTCAGTGGTTACTCCTGGCTCTTCGCTCAGGAATTACTCCTGGCAGAGCTCAGGGGGACCATATGGGATGCCGGGGGATCGAACGCAGGTTGGCTGCACGCAAGGCAAGCACCCTCCCCGCTGTGCTATTGCTCCGGCCCTATGCTCAAAGTCATAGTGGGAAAAGCAGTGTAAGTTAGATGTGCCTGTATAGGAAATGGGTGGGGACAATAGCGCAGGGGTGGGGAAAGAACTCCAAATTGGCCAGGAACAATCCCTGAGTGCAGAGTAAGGAGTAAGCCCTGAGCACTGCCAGGTGTCAAACAGGACGGAGCGATGGTCCAGCAGGTAGCTTTGCCCTGCTCGCGGTCAACCTGGGTTTGATCCCTGGTATCCCATATGGTCCCCAAGCACCACCAGAAGTAATTCCTGAGTGCAGAGCCAGGAGTAACCCCTGAGCATTGCTGGGCATGACCCAAAAAAGGAAAAAAAAAACATACATACATACATAAAGAAAGGAAAGAGGGCAAAGGACAATGTTTTTTAATAAACCTCATGCAATAACCCAGGAGCAGGGAGCTACTTATTCAGAACAACTGCGTGTGTTTCTGAGTCTCACACCCTCAATACTTGTTCCCAAATAAATGTCCTGAATCTTTTATTGGTTAATAGTTGTTAACAACAAAAAATGCAAATCTAACTAGATGGACACATTTCCAAAAATGAATCTAAAGACTGGGTGGTTCATGTGAACTCAAAACATCAGTTGTAGTTTGTTTTGTTTTGTTTGGGGGAGGGACCCGGCAGCAGTCAGGGTTACTCGTGGCCTTGTGCTCAGGGATCACTCACAGCAGTCAGGGTTACTCGTGGCCTTGTGCTCAGGGATCACTCACAGCAGTCAGGGTTACTCGTGGCCTTGTGCTCAGGGATCACTCACAGCAGGCTCAGAGAGGACCATATGCCCATTTTGCCCAATCAAACCCAGCTGGTCACACACAAGGCAAGTGCCAACTGTACTATCACTCCAGACCCCTCAAAACATCAGTTATTGTTATCAATTCGTAGTGGAAGGGTGCACCCCCACCAGAGCTTGGGGTGGAACCATGCAGTGCTGGGTATTAAACTGGGGCTCCCACACGCAAAGCAAATGCTCCAGTACTTTGTGGGAATCTTCCTGGATTCAACAGTTGGCTTCGTACAAAATAACTATGATACCATTTTCTAATTAGAAATTTTCAAGTTCTATGAATGTTATTTGAAATATACTCTCACATGCCTACATCATTTGCTTTTTGGTCAACCCAGAAGCGCTGGGTTACTCCTGGCTCTGCACTTGCCCTAGGCGCTATACTACCGCTCTGGCCTCAGAAAAATGTATCTTAAACAAAAAGATGTTAACATTTTTGAAGGACTCCTCTCTCCTTTTCCCTGCACCTCCATAGTTGATACAGAATTTCTGAGGCCGATGTCTTTAAGGCTGGGCCTAAGGCCTAAGGCAGCAGTCACAGTTAGGAACCCTCGGTCCCCAGCTTGTGGAGATTCCGTCAGAGCCAGAGCAGCTGGTAGGGGGCACTGCAACTCTCCACGACAGGTGCTGATTCATCATCACCAGAGCTGCAGTTCCTGTTGTTGGGCTCTTTAATATCCAAACATTGCTTAAATGTAATGATATTACGAAAGCCCGATCCGATTCTAGAAAAAGCTGACAGGCGGCTGCAGAGTGAGCGCAAGGCTGGAGCACATGCTCTTCGCATCCAATCCCAACACCTCCTGGTCCCCAAAGAACCACCCAGAGGGACACCCCTAGCCCCACAGGGTGTAGAGCCCCAAATCAAATCCTTGCCCCCAAAAGGAGATGCACTATTATTATGCTGTGTGTATCTAATGCTTGGAAGGTTAGCTCTATCCCTGGTTAACCTTAGTATTCAAGCCCATCTACAGTTTTTTGTTTGTTCGTTTGTTTAAAAAGCCACCTCTATTGTGGGTATGAGGGACAGTGACAGCCCATGGCACTCCAGCACCAGCTCTCGGGCCTTCCAGGAGGCCCAGGGAACCCAGTAGGGCAAACCCCAACACCACTGGGTGTCGCACATAAACAAAAGCAAAATAAATTATCAGAAAAGAGGGGAGGCCTATTCGCTGATTTGCTAGTCTTTTACATTAGTGATCCATCACAACTCCACCCAGCAGACCAGACTATCACAGCCTGGATCATCGGCACCCACCCTGCAGCAGTTTTTTTTTTTCAATCCGCCCAGGTACGCTGAACCAGAGACTCTCAGACATGGGGCAAGGCTGCTACTTGCTCTCCCTGTGCCCAGCCGCTCATGAGGCACCCAGGAGGCATGGTGGGTTCTAGCCCTGGCCTGCCACCCCAGCAGAGCCTCACAACAAGCCAGACGACCCCCTCCTTGGGGCCTGCCATTTTCCTCATCCAGACTTCCCTCTCATCACAACTCCACCCAGCAGACCAAACTATCACAGCCCTGCTCACGCTGCCGCTAACCGGCCGGTTCATCAATAAATGCTTTATTTAGAGGTGACTACAACAGTATGCCACCGCACAGCAAGCCTGGCAAGCTGCTCTTGCAGTATTTGATATGCCAAATACCAGTAACATTTATATTAGGTCATTCCCGTGACCTAATATAACGGTTTGAGGCTCTTTATGTTCCTGGAGCAAGCAGATGCCTTTGGGTTCTCCTAGCATGAGACAGGACATATTACTGGTGCCCGCTCTAGCAAATAGATGATTAACGGGAAGATAGTGATAGTGATAGTGTTACATTAGTGATACTTTTGCCTATGTTCTGTAATCAGAGATCCAGGTAGCCTTAAAAGGCATGATTAATTCTACTTTTAACTTTTTGGACAAACTCAGAAATGACAATATAAACGTTAATGTTTCCCGTTTTCTCCTTCTTCATTTCTTGGAGCTGGTTGCGAACAATCTCTTTTATTTTTCTTTTTTGGGTCACACCGGCAATGCTCAGGGGTTACTCCTGGCAGTGCTCGGGGTACCATATGGGATGCTGGGGATTGAACCCAGGTCGGCCGCGTGCAAGGCAAACACCCTACCCGCTGTGCGATCGCTCCCGCCCTGTTGTGCACAATCTCTATCTGCCTGCACTGATTCACGTCATCTAAGTATTGTTACTGTGGCTGAACAATGCAAGCCATAACTAACTCAGCAGCTTCAAAACAGAAAGAATCAATCCCTTTAATGATCACTTCTGAAGTCTAACTGCACTGCTCCCTAAAAGAGTCCCTTGGGACAATCGTGTGGCAGGGGAAGAGTCAGCTGACTAGCGCTCAGCAAGCCAACAAGCACAGGGAAAATCAGCACGCGGGGCTGGAAAGCTGGAAGTAAAGGTGATCATTGGTTTACTCCATTGCTGTGTTTGGTTCCCTGCATGCAGGGGTCACTCCCTAGGTGCCGAGCCAGGAGCGCAGAGCCCCCGAGCACCAGCACATGTGACCCAAAACACCCAAATAAAACTAAACCAAAACAGTATTGCCCGAAGGCAGAGACGGGTTTGGAGCCCAGCTCTGATGTTCACTACATGGACCAACTCGGAGCAGGTCACAGAACTGTTGACTGCGTTTCTTCACACCTAGCTGGAAGGAACAGGGATGATCCAAGGAAGAATGCTAATGTAGAGAAGGAATGTCTTTAATGTAACGCTGTAAGGCCTGGCCCAAGCAGACCTAACAATACCATTTCGACCCCCAGATCTTTGTCTTTTCAAGAACAACTCAAAGACAGAGATAGAGCAAAGCCGCTCTGCGCACACCCAGCACGCATCAGGGAGCACGCATCAGGGAGAACACCGCGCAGCATGCATCAGGGAGCACGCATCAGGGAGAACACACGCAGCACGCATCAGGGTGCACGCATCAGGGAGAACACACGCAGCATGCATCAGGGAGAACACACGCAGCATGCATCAGGGAGCACGCATCAGGGGAGAACACCGCGCAGCATGCATCAGGGAGAACACACCCAGCATGCATCAGGGAGCACGCATCAGGGAGAACACACCCAGCATGCATCAGGGAGCACGCATCAGGGAGAACACACCCAGCATGCATCAGGGAGCACGCATCAGGGAGAACACACGCCAGCATGCATCAGGGGAGAACACACCCAGCACGCATCAGGGAGAACACCACGCAGCATGCATCAGGGAGAACACACCCAGCACGCATCAGGGAGAACACACCCAGCATGCATCAGGGAGAACACACCCAGCACGCATCAGGGAGAACACACGCAGCATGCATCAGGGAGAACACCACGCAGCATGCATCAGGGAGCACGCATCAGGGAGAACACACGCAGCATGCATCAGGGAGAACACACGCAGCATGCATCAGGGAGAACACACGCAGCATGCATCAGGGAGCACGCATCAGGGAGAACACACGCAGCATGCATCAGGGAGAACACACGCAGCACGCATCAGGAGTACACACCCAGCACGCATCAGGGAGAACCCCAGAGCACTGCAGAACGGGGCCCCAAAATGAGTGAAGAACCAAAAAGGCTCCGTAATAGAATTTTTAAAATGACAACCAACAAAATGTGGCAGTAGGGGCCAGAGTGAGAGTCCAGTAGGTAGGAATTTGCCTTACATGCCACCCACCCAGGTTCAATCCCGCCGTTCCATATGGTTCCCCAAGTACCGCCAGGAGTAATTCCTGAGTGCAGAGCCAGGAGTAACTTCTGAGTGTGATCCAAAAAGGGAAAAAAAAGCGGCACTAGTCAGGGCACGGGGCAACACCTGACCCTCTCTATCTCTCGGCACATAACACAACGGGCAATGACAAAACATTCCATAAATCTACAAAATTTTAGCACCTGTGCCTTCCCCCAACCCCAACCGGAAGAAAACACCTAGCCCAGCATCTTAGGGCAGGGCAAGGCAGGCAGCAATGTCCACCAGGCAGTAGTGGTCAGGAGGCCGCAGCCAGGAAAGAGAAAGCCCTCCCAGACTAGGGGTGCAGAGACAGCTGCCGACACAGCACGGGATGCAGGCGAATGTCCTACCTGCTGTACTGGAGCTCAGGAGAAGGCGGGGTGGGCTGGTGGTGCAGAAGCCCCTTAAGGACTTGCAGCTCAAGTGGGCTTTAAACCAGGACAGACTGGCTCCACACTGTAAACAATGAAACACGGCACAAACTGCCTTTTCTCCCCCCCCAAATTTTATTACACCATTTTAGACATACAATTGCAAGATGCTCATGTAGAGTTTTGGTTCTACAGTGTTCCAACACCCATCCCTCCACCCAAACCCATCTCCCATCACCAGTGTCCCCACCTCCCTCCCCCCTCCCACACCTCAACTACTTGGCGGGTTCTGTATGTCATTTCTCTCTTCTCTATCTCTCCCTCCCGCCAAACTTTCCTGCACATCGTGGAATGCAGTACATTAAAGGACATTACTATTTCCACTATTTTAATGGACCGCGTGGCCGCAAGCAGCCACGCGACCTGGGCTCAAACTGGTTTTGCTCTATTAATCTGGTCGTGAGGTAGTATCCCAGTGTCCGGACAGCGAAGGTGGTGGCTAGTGTGGTGGGCGAGTCTCATCCGGCTGCTTCCGGGACCCCCAGAGGTGATGGGCCCACTCCCAAAACCCATCTGTCCTCCCGAGAGCCCCATGGTCAGCTGGGCCTGGGGCGAGCCGAGTTCCAGCTTCCCCAGCCACGTGTGAGGCTCTTCATGCTATGGCTGGTGGCCCCAGGAAACTGCCTTTTCTAAGCTGAGGCTAGACGCATGGGAAATTCTCTCGGCAATCCAAGTTGCGTGTGAGTTCTTAGGTGCAAATCAGAACAAAGCCCAGGCAATGAGTCATTGCAGTGGGCATTTTATTTTCGTCAAACTAGGTCATGGTGAAGAGTCCAGCGGGTAGCTAAGAGCGGTAAGCAACAGGAAGGACAAATGTGGCAGACTGCAAAAGCCTCGAAGTCAAATTAAGGAACCTGATCTGGGATGGGTAGACCCCCCCATCTTAAGGAGGCACTCCACATCAACCTTTAGCTTCTCCTACAAACAACAGTGTCTAGAAGAAGCTTCCCAAGGAAATCTTTCTTTTTTTTTTTGGGTGGGGAACACATGCAGTGATGCTCAGGGCTTATTCCTGACTCTACACTCAGGAATCACTCTTGGGGGGACCATATGCGGTGCATGGAATCAAACACAGGTTGGCCACATGCAAGGCAAGCACCCCATTCCTACTCACGGTACCATCCCTCCAGCCCCAAACACTACCACTGTTTGGCAAAAGAAATAGAATAATTATAGTTACCTTCAGGACCAATTTTTACACTCCTTCAGGACAAATTATTTTTTGGGGTGGCAGCTCACACCAGGCAGTGCTTAGGGCTTACTCTTGGCTATGCACACAGAGATCCCTCCTGAAGGGCTCATGGGAATATATGGGGTGCCGGGGGTCGAACTAGGGTTGGTCACAAACATTTTTTAAAGATATTTAAAATTAAAAACATAAAAACAACTTGTCAAAAATCACACAATATGCTGTGCTAGTGTTCTTCAATATAAAATTTTTTATACTTGCAGTCAATTTTTTTCTTCAAGTAATCAGAACACAACATAATACCTTTTATACTTTTTTCGGGGGTTGCTTTTTGGGTCACACCCAGCAATGCTCAGAGGTTATTCCTGGCTCTCCACTCAGGAATTACTCCAGGCAATGCTTAGGGAACCATACGGGATACCGGGATCAGACCCAGGCTGGCCAATGTTCTACCTGCTGTACTATAGCTCAGGCCCTTATCCCATTCTTGGAGGGAAGTCAAGCAGGGAGGATTAAATCCAGGTTTCACAGAAGCAAGGCAAGTTCTCCATCACTGACTCACAATCCCGTGCCCAACTGAAAACTTATTTATGACAAGACTTTAAAAATACAGAGGCAGGGGCAGAGAGATAGTACAGTGGGGACGACGTTTGCCTTGCACCCAGCTGATTGGATTTGATCCCCAGCAAACCATATGGTCCCCAGCACCACCAGGAGTAATTCCCGAGCATAGAGTCAGGAGTAACCCCTAAGAATCACTGGGTGTGACTCAAAAAGCCAAAAAAAAGAAGAAGAAAACTTCCCCCAAAACAGCAGACCAGTAACATGTTTTCCCGTTTTAATTTTGTCATGGGGCCAGAATGACAGCACAGTGAAAGGGCTTTTGCCTTGCATGAGGTCAACACGGCTTCAATCCCGGCATCCCATCCCTGAACACTGCCAGGAGTAATTCCTGAGTACAGAGCCAGGAGTAACTCCTGAGCCTCACCAGGTGTGACCCCCAAAAAAAAAATTATGCCATGCAGAATTACAAAAAATTAAGTCCAAACACTTGTTTTTAAGACACATCAGAGAATATTTCTTTGACAAAGGAAAATTTTTACAAGACACCAAAGAAGGAAATCTTTCTTGAGGACCGAGATGTCTGGCAAACCTGGTAATTCTATTTTCGTTGGTTGATGAGACTTTCTTGACCTGGGTTTGTCTCCACAACAGACTGGCTGGGGAGATGGACCAAAGGACTAGCGTGTGTGCCTGGCGCACGGGAGCCCCGGGTTCAATCCCCTGCATAGATTGGTCTCCCACGTAGGAAAAGGTGCCAGATAAATATACAAGAGGCTTCACGGGAGCCACTGCCTAACTGCTTCCAGAGAGAGCTCCACCGAGGCACAGAGCATCAGTCTGAAATAATGTCAGTTCATTGGCACTGTAATTAATATTTTCACTCCAGTGCATCAAGGTTTATGGAGAAGCATACTGAGCTTGAGACGTCAGTCTCATCCCTGTGGGGTGCCATCAGGCTCCTTTACCCCGAATTCTGAGACTGGCATCAAGGAAACAGCTCCGATCTGAAGCCGCTACTTCCCTAAGCCAGAATAAAACCAGCTCCCCCTTGCATTAGGAGTGGACCCCAAAGAGCGGCGGACACAGAAGGCGAGGGATTCGAGCGGCCAGCTCAAGCAGCAGCACTTGCAAGCGAGCAGTCAGCCTTTCCTTTTCACTGCATCGTCATTCCCACCGAGAACGTGAGTAGGACGAAACTCAGAAGAAAACCCTGGAGACAGAAACCTTTGCGAGAAGCAGTGCGCGGGCGCACGGCAGCAGACTGTTAACTAGCCCAGACCCAGGCTTACAGGCTGGGTCTGCATTTCTTTCCAGCCGCCTACAGTCCAGACTGGGGATGGGGGGCCAAGCAGCTGGGTTGCCAAGAAGCTCTAAGCAGACACTTGTGAGTCAAACAGGAACAAGGCTTTGGCCCTCAGGGAGATTACATTCTGGTGAGCCAGACAGACTTCAAAGGACCCCAGAAATAAACGTCCATAAGGAACTAGTGAATACCTCCTGCTACAAAGAAAAGGGCTTCTCTATGTGTGATACTTCAAAATTCCCTTTTCAAGGAAAATATCAACCATTTTTACCATAAAACAGGGAGCCCAAGGTCACACAACTGCACTGTTATTCCCAGGAGCCCCAGAGCCCTGCTCTCTGCTCACCCAGGACACCTCTGTCCTCTCCCCAGATACGTCCAGAAGCCCTCAGGACCACGAGGGAGGAGTCCCTTCCCATCCTGCTCCACACTCAAAGCCGCCAGACCGGTCTATGTCCAAGAAATACTGCTTTTGATTCCACACTGCAAACTTACGATTCTCACTTTACTGGTGGGGACATTTCCCTCAGGTTCTTAGAACTAATATGGGAGACCAAAGGTCATTTTCAAAGAATAAACTAAACTGGTTATTGGGCCCTAGAGCATTTAAAACTTTAAGAAACTGGGCCAGCACTTCACCTTAACTCTATTTTTCCCATCCTGGTCGGCTTAATTTTCAAAACTGTTTCCTTCCCAATCTCAGAAAAACATTACTATCTCCCGATAAATCTTAAAACTACATTAGGGAGGGGTTCTGGTCCCTCTCCACCCCAATAAAGCCTCGGAAGCCTGAAAACTTCATGCACCACAGTAACAGCTCATCAAAGTCCCACCCAAGAAAGAAGCCAAGTTCAAACCCAGGTAAGCGCATTGCTGCGGCTAAACTCACACACTTTCATGGAGCTGGAGATAGGGACCCTACCCCAACCTCTGTCCCCTCCGGAAGGCCCAGTGGTCACACCCAGGAGTTGCTTCCGGGCTGACGGCCATGAACAGAAATGCAGACCGCGGCAGAGCTGCTACCAGTTCTCCCTGTGGCACGCGGCCGCTGGTATACTGACGTGCCAGGTCTCCCAACACATTTGATAGAATTACGTATGGGGCATACAACCACAGTGTATGTATCAGTGTCTGCTCTGTTCAGTAATTTCCTATACAGTGAGCTGAAATGGCCCCAGAGGTCAACTGTGAGATTTCATCATCTCCGTCGACTTTCTTCTAAGAATATATTCCTCAGCCATGTTTAGAGAATTAGCTCCAACAAGCAGTATAGGTTATTCAGTGATGCTTAGGACAGGCTCAAACAGAGGTTAAGAAAAAATTTGAAATAAGTGTTGTCCATAGGTGCAGTGGTGGGGAGTTTGGGGTTCACTAGTAGAAACCCACTACGTTCTAGAAATTCAGAAAGTGAATGCAAGAACAGAAATGGGCCAGAATCACACATAACAACCCATAAAAAGTCATGACTTTATCAATATCATTCCCATATATGGGCTGTAATGGTCAATATAATTAATCCCAGTTAGAGGGAGCAGGCGTGGGGATGGGGGTGGGAAATCTGGGTTTTTGGTGGTGGTGGGAGCACACTGGTGGTGGGATTGTATTGAACAATGAATGTTTCAAAGTGTATTGTGAAAAACTTTGTACTCTGTAAATCACGGTGTTTAAATAAAGTAAAAAAGAAAAACTACGCTGAATAGGGACCAGAGAGCTAGTTCAAAGGGCTAGAGTATATGCTTTGCAAAGGGAAGCAGGAAGACCCAGGTTTATCCATAGCAACACGTGGTCCCCAAGCATGGCTGGGTGCAGGCCTGCTGATCCCCAAGCATCACTGGGGTGGCCCACAGGCATCTAATCACTACTTCAAAACCACACCCCCCCAAAAATATTAATTCTCATGGGCCAGAGAGACACTCAGCAAGTTGGGAGAATATGTCTTGCAAGTGGGAAGTTCCCCAAAACAAACAAAATATTATCTTTTGATAGTAACAGTTCATAAGATAAAACAGTCTAGGAATTTGTATAAATTTTTAATGTCTGCATAAATCCTTTGCATAGATGCCATCCTTCCTGATCAGTTTTAGATTCAGACTATTTACTTACACTTTCCTAAGCAATGAAAGGGAAAGAGCCGAGACCAGATCACGGCAATGTTTAACAAGTCAACTGATCTCCTCCCAGCTGTACATTAGCACTGAAGCTAATGTACATGAGTGACTGCTTCCCGATTTGCTGGGGGCCAGGGAAATAGTCCAACAGACTGGATGGAGCACCTGACTGGCACGCAGGAGACCTGGGTCTGATTCCTGACACCACACAGTTCCCCAAGTTCCACCAAGAGTGATGCGCTGGGAGCAGCTCCAGCTCCGCGAGACGTAGTCACCAATAAGGAGTCAGACAAATGCACAAAAAGCATTTTTTTGAAAGCTAAGATTATCTGGGGCCAGAGTGATAGTCCAGCAGGTAGGGTGTTTGCCTTGCACGCTGCCAGCCCAAGATGACCCAGCGTTCGATCCCGGCATCCCATATGGTCCCCGAGCACCGCCAGGAGTAATTCCTGAGTGCAGAGCCAGGAGAAACCCCTGAGCATTGCCGGGTGTGACCAAAAAAAAAAAAAAAATCAAAAAAAAAAAAAAAAACAGCTAAGAAATCCGCTAATGTTTTCTGCACTGGGCTCCTAGCTCAGGGCCAACCACGGAACAGAAGCAGGGTTTGAAGTCAGGACAATGTCACATCTTCGGGTGAGAGCATCCAGTAAACAGAGAGGGGACCTTCGGGAACACAGAGAGGACCTCAGGGAACCAAACGGGAGGTCAGGTTAGCTGCTGTAACAACAGGCCACACACACTCGGCCAGAGGGAGCACACTACTACAAAGTAAGGCTCTTCACACACCACAGCTCCCTCCAAGGCAAGAGCCCAACTCCACTGCTTCTCCACTCGGCCGCAGAGACATCAAACTAACAAGCTTTGCAGGCTCACCGTTTTTCAGGCTGACAACTCTGGGGTCTCCTCAGAGTGGGGCAGGCACCTCCCCCATCCGCCCCATATTCCAGAAGCCCGGAGCCACGCCTACATTCCATAGCCCCATCCCGAGCTCATCAGCTCAGATCCAGAGTCTACATTTCACCACGCAGCACCTCCAACACCTCCCGAGTTCACAACACCAACATCCCAGCAGGAGTACGCCGAAGGAGAGAGGATGCCAACTCAGCTCGGGAAACAAGACCTATACATAGCACAGAAGGCTCAACTAACAACAAACAGTTTACTTAACCCTCACATAAGGACTTAACTCTATGGAGAGATAAAACAATTTCCATAAATTTTCTCTTACTATTGTTATTTTTTATAATTGTATTAGCCATTTCGTTGTAATCTAATTATCATAACTACAGTCATAATATAAAGCAATATAAAATAAATTATAAACTATTTTGTGCTTGCCATGGGAGTGGTTGGGAAATAGGGATATGGTGGAAGGAAGGTCACTCTGGAGGTGGGACTGGTACTGGAACACTGAATCCCTGTGACAACTGTATTGTGAACAACTTGGAAACCACAGTGGTTAAATAAAGAAAATAATAATAAAAGATCTGCACCACCAAAAGCAGAACTGCCTTACCACTGTATGCCACAGATATACCAGGGCAGGCCAGAAAAGTTACTCAAAACAACATCTACTTCCCAGTGGACCCAAATCTCTATTTTGAATTTGAAATGTGCATCTCATTTTCTTTTCAAAGAGCCTCTTACCAAGATACCAAAGTAGTCCTACTCGTGCACTTCTTTTCGTAACCCCAAATCAACTCTGCAGTAGAATGTACCAGTTTTGTACATAATATCCTGTGAAATCATTGCAGCTGGGTGAGAATGTCTTTAATCACTTCAGTAGTTAAGTGGTATGGTTCACTCAGGAAAGTGAGGAGGGAAGAACGCAGTGAGCGCGAGAAGCAGAGAAACAGGAGCAGCAGCTGGGGGAGAGCGGGCTTCCCCGAGGGAGGGAGGGATCACCCGTCCAGAGAGGTGGTGACCCCAGAGCAGACGTGCTTGTCGTTTGTCCTGACAGCGGTCATTCATAAGGTTTTCCCCAGCTGACCTTTCTACAGAAGAGTCTGTTGCTAGGGCTTGTCAGAGCAGAAGAGCTTTGCATTTTTTGGTGATTCTCTTTCAATTTCTCACCAATCTCTCTTGAATCTTTTGCTCCTGTTCAAGCTTCTCTCCTGCGGGCACCAGCACCAGCCAGTCCTATCAGGGCTCAGTACCTGCATCCACAGCGGGGGTTCAGCTTTCATGTTTTCAGCCTTCTGAGGACAGGATAGATCAACGTCTTTACATCATTCGGGCATTCGCTTCCTGAGAAACTCAATGCCAAGGCCCCCTTATCTTCCTGCCTGTTTCAGGAGCACGCAATGCTGGGGAACAAACCCAGGCCTCCTGTGGGCAGTTCCAGTCTCTAACACAGCGTGCTGCTAACTCCGCAGACGTGAAAGGGTCTCTCCTGCAGGTGAATTCCCACGCTGCTGGTGATCCCGGCTCGAGGTTTGGGGCGCTAGCCCCCCGGAGATGCCCTATTCCCAGTCAGGGAGAAACCTCACGGGAAAGAGGTTGGCAGGGAGAGAACGGACAGAGGGTCACCCCCTCTCCAGAGCCCTGAAGAAGAAAAACTAGACTTTTGTGTTCTAACACAGTGGAACCAGAACGCAAGTGAAGAATATCAGACTGAGAATTATTCATGAAAAATGTTGATAATGACACTCTAAATATAGATGCTGAAGAACCAACACAGTAACGAACAAGTAATGAACACAGTAATGAACAAGAAACTGTGAAAATTGAATTTGGCCATGTAAAAATGAATACAAATTACAGTCACTTGTGTGAACGCTTACCTAATCACCACAAAGCACAATAATGATCTTGAGTATCAAAGTGTCAGGTTCCCACAGAACGTGTGATTTTATCACCCTGAACCAAGGTACACAGATTCAGCGTTCACTACCTGCTGTTCACATAGAGTGCCTGTTTACTCATCTTAAAGCTTAAAGGACCCAGAGCTACAGACACAAGCACGTAAACGGCCTAGATTCACAACTAATCTTGGAGGAGATGCCAAGCGGATGAAATTCACAGGCACACCAGTTTCCAGGCTGAAAACTCGGGCCCCTCAGGAGGAGGACAGGCGGAGTCCCTGCCCTGCCCAACCCCCACTGCCACACCCACACCCACAACCATACAAAACTTTACAACTAATCTCTGAAGAGACACTAAGCTGACAACTCTCAGGGACAGCAGTTTTCCCCCTAAAAACTCGTGCGCCACCCCCCACACACACAAACACACACACTGCCAGCTGTGTGCCACCACCCCACAGATGCTGCCATGTAAACAGTCCAGTTTCACAGCTTCATGGCTAAGAGATGCCAAGTCAAGCCAACGAAACTCACCAGTACACGGAACTGTGGGCTGAAAACTCTGGGGCTCCTTGGGGAAAGGGCCGGGGAGAACTGTCCCAGTTCTACAACTCTGGAGCTCCTGGAGTGCACGGCCACATATGCAGTCTCATGACACCTCAAAATTCCACAGTACTGAAGCCCAGAAGGAGCACAGCAAATTAGATGGGAGAGTTGTACAGAAGCCAACTAAGTTCAATAAGCAAACACAACACAGAAAGCTCAACCAGCAACACATAACTCAATAAATCCTTAGACAATGACTTTAATCGGGGCCAGAACGATAGTCCAGTGGGGGGGGCGTTTTCCTTGCACCTGGCCTACCCAGGTTCGATCCCGGCATCCCTTATGTTCCCCTGAGCACCACCAGAAGTAATTCCTGAGTGCAGAGCCAGGAGTAACCCCTGAGCATCGCCAGGTGTGATCCCCCAAAAAAAGAAACAAAAAAAAATTACTTTAATAGCCCTGTTGTGAGACTATTTTCACAAACTTTCTCTTCTATTTTTTGATAATTCCACTTACCATTTTTGTGGTCACAAGCAACATGAAAGAAATTAGTTTGTGCCTGACAAAGGGGCAGACTTGGGTACTGGGTGGGAAACTAAGGACAATGGTGGAGGGAAGGTCACACTGGTGGTGGGATTAGTGTTGAAACACTGAGTGCCCAGAAAACTGTATTATGAACTTTGTAGTCCACTGTGTTTAAATGAAGTTAAGAAAATGTTTAAGCTGAAAGAAGAGCACTGCGTAACAAGAACTTAAGTTAGTGCAAAAACATTAACAGTCCTTAGGCACAATCTAAAATGCAGAAAGATGAAATCTGTGGAGGCTCAGAGCACTACACAGAGATTTTAGGGGCAAGAAATATATCTTCCAATTATTTTCTTTTTTGGGTTTCAGGGCCACACCCAGAGGTGCTCGGGACTTATTCCTGGAGGGGCTCAAGGGACCATATGGGGTTCCAGGGATCAAACCCGGGTTGGCCACATGCAAGGCAAGTGTCCGACTGGCTATCTGATCTCTCCCAGCCCTGCATCTTCCATTTTATAGCATATGACTCTAGGCAAACAATTTCATTTAAACAAGGGTTCTCCATCCAACTCACCACCATCCTTCATTCCTAGACAGCCAAGGATTTACAGTAACAGGAAATCTGGAGTTGAGGAAGGCAGATGACTTAAATTTTGGCTGACAGGAAAGAAAAGCTTCCCTCTCTGCATTAGGGGTGTGGTGTGGGTCTCTTAAAGACCAACCCTGGAGACCAGAGAGCTAGTACAGCAGGTAAGATAGCTACCTCACACAGGGGCCACCTGAGTCCATACCCCAGGACCACATGCAGGGTCAGAAGCCCAGATGTGCCATTCACAAAGCCAAAGGCTCACGTTTGGTGTTTCTAGAGCTTTCAATCAACTGCACAGTCACTGGGCTTCATTCTCACTGCTACGGTAAGGAAGTTCTGGGTGCCTAGATAATAACCCTGTGGGTTTGAGGACCCCCTCCACAACTATCCTGCACACAGAGAGGAAGCTTATTTTAGCAGACCACAGGCCAAAGCTAAAAACAGGGTTGGCTTTAAAACCCTTAGAAACAAAACTATGCTCCATTTCACAGCAGTGCTGATTTGACTTTCAGCACACAAATCGGTAAATACGCCAACTCTTGAGTCCTGGAGAGTAAGGAGATCTGCCTTCTCCTTTCCCCTTATCACTAATCCTGCCTCTGTCAAGAGCTCATGGGTCTTCTCTGGAAATGCCCATCTGGTGACTTAACTTGCATCACGATAAACAGAGAAAGGTTAAACCAAAAGATTGATTGATAAAGCTGAACTCTTTTTTAAGTTATCCCCCAACTCTAGGCCTTCCTGTACAAACTCCTAAGGACATCAAACAAGTAATGGGACTTTTCTAAAACAGAAACCACAGAAGGAGAAAAAGGTATTTCAGTTATGAACAAAACCCACTCTAGCATTTTTATTTTTTTTTATTTTATTTTTTTTTTTTTGCTTTTTGGGTCACACCCGGCGATGCTCAGGGGTTTCTCCTGGCTCTGCACTCAGGAATAACTCCTGGCGGTGCTCGGGGGACCACATGGGATGCCGGGGATCGAACCCAGGCCGGCACAGGCCGGCCGCGTGCAAGGCAAACGCCCTACCCGCTGGGCTATCACTCCGGCCCCTCTAGCATTTTTTAAATCCTAGTTAAATCCCTCTTAGTACAGTAGAGCCCAACCTCTCAATTGCAACAGCGGCAACAACTCTGTTCATCCCGTCCTGACAGTCTCCCTGACGCTGCCTCCTCTGCACCATTATTACTGCCTCCTGGGGCTGTAAGCATCTCGTACTTTTGGTCAGTTTTAACCCCTCCCTTCCAGTTCTTAAAAATCTGAAGTGATTCTTACCAACAATGTAAATTCAACTATCTAAAATGAGTATGACAGTCTTGGGGGCGGAGCGATAGCCCAGCGGGTAGGGGCGTTTGCCTTGCACGCGCGGCCTGTGCCGGCCCGGGTTCGATCCCGGCATCCCATATGGTCCCCGAGCACCGCCAGGAGTAATTCCTGAGTGCAGAGCCAGGAGAAACCCCTGAACATTGCCGGGTGTGACCCAAAAAAAGCAAAAAAATAAAAAATAAAAAAATAAAATGAGTATGACAGTCTTCAGCTAATCTCTCCACCTCCCTCCGTCACGGCAGAGACTGGCCGTCTCCAGAATGTGCTGCACTTCCTGTGCGTGCTGGCAGCTGTTTCTCATCTCCAGGGACCACCTTACCCTCCATTCCTCAATGATTCCCAACGCCCCCTTTCCTAACATTCACCCCGCTACTATGTGTTTCCTCACTACAAGATTTCTAAGGCCATTATTAAGGCTCTTTTCTACTGACAGCACAGAATTTGGTTCTTGTTAAAGTAGAAATCGCCAAACTGGGCTGGAGCCATAGCACAGTGGGCAGGGCATTTGCCTTGCATGTTGCCACACAGGTTCGATCCCCGAGCACTGCCAGGAGTAATTCCCGACAAAGAGTCAGGAGTAACCCGAGTGTGACCCAAAAAAGAAAAAAAAAATCGCCATTTCTTTGATTCCCCCCACTCCAAGAGTTACACACAATGCATAGATAAGAGTTGGGGATTAACAACCATATAAACTACTTAAATGAAAAAGCCCTCAGCACCCCAAGCCTGCCAGGAGTGATCCTTGACTGCAGAGCCAGGAATAAGCCTTGACTACAACAAGGTGTGGCTCAAAGCATAAAAATAAAATCAAGAAGGGCCGGAGTGATAGTCCAGCGGGTAGGGCGTTTGCCTTGCACGCGGCTGGCCCGTGCCGGCCTGGGTTCGATTCCCGGCGTCCCATATGGTCCCCGAGCACCGCCAGGAGTGATTTCTGAGTGCAGAGCCAGGAAAAGCCCCTGAGCATTGCCGGGTGTGACCCAAAAAAGCTAAATAAATAAATAAATAGATAGATAGATAAATAAATAAATAAATGAAATACTCATTATTCCTTAAAAATAATCTTTATATCGGGGCTGGAGTGATAGCCCAGCGGGTAGGCGCGTTTGCCTTGCGCGGCCGGCCTCTGCTGGCCTGGGTTTGATCCCCGGCATCCCATATGGTCCCCGAGCACCGCCAGGAGTAATTCCTGAGTGCAGAGCCAGGAGTAGCCCCTGAGCATTGCCGGGTGTGACCCAAAAAAGGCAAAAAAAAAAAAAAAAAAAAAAACCCTAAAAATAAACACTCCCCTACACTGTATGACCAAAACCCAAATATGAACTTTTTAATTGTATATCTTTGTAATTGTAAAAATAAAAAAATTAAAAATAAATAAATAAAATTAAAAAAAATAAATAAATAAACACTCCCTTTTCAGAAAAAGAAAATTCTCAGTGCCTCCTGGAAATCACCTTCTCTAAGTGAGCAAACATAAAAGTGCGCCTCACCCCTAACTGCACTCAAGGCTCGTGTTACCACTCGTGGTGGTGGGCACTTTGGAAAAGATTGGTATTCTGCCCTTCAACTTAGGGCTGTTTTCTCATGATTACACTGAAGCAATGGGTTGGGGAAGGACCCCAGAGACAAAAAGCTTTTCTCATCACATCCTACAAGGGGGACCATATGGGATGCCGGGGATCGAACCTAGATCGGCCACATGCAAGGCAAGCGCCCTCCCTGCTGTACTATTGCTCCGGCCCCCTGATGAGGAGTTTCATCTACCAATATAAGCAAGTCCATTCTTAAGGAGGCTGGAAAATTTTATACTCATAAGTAGCTCCTCCAGCAATACTCTTAAATGCTAAGTAGGTAATAATATTGTTTATGAAAACATTGAGACAGAGAGCAATAGTCCACTTACACGCTGGACATTGAGGAGACTGACTTCCTCTTCTCCTGACCTACTCTGCTGGACAAGGCTATAAAAGGCCTTGAACAGCTTCCTGCAGAGTAAACCAACAACAAGCTCGAGCTCTTCTCTCCAGTCTGACTTTGGAGCCACCTTAAAACATGCAAATGCACCTTCCACAGAACCCCTGCAAGAAATCAACACATAGTCGTCTATTTTATAGCCATGGAAACTAAAGTTCAGAAGTTTAAAAATTTTTTTTCCAAGATCTTACAGCTAGAGGTGGATAAGGTGGCACTGGGCAGAAGGCCCTGGGGAGGAGAAAGGACCCCAAAGACAGGACTTCCTGGAGGCTGCTTCCGAGTTCACATGTGAAGAAACAGAAGATAAAACAGGCCCATGTGCTTTTCAGAGCAGGAATCAAGACACACCTACACAGAGCAAACACTCTAAGGACAAGAAAAACTTAAGGGGCCAGCACTGGGTGTGACCCCCTAAAAAATAAAAAAACACCTTAAAGCTTGACTTAAATGTAAGGATTTTGTCCAATAAAAAAAAGTAAAAAAAAAAACAAAACAAAACAGGGTTTAGAGTGACAGTATAACAGGGAGGGCATTTGCCTTGCACACAGCCGACCTGTGTTCAATCCCCAGCATCCTGTGCTCCGCTAAGAGTAATTCCTGAGCTCAGAGTGGGGAGTAACCCCCCCCCCAGCATTGCCAAGTATGGCCCAAAACAAACAAAACCAAGACCCTAAAACTAAAAAAAAATAATGAAAAAGGAGAGACAAGACTAGGGCTTTGTTCTACTTAAACTCAGATGGCCACAGGATTCCAAATACCAAGCCTGTGTGCGTGTGTGTGTGTGTGTGTGTGTGTGTGCGTGCGTGTGCGCTTGTGCGTGTGCACCACTTTGGCCGGTGGTGTGGGGGAGAAGGTGGGTCACACTTCACTGTGCTTAGAGCTTGCTCCTGGCTCTAAGCTCAGGGATCATTCCTGGTGGGGCTCAGGGCAACGCGTGTGTGCTGAAAATCAAACCTAGTCAGCCATAAGCAAAGGCGAACACCTTCCCCACTGCACGACCTCTCCAGACCTTAAGCTTACTATCTTCTTCACATTAATGCCAAGAGAGCAACGAGAGTTCAGAGGCGAGAACAAGAAGGAAACAGAGTCAAACAGTGCTTTAGTTTTGAAAGCAATACGTCAGGCTTCTCTGTGTCAGTCTTCCAGGCTTGTGAGACTGTGTTCCTGATAACCAGAGCCCAAGGGTGGCCAGATTCATCATATAATGACTCCAATGACCTTGCCTCAGGACCAAAAGAAACTCAGGCAACACCCTGAACAACAGGAAGTATGTCATATATAGCATCATATACACGTATAGCACATGTAAATAGATACAATAAAAATTAACGTACACAATAAATGTAACATACAAAAATCCATACAAAGTTACTTTATTGTATTATACTTCTATAATAAAATGAATATAAATAAGCCTATGAACATCAAATAGTATGTGTCTTGTTTTTAAAATATAAATGTATGTGGATGAGGAGCAATGGCTGTGTTTCCTGAGAGTCACCATTTCTCACAGTCCCCTACCTGTGGTCTGAACTCACAGATGATCTAATCAATCAAAAATTGTTTGGGGGATGGAGCTGGAGCGATAGACCAGCGGTAGGGCGCTTGCCTTGCGGCCGGCCCATGCCGGCCAGGGTTCGATCCCTGGCATCCCATATGGTCCCCGAGCACCGCCAGGAGTAATTCCTGAGTGCAGAGCCAGGAGGAACCCCTGAGCATCACCGGGTGTGACCCAAAAAAAAAAAAAAAAAAAGTTTGGGGGAACGGGAGACAGCCAGAGGTCAGGAACATATCGCTGCAGGTGGTGCACTGGCGGCACGCAGCGCTACAGACCCACACAGTGCTACATCCTCAACCTAGGTGTTGGACTGTCCAGGGCCCTGCATGCCCACAGCAACGCTGGAGAGGCCTCTGACCATCCACCCAGTCTGGGGCTGGGAATGTGGTTCAGCAGTCAAGTATAAGCCTTGCATGCATGAGTTCCTGGGTTCAATCACGGACACCCCAAATTTTTAAAAGTTTTTTCTACATAGTGGTAAAGCGTTTCTCTTTAATTTGGCTGCTGGAATAGAATGGAATGGGCTGAGTACATGCCTCACACCCAGGAGGCCCAGGTTCAATCTGAAGTAACACAAAGTCCCACCTCCACCCCATCAGCACTGCGGCGTAGCCCAAAAACCAATAATAAAATTAAAGATGTGGCAACAGACACCTTCTCCACCCTGGAGGCTGGTCCGCACCTGGACCTGAGACGACATTCTCTGTGACTTCCGCTCTGGAGAAGCTCAAGGTCTCTCTTGAGGGGCGGGAGGCGATAGCCCAGCGGGTAGGGCGTTTGCCTTGCATGCGGCCGGCCTGTGCCGGCCGGGTTCGTTCCCCGGCGTCCCATATGGTCCCCGGCGCACCGCCAGGAGTAGTTCCTGAGTGCAGAGCCAGGAGTAACCCCTGAGCATCGCCGGGTGTGACCCAAAAAGCAAAAAAAAAAAAAAAAAAAAAGGTCTCTCTTGAACACATTCTATCTCTCCCTCAGATCTCTCTAAATGAAACTACTGAACTTTTAATAAAAATAAAGAACTAGCTATGGGGACCAGAACGATAGTCCAGTGGGTAGGGTGTTTGCCTTGCACGCAGCCAACCCAGGTTCAATCCCCAGCATCCCATATGATCCCCTGAGCACCATCAGGAGTAATTCCTAAGTGCAGAGCCAGGAGTAACCCCTGAGCATCGCAGGGTGTGACCCAAAAAGAAAAAAATAAAAAAGAACTAGCTATGGGCAAACTTGAATTACTGCAAATAACAAACACCACAATCAGCTAGACTGCATAAGCCAAGTGGAAGGCACCAATATTAAAATAAACACACACCTGGGGCTGGAGACAAAGCATCATGGGTAGGCGTTGGCCTTACACACAGTCAACCCAGGTTTAGTCCCCGGAACCCCATGTGTTCCCACGTCCCAACAAGAGTGACTCCTGAGGGCAAAGCCAGGGGTAAGCCCTGAGCACCAAAGGTGTGGCCCCCAAACTTTGAAAGCAAAACAGGATCAACAGTCCGACTGACAGATTACAATGGGCTGCCCACCAAAGAATCCTGGAATTAGCTGTCACTGTCACTTCTGGGGCTTGGTTTGGGGAGGTTTTTGCTTGTTTGGTTGCCACAACCAGCAGTGCTCAGGGATCATTCCTGATAGGGCTCTGGGGACCGACCATAAGGGATGCCAGAGACTGAAGCCCAGGTCAGCCTGGCATAAGCACCCTACGGGCTATCCTACTGCTCGGGCCCAGGGCCCATCTCTCCATTAGTACTGCAACATTGTGTCAAAGGTAAGATTCTATCTACTTCCCACTCAACGTTGCTTGGGTTTAGAAGAAATTGAAAATATTTTAAAAACATTGTTTGGGGTTTTCCCAGGGCCTCCTGAGTGCCAGGAGCCATCAGGGCTGGCTTCGGCTGTGCTCAGGAAACCACTCTTGGGATTCCTCTGCAACCAAGGCATGTCACTGCAGTCCTCTGGGCTATTTCGCTGGTCTCAACACAGACTTGGGGAGCTAGTGTTGAGATACACCAGATGGCCAGTGATGCTCAAGGCTCAATCCTAGCAAATGCCTTCACCCTAACCAAATACCTTGACCTTAACCCTGGTCATCAACACATATTTTTTGTTGTGAAAACTCACAAAAGTGGCTCTTGGGGCCGAGCAGTAGTTTAAGACCGAGTAATAGTAGAGGAGTTAAGACACTTGCCCTGCATGTAGCCAACCCTGGTTCACTCCGCAGCACCAGCCCTGCATACGGTCTCCTGAGCACACCCCAGTGATCGCGAGCAAAGAACCAGGAGCAGGCCCTGAGCACAGCTGGATGTGTCTCCAAAACGAAAAAATAAAATAATTGACTTTTCATAAATGTCTCTGAATAAAGTACCTGGGCTAAGCTTCCATCAGTTCTTTCTATAAATAAAGGACATACTAGACAGGGGGTCGAGTTTCGAGGCAGGAATGTAAGGCGCCTGACTCCCTTCGACCAACCTCTGTTCAATCCCTGGCACCTCATACTGGTCCCCTGAGCACCAGCAGCAGTCACATCTGATAGCGCTCAGGGAACTACATGCGGTGCTGGGGAGAGCAGGAGTCAAGCCTATGCAGAGCAAAGCCTCTGCATCTGAGCCTCTGGCCCAAAAAAAGCGAACATTGAGTAAAAACCTGGGCTCAGGTGCAGATAAGAAGGAGTCTACAAAACATGATAGGAAAAGACACTTCAAAAAACAGTTTATGGGGGCTGGAGCGATAGCCCAGCGGGTAGGGCGGTTTGCCTTGCACGCGGCTGGCCTCAGACGGCCTGGGTGTGATCCCGGCATCCCATATGGTCCCCCGAGCACCGCCAGGAGTAATTCCTGAGTGGAGAGCCAGGAGTTACCCCTGAGCATTGCCGGGTGTGACCCAAAAAAGGCAAAAAAAAAAAAAAAAAAAAAAAAAAAAAAAAAAGATGTTGCTTCCAAAAAAAAGTTTATCAATTGGCTCATCTATACAGTCTAAGCAGGATATGCCGATTCCTTTACCTCTCCGCCCCCTTTCCACAGTGCTGGAAAGGCCTCCCACAGCCAAGCTAACACATAGCACCAGCCTCGACCAAGCTAAGTGCTCTACAAGTGAGGCCCATAGCGCCAGCCTCATCCAAGCTAAGTGCTCTACAAGTGAGACACAGCGCCAGCCTCATCCAAGCTAAGTGCTCTACAAGTGAGGCACATAGCGCCAGCCTCATCCAAGCTAAGTGCTCTACAGGTGAGACCCATAGCGCCAGCCTCATCCAAGCTAAGTGCTCTACAGGTGAGACCCATAGCGCCAGCCTCATCCAAGCTAAGTGCTCTACAAGTGAGGCACATAGCGCCAGCCTCATCCAAGCTAAGTGCTCTACAAGTGAGACACATAGCGCCAGCCTCATCCAAGCTAAGTGCTCTACAAGTGAGACCCATAGCGCCAGCCTCATCCAAGCTAAGTGCTCTACAAGTGAGGCCCATAGCGGCAGCCTCATCCAAGCTAAGTGCTCTACAAGTGAGACACAGCGCCAGCCTCATCCAAGCTAAGTGCTCTATAAGTGAGGCCCATAGCGCCAGCCTCATCCAAGCTAAGTGCTCTACAAGTGAGGCACATAGCGCCAGCCTCATCCAAGCTAAGTGCTCTACAAGTGTGGCCCATAGCGCCAGCCTCGACTCAAGCTAAGTGCTCTACAAGTGAGGCCCATAGCGCCAGCCTCATCCAAGCTAAGTGCTCTACAAGTGGGACCCATAGCACCAGCCTCACCCAAGTTAAGTGCTCTACAAGTGAGACACAGAGCGCCAGCCTCATCCAAGCTAAGTGCTCTACAAGTGAGACACAGAGCGCCAGCCTCATTGAAGCTAAGTGCTCTACAAGTGAGGCCCATAGTGCCAGCCCTCGACCAAGCTAAGTGCTCTACAAGTGAGGGCCATAGCGGCAGCCTCATCCAAGCTAAGTGCTCTACAAGTGAGACACAGCGCCAGCCTCATCCAAGCTAAGTGCTCTACAAGTGAGACACAGCGCCAGCCTCATCCAAGCTAAGTGCTCTATAAGTGAGGCCCATAGCGCCAGCCTCGACCAAGCTATGTGCTCTACAAGTGAGACCCATAGCGCCAGCCTCGACCACTAATACCTGCCACAGCTGCCACTGCTCAGGGTCCGTCTAGGCTCTTGCCCAGGGGCCAGCTGTGCCGAGTGGTGCTCAGGGGCTCTATGCAGTGCCGGAAGTCAAACCAGTGTGGCGGCCAAGCTGCGTGCTAGGCAAGCAAGCTTCACCTTTGTACTCTCTCTCCGGCCCAAGCACTAGTTTCTTAATCATTTACTTCACAAACACACACACCCCAAGTTCCCTAACTTGGGGGCCATACCTAGTAGTGCTCAGACACCACCCCCTGCTTATAGCTCAGAACTCACTCCCAGTAGTAGCAATCAGGGGCCAGAGGGTGTTGGGGCCTGAACCGAGACGTCCCACAGGCAGAGCTACACACTAGCCCTTTGAGCTATCTCCCAAGTCCAAAATCCAGAGCCTTAGTGGGCTCTGGGTCTGCTGAAAATGGCAAAAGGACTGCTGATAAGTTACTCGCAAGAAAACTATTATCCAGATAGGTTAAATGTGTAGTTAGGGGAGATAGCAATAGATTAAAAAGTAACAAATCCAGAATGTCTGCCAATTTTAACAACTGAGATATATTCATTATAGGTAAAAAAGTAATAGTGCCTTTTACTGCACCTAAACACAGGACCCATAGGTACCTTCAGAGCAACTCAGCTAGAATACAATCTTTACCTTCTACTAAATATATAGGACCCATAGGTGCTCTCAGAGAGACTCAGTTAGATACAATCTTTACCTTCTACTAAACACTCAGACCCAGAGGTGCTCTCTGAGAGACTCAGCTAGAATACAATCTTTACCGTAATTCTACTAAACATAGGACCCACAGGTGCCTTCAGAGAGACTCAGCTAGAATAACAATCTTTACCTTCTACTTCTACATGGAGACTTAAACATCCTTCTGGAAGCTATGAGCACCACATAAAATAGGTTCTGAAGACCTTGCAAATGGAAAACTTCAGTGCTGGGCAGGTCATTTAACTTCTTTTAATCCCAGGAGTAAATTAGGCTCTAACAGCTATGTCACTGGGCTGTGCAGATTAGCACACCTAGGTTTATGACAAATAACATTTCCTGCCCGTAATCCCAGTCTTCAAACTAGTATCAACGATCAACTGCTCCAGTCAGATAATACTGCAGAAATTGGGCCGGGCGATAGCCCAGCAGGTAGGGCGTTTGCCTTGCACGCGGCCAGCCCATGCCGGCCCGGGTTCGATCCCGGCATCCCATATGGTCCCCCGAGCACCACCAGGAGTGATTCCTGAGTGCAGAGCCAGGAGAAACCCTGAGCATTGCCGGGTGTGACCCAAAAAGCAAAAAAAAAAAAAAAATACTGCAGAAATTGTTTTATAGACATACAATGACTATTTGCAAGTGTACAAATTTGGTCCTACTGAAAAGAAGAGGAAGGAGCAAAAACTGTCAAAAAGAATTTGGCAGCAATAACTAGAAATAAGTATAAATACACAGAAATTCTGGTTTCTTGCCAACTGCTTAACTCTACTTCCCTTGCATATACTCTGACCTTGGTAAAACATCTGGCAATCATGTGTCCAAACAAGTTTTTATCACTTTCAAGTTTTCACCACTTGAGTCCACAGTTTTCTCATAGATAAAATTAATAAATGTATGAACCTACACGAAAGATGAGAACTCTCTGAACAAAAAAAAAAAAAGTTTGGTAATGTAAGAGATTTTTCCTTTTATGAGTTCCAGGCTATTCCCCTATATCCTCTAAATTAATAATATATAACTTTGTATTAAAAGGACATTCTCCTCTTGGACCGAAGCAATAGTACAGGTGGGAGAGCATTTGTCTTGTAGGCGGCCAATTCGGGTTCAATTCCTGGCATCCCATATGGTCCCCGAGCAACGCCAGGAATAATTCCTGAGTGCAGAACCAGGAGTAATCCCTGAGCATCGGGGTGACCCAAAAAGCCTAAATAAATAAATCTAGACATACAGACAGACAGATGAAAATCTCTAATTATTTTGGCATAATACTTGGCTAAATATTTATTACTTAAGCATATAGTAAGAAATGTTTGGATTCCATGCAAAGAAATTGACCCTCAAAGTGGTCAAACACAGCACTTTTTCTTTGGGCGGGGGTTACACCCCAAAACTGCTCAGGGGATATTCCAAGCTCTGTGCTTAGGGATCATTCCAGATGGTGCTTAGGTAGACTATATGCGGTGCCCAGGATTCAAATCAGGGTCAGTTACATGCATAGCAAGTGTCTGACCTCCTGTTCTATCTCTCCCACCCTCAAATGAAGCACCTTCCCAGCAACAGTTTGGAGGCAGACTACTAACTAGATCTAACTCCTGTGTGATCCTAAGCTGGTGACTTGAACCTCTCCTCCAAACTTCACTTCCTCATCTGTAAAATGGGAATAAAAACAATAACCTCACAAGCATGCAGTGAAGGTGAACTGGGAGTTTACAGGTCAGATTGTTGGTATGGAGCACTTAAGAAGTGAAACTGTCTCTCCTCCCGGATACACATGTACACTTCCCACATCTAACACAACCTGGAGCAAGCTGTTGTGCGTTAACCTCAACTACTGCGATGTGGGTTGGATCTGGCCTGGAAGTTTGGGGGGTTTTGGTGTTTCATTTGTTCCTTTTCCCTTTTTTTGTTGCAATGATCAGAGGCCAACACATTTGGTTGTAGCACTTTCAAACATACTCAGTTGGAGTCACAACCTTTATTGCATGCTTGCAACACAATAGCCGTGGTGCAGAGATCACTGTGTCCCGGTCCAGGGAACCCCAAGAGCAGTGTCTCCAGGATCTTGCTCAGCACATGTGGGGTGGTGGTAGGGGTCAAATTCTCAGGCTCACACTTGAAGGCAGGCCTTTGCCACTGAACTAGCCCTGAACCTTGGCATGGAAGCTTTAGTATGACTGTTGGGGAACCTAAAGAAGCAAGAAGCAAGCAGCAGGACCCAATCAGAACAATCAGACTCCAGCAGGTTGGAGCAGAGGAAAAAGGTCAACAGGAGTCTGCTTAATGGCTACAAACCAAGCCAAGAGAGGGGCTTCTCTGCGGGCCCAGCAAAAGACCTAAGAAAACAAGCATTAGAAACTCTTAAGAATACCTAGTGATTCAGGTAAACAGCCCTGAACTGGGGCTGGAGCGATAGCCTAGCGGGTAGGGTATTTGCCTTACACGCGGCCGGCCTGTGCCGGCCTGGGTTCGATCCCGGCATCCCATATGGTCCCCCGAGCACCGCCAGGAGTAATTCCTGAGTGCAGAGCCAGGAGAAACCCCTGAGCATTGCCGGGTGTGACCCAAAAAAGCAAAATAAATAAATAAATAAATAAATAAATAAATAAATAAATAAATAAATAAATAAATAAATAAATAAATAAACAGCCCTGAACTAATCTGTTCTGTGAACTGCTCTAGTCATCGGACTTGTTGTAAGGAAGTCTCAATTACAACTGAAAAGGTACTTGAGAAATGGCCAGTGTTAAAAAGATCACAATGAATGCTTTCTCAGATGAAAAGAAGACAGTCAGCAGATGGGTTCATTCAGACAAAAACTGAATACAGTATAAGCAGATTCATTCCGGAAGCATCTTTCTACAGGCCGAGCACATGCATGATGGAAGCTAGGATTTGATCCCTGGTGCCGGATCATACATCAAGTACAGACCCCCAGGAGCACCTCCTGGATGTGGCCCAAAAGTCAGAAAGAAAAAACAAAATCACCAGAAGTCACCACAGAGACACAGAAAGATGGATGTCTACATGACAGATTTAGAACAAATTGGTTTGAGGCTCTTCATGTTCCTGTAGCGAGCAGATGCCCTTGGGCTACACCAGCATGTGACAGGGACAAATGGAGACGTTACTGGCCGCTAGAGCAAATCAATGAACAACAGGAAGAAAAGTGACAAGTATAATATATACATATACATACGAATATATGTATATATTATACATATACATATATGTATATATTATCACTTGACATTCTGTTGTTCATCGATTTGCTTGAGCGGGCGCCAGTAACGCTTCCATTTGACCCTATCACATGCCAGTATAGCACATGTATGTATAATATATACATATACATGTACATATGTATATGTATACATATATATGTAGTGCTGAGAGCTGAACTTTAAACATGAAAGGAGTGTACTCTAACACTACTGACCCAAAGTTAACATACTTTTTCCTTTTTAAGTTTGTTGGGGGAACACCTAGTGTGCTCAGGGTCATTCCGAAAGTGTTCAGGAGACCTTTGCTGCCAGGTACTGACCCAGACCTCTGACATTATAAAGCATGCACTGGGTCCACTGAGCTATCGCTCCAGTCTCAAAGTTCATCTTCTTAACCCTAGTAAACACAAGCAGTTAAAAATGCCTTCCAAAGTAGTGATATACATGATAACCTTTCAGAGCTGAGCTGCAAACCACAATGCCTAAAGGAAAGAGAGACAGACAGACAGACAGACAGAGGAGAAAACATCTGCCACAAAGGCAGGCTGGGGTGGGGATGGTAGGAGGGGAAACTGGGGACATTGGTGGTGGTGCGAAATGTACACGGGTGAAGGGACAGATGCTGGAGCACTGTATAAGGAAACCCAATCATGGACAACTTTGTGACTCTATCTATGGTGACTTGATAAAAAAAATGGGAGGGGAAATGCCTTCCAAAGGTAAAAATTAATGCAACAATTAATTATCAGCGAATCACGCAATAGATGCTGACAACTGGCGGCGTTACTGGAGGGACACGTGTCTGGCGGGGCTGCATTAGAGGCACAGTAAGGACTCCTCATGGCCGTCCGGCACGGTGCATCACCCCACTGGCAAGCATGTGTGTACCATGTCACACACAGATTCAACACATGCAAGCAAAGCCACAGTCTCAGACCGCCAGCGTCACACAGCATCCCGCTAACTCCTGGGCACTGTGGCTCTGGTTAGACAACTTCCCTTCCCAGTGAATGAGTTTCCATACACGCCTCTTCTTCTTCTTCTTTTTTTTTTTTGTTGCCTTTTTGGGTCACACTCGGCAATGCTCAGGGGTTACTCCTGGTTCTGCACTCAGGAATTACTCCTGGCGGTGCTTGGGATATATGGGATATGGGATACGGGGATCGAACCCAGGTCGACCCCCTGCGTGCAAGGCAAACGGCCTACCTGCTGTGCTATCGCTCCAGTTCCACCTCTACTATTTTACTTTTCCCTGCCACACCAGGAAATAGATGCTTAAGGCTAACTCCGGGATAGATGCTCAAGGCTAACTCCAGGCTCTGCACTCAAGGATCACAACAACCATATGTGGTGTCAGGGACTGAATCTGGGTGGACCGCATGCAAGGCAAGGGCCAAGACTGCTGCATTATTATTTTTTTCTTTTTCCATCTTAACTAAGGACAGCAATTTATAAAGGTTCTGAGGCTCCAACATGAAGTACTGTGAAAACAGCTGGGATCCTGGAGCTGGACACAGCCTCTGACAGACCAAGACTGCAGAAACAACCCTGAGAGTCCCAACCACTACCCAGAAAGAAAACCAAGGGGCCGGAGCAATAGCCAAGCAGGTAGGGCGTTTGTCTTGCACACAGCCGGCCCATGCCGGCCTGGGTTCGATCCCCGGCATCCCATATGGTCCCCTGAGCACCGCCAGGAGTAATTCCTGAGTACAGAGCCAGGAGAAATCCCGGAGTATCACCAGGTGTGACCCAAAAAGCAAAAAAAAAAAAAAAAAAGAAAGAAAACGAAGGAAGTGGTTGCAAGCATCGCTTGTACCGTTTATAAAGAGCCTGGGAAGGTGGCCTGGTGGTGCAGCGCACACACTGCCAAATGAGGCCCTGGGTTCAATCTCCAGTACTGCAGAAGAAAAAGGTCACTGCTTAATTACATTGACTCCACAGATTAAAGCATCAGTATGGTCAGTCCCTGGGGAAATCCAAGCCAGGGCTAAAGAACCTGACCTCACTCCCACTTCAAACACATAAAACCAGTGGATAAAATATAACAAAATGGGGCTGGAGGAAGGGCTTTGCATTGCATGTGTCCGACCGGGTTCCATCCCCGGCATCCCCTATGGTCCCCCGAGCACTGCCAGGAGTGACCCTTGTGCAAAGAGCCAGGAGTAAGCCCTGTTTTCATTAAGTCATGTTTCATCTACTGTGGAGCTCTAATAAAGAATGGGAAACGCACAGCTCTCAAACAGGAACTCAGAGCCGTGTGCACAAGTCCCCACAATCAGCAATCAGTAACGAAACAGAAAAATGAGCTCAGTGCACTGCAGAAGAGGCCATTCAACGAGCTCTTCAATGATCATATCGAAAAGTGTGGGGAGCTGGAGCGATAGCACAGCGGCTATGGCGTTTGCCTTGCATGCCACGGAACCAGGTTCGTTTTGTTGTCGTTGTTGTTGTTGTTGCTGTTGTTTTCTTTTTGGGTCACACCCGGCAATGCTCAGGGGTAACTCCTGGCTCTGCACTCAGGATTTACTCCTGGTGATGCTCAGGGGACCATATGGGATGCCAGAGAATCGAACCTGGGTCAGTTGCATGCAAGGCAACGCCCTCCTGCTGTGCTATAGCTTGGCCCCAGGTTCGATCCCAGCATCCCACATGGTCCTCCAAGTACCACCAGGAGTAATTCCTGAGTAATGAACCAAGAAAATCCCTGGTCATCATTGGGTACAGCCCAAAAACAAACAAACAAACAAAAAGGTGTGACAACACGGGCTGGAAACATAGTACAGGGATAAGTCACTGGCCTTGCATGCACTCAACTCAATTTCGATCTCCAGTACCACAAATGGTCCCCTGAGCACCACCAGACGTGACGCCCAAGCAGAGAGCCAGGAGTAAGCTCTTAGTACTGCCAGTTGCAGTCAAAATAAACCAACAGCAAAGCAAATTATAAGACTTGATTTGCAGATGAACCCAAATAAGCTGGGGAGTCATAATAGAAATATTACTCAATTAAAATACACACACCACTTCATTACAAACCATTTCAATGACTTCCCACACTAAAGTGAAACTGTCAGTTCTAAATATCTCAGCATATTTTTAAAAGGTCCTTACTGCAGCAATGTATTTAAATATATAGGATTTTAATGATATTTCCAAAGCAATCTTAAAACTCTAAAGGCTCATTGGACCTCTCTGAAAGACTCTTAAAAAAACTAATTTGACCTGAAAGCTGGTAAATAAGGGGAAAGGATCTAGCATTAATTAAACTTTCCTGAGTAAACTATACCTCAGGGTAACCAAGAGCCTGGTGATAAAATGTTTCTCTTTAAAAGCTATACCTGTTATTAAGCAAAAACGGTGAAATGGAACACGTGGATTTAAGGCAGTGATGCCAACAGCGGCCACAATATCCAACATCACAAAAGAAGTAACAACAGGCCCTGGGGCGACCAGCCATAGCATGCAGAGCCTCAAACGCAGCTGGAGGAACTGGAACTCGGCTCTCCCCTAGTTCAGCTGACCATGAGGCCCCCAGGAGGACAGATGGGTTTTGGGAGTGGGCCCATCACCTCTGGGGGTCCTGGAAGCAGCCAGATGAGACTTGCTCACCACATCAGCCGCCATTTTCGCTGTCCGGACGCTGCAGCACATCAGAGCCTGCCCAGAAGGGACGCTACCTCAAGACCAGATTAACAGAGCAAAACGAGTTCGAACCCAGGTAGGCAGCTCCCAGAAGCGGGAATCCCCGGGAATTCGTCAGATGGAGCTGGGGTCAGCCCTTCCTCTCTCCATTTTGTCTGAGCCCGGTAGCCCCACCCAGGAGCTGCCCTGGGGCGACCAGCCATAGTATGCAGAGCCTCAGACGCAGCTGGGGAACTGGAACTCGGCTCTCCCCTAGCTCAGCTGACCCCAGGAAGACAGATGGGTTTTGGGTGTTGACCCATCACGTCTGGGGGTCCTGGAAGCGGCCAGATGAGACTTGCCCACCACATTAGCCACCATTTTCACTGTCCGGACGCTGACCATGAGGCCCCTAAGTTCATCAAACTAGTGGAAACAGTTATGTCCTTTAATGTACTGCATTCTACAATGTGTTGGAAAGGTAGGAGGGAGGGAGAGATAGAGAGAAAAGATATACAGAACCCGCCAGGTAGTTGGGGTGCGGGAGGGGGGGGAGGAAGGTGGGTAAATTGGTGATGGGAGATGGGTTCGGGCGGAGGGATGGGTGTTGGAACACTGTAGAACCAAACCTCGAGCATGAACATCTTGCAATTGTATGTCTAAAAGTGGTGTAATGAAATTTAAAAAATAAAATAAAAAACAAACAAACAAAAAAAAAAAGCAACAACATTCCCCAGGAAAAAAATTCTTCAAAAGTTTTGATCCTGGGCCAGAGCGATATCACAGCAGGTAGGCCGTTTGCCTTGCATGCGGCTGATCCGGGTTCAATCCCGGCATCCCATATGATCCCCAAGCACAGCCAGGAGTAATTCCTGAGTGCAGAGCCAGGAGTAACCCCTGAGCATTGTCGGGTGTGACCTAAAAAGCAAAAAAAATAAAATAAAATTATATATATATGTATATATTATATTGATGTTATATATATAACATGGGAGCTACAGATACAACAGCGGTATCTGAGCACACTGGGTGTGGGCCGAGCAAAAACAAAAAACTTGTCTTTAACAAACAAGATTATCACTCGGATTTATCCAAGATAGCAAGCCCGGGCTGCCATCGGATGACTCTGGGATTTACCCTGTCCTTGGCACGTTCCATCACAGTGACTGTGAGACCTTCCTATTGGACTAGTTCAGTTGACGCTGCTTCAGGAGACAGGCTGGGTCCCAAATCATCAGACATCTGAAGATTCAGATGTCCAGAGGTGCCAAAGAAGAGCTGGTCCAAGCCTGGTCCCCGTGGCCGCTCCCAAGCATCATGGGCTGACAGAGCCAGCAGCTCTGCTGCCTGGACCACCGCCACCGCTTTCAGTAGTGATAACAGCAGCACAAGTAAACCAGAAACTTGACTTGTTAAAATTCTGTTTGATTTGTGAACTAAACAGACTTGATCTACAAATCACTGAGAAGGGATAAATATGAAGCCGAACCATATAATTTCCAGTATTACTCCCATTAACACTAACCACACCAAAGCTATTTGAAAATGCCCTATGAATGTAATGATAATGATTTTCTGGACCACAGAAAGTCTCCAGTAATCTGGAAATCAGTGTGGGGAACATTTTTCTGAGCTCTCTCCACAACGCACCAACTTCCTACCACAGCAGAGCCTGGCATTCCCAAGAACAAACTCTCCACTACCTACTTTGGGGTTGTTCTTGGTGTCTCTGGGCTCTAAAACCCAGCAATTTACCTTCCCTACAGAAGAGCAGGGCAGAATCGGCATTGACATCCTTTTTGCAAACTGAAATTCACAGCTGTTTGGGATGAACAAACCAAGGACAAGAACTTTCGGAAGGGATCTTTCTCGCCAAGGATACAACTCTCACTGAGAGGAAAAGTGTCCAAGCAAGAGAACTAGCTGAATCTAAGTGGAAACAAATCAAGTTCTTCAGGCCACAAGACTGCCCCTACTTCCTGCAGCTAAGAAAATTAAAAACCAAACTTCAGGAAAAGAGAGAAATGACTTATCAAAATCCTGTCACACTATCTTTTACTACCAGAAGATGACTGAAGCAGTTTAAAATTAGACACTTTTTATTTTGGCTTTATGGGTCACACTCAGCAATGCTCAGGGATTATTCCTGGCTCTGCATTCAAGGATTACTCCTGACCGTGCTAGGGGGACAATATGGGATGCCCAGCCAGTTAAAATTAGACATGTTCCCCAAAAATTTTTTAATTTTTGTTTTGGAGCCACACCTGGTTTATTCCCAGGGCTTATTCCTGGCGATGCGTTCAGGGATTACTGTCACAGGGCTTGGGGGAGCAGGTGGGTACCTGCTGTACCGTCTTTCTAGACCCTTGTTGTGCACGTGGCCAACCCAGGTTCTGTTCCCAACTTCCCGATCCTCCAAGCCCGCCAGGAGTGAGGCATAGCCCAGGTGGCCCAAAAACAAAAGGAAAAACAATTTTTGAAAGGGTCAGGGGACACGGGCCAGGAAGAACGCCTGCCTTGCCTGCCTTGCCTATCGCCCGGCACCCCGCACACCAACTGACATCCTCAGCAACAGCCTCTATTTCTTGGCCCCAAAACAAGTGTGCAAGCCCCAAACATAGTAACAACAACAGGTGGGGGAAGGAAAAGAAAAATTAAGCTTCAAAGAAGAGGAAAAATAAAAGCTACCCAGCTTAGCAAAAGATCCCAGAATCGGCAATTTTAGTGGCTAGCTGTGTTCTATTTCGTTACAATGAGATTCTGATTCCAGCACCGCCAGCCCCTCCTACATCCTTACATGGTCACCCTCTTCCTTAGGATAGTAAATCATTTTGCTCAAAATAGACACATTCAAAGAAATCTAACACAATAGGAGAACAAAATAAAAGGGTTCGCATGAGAAAAGGGGCTGTCAAGTCCTAATTTTCAAGGTACAGAACCAGAAAGGAGAAGTGGGGAGGGGACTAAAAGACCGTTGCGATAAAATGGTTATACTAACTGCTTTACGTTTGTCTGAGAGCCACACCCACAAAAAAATTGGTGCTGGTGACTGAGAAGCTAAGTCAGTGGCCTCGGAAGCATCCAAGGTTAGTGTGAGGTCCCCAAACTTAATCAATGAGACGGCTCCGTATGCGGGGTCCCGCCCAACCTTAATGAGACGGCACGTGCATGGGGTCCTGCCCACCTCCTCAGCCCATCCCATCCCTCCCTGATTTGGAGCTCCAGAAAGAGAAAAAAATAATTTTAAGAAAGAAAAGGAGGGGGCCGGGCGATAGCCCAGCGGGTAGGCCGCCTTGCTGGCCGCCCATGCCGGCCCAGCCTGGGTTTGATTCCCAGCATCCCATATGGTTCCCTGAGCACCGCCAGGAGTAATTCCTGAGTGCAGAGCCAGGAGTAACCTGAACGTCACCGGTGTGACCCAAAAAAGCAAAGAAAAAAAAGAAAGAAAGAAAGAAAGAAAAAATATTGTCACTGTCTTTGGGAAGGATATTAAATAAATGTCATTTCTCCTAATATTGTTAGGGTCCCCAAATGGGGAATTCATCTTTCTTTTTTTTTTTATTTTCTTCCTTCTTGTACCATTGAGATTATTTTGTATCAATGAGAAACTCAGTCTTGATGTGGGAGCGGGCCGTGCCAGACCCAACCCAGCGCCTCATACAAGTAGGGAAAGTGCTCTACTGTTACCCTACATAACCAGACCCTTTTTCTTTTCTTTCTAGGGTCACACCCAGCAATGCTCAGGGGTTACTCCTGGCAGTGCTCGGGGGCTATATGGGATTCTGGAGACTGAACCCGGACTGGCCATATACAAGGCAAATGCCCTCCCCCTTATCCTATTGTTCCAGCCCCCCAAGACAAGCCTGGGATTGAGAGCAAGGTGGGCAGGCGGCTCCTATCACAATTTGGCTTTATTGATGATGGCTGCTTCTTCTTCTTTTTTTTTTTTTTGCTTTTTTGGGACACACTCAGCGACATTCATGGCCTATTCCTCTACACTCAGGGATGACTCCTGGCAGTGCTCGAGGGACCATATAGGATGCCAGAGATCGAACCCGGGTAGGCCATGTTCAAGGCAAATGTCCTACCGCGCTGGACTATAGCTCTGGATCCCAGGCCCTTAATTTTCTTAATTTATGCCACCATGAGATATACGATTACAAAGCTGATCAGGACTAGATTTCAGCCATACAGTGTTCAGCACCATCCCTCCACCAGTGCACATTTCCCACCACCAATGTCCCCAGAATCCATCCCTAGGTAACTTTTTTGATGCCCCCCCACCATCGCTCTACCCTAACCCAGCGACCCCATCCCTAAAGGGTAAAGCAAATACTCCTTAGGGATTATAGCGACATTACTACTGCTACTGTCTCCAATGCTTTCAGATTTTCCCAGCAAGCCTCCTTGGCTTTTCTCATGCTTTAGAAACTAAATATGCTTTAGAAACTAAATATGAAATTCTCCTAAACAATGACACAAATAGTCTCTATGCTTTTGAATCCTCAGGAATATCTGACCCTATATATATCACTTACATACATTCACCTATAGCAGTATTTAGCTAATAATTCAATTTATAGTTTGAAGTTATTATACATGATATAGAGATTTTCTTTTAAGATATTTTCTTTAAAAGATAATTACTTTTAAGACTTAATTTTCGGGGCTGGAGTGATTGCACAGTGTTTGCCTTGCATGCAGTTAACCCAGGTTCGATCCCCGGTATCCCATATGGTCCCCCAAACACCTGAGGAATAATTCTTGAGAGAAGGGCCAGGAGTAACCCATGAGCATCGCCGGGTATGACCCAAAAAAAAAAAAAAAAAAAAAAAAGGAGAAGAAGACTTAATTTTCATGGGTCTTTTCACCTTGTGGTTGAAGAAATTTTTTTTAACCCTAATATTACTATACACTCATACAGAAGTTACTTTCCTAGAAAGTTTTATCATAACTATAAGCATATCAAACTCCCCATATCAAGCTCCAATTTGGGGTTACCACCCTTTTTAAGAAAGTTTTGGTGGGGCAGGAGCGATAGCTCAGCAGGTAGGGCGTTTGCCTTTGCACGGCCGGCCCATGCCGGCCGGGTTCGATCCCCGGCATCCCATATGGTTCCCTGAGCACCGCCAGGAGTAATTCCTCAGTGCAGAGCCAGGAGAAACCCCTGAGCATTGCTGGGTGTGACCCAAAAATCAATAAATCAATCAATCAATAAATAAATAGATAAATAAATAAATAAAATATTTTTTTGAAAAAAGTTTTGGGGCTGGAGCGATAGCCCAGCGGTTAGGGCGTTGCCTTGCACACGGCCGGCCCATGCCAGCCGGGTTTGATCCCGGCATCCCATATGGTCCCCGAGTACTGCCAGGAGTGATTCCTAAGTGCAGAGCCAGGAGAAAACCCCTGAGCATTGCTGGGTGTGACCCAAAAAAAGCAAAAAAAAAAAAAAAAGTTTTTAGTCACTGTGACATTACAAGGTTATTAATTATTCGGTTTCAGGGTTTTGTTTTGGGGCCACACCCAGCAGTGCTCAGAACTTACTTGTGACTGCACTCAGGAATTACTCCTGGCAGGCTTAGAGAACCATAGAGAGGGCCAGAGATAGAACCCAGGTTGGCCGTGTGCAGAGCAAACACCCTACTCACTGTACTATTGCTCCAGTACCACCCCCATGTTTTTTAACTTGATATTTTAGATAAATGATAATCTACTTCTTCCCCTTCGGGGGAGGTACCTCCCCACCAGTGCTCAGGGGCCCATGCAGTGCCAGGTATGAAGCCCAAGCCTACCACGCAAAGCATGCATGCTAGCCCCTAAGCCACCCCCTCAGCCCCATATATATATATATATATATATATGTCCTTTATGGCAACAACAATGTTGTTGCCATATGGCAGAGCCTGGCAAGCTGTCCGATGCGTGTTCAATATGCCAAAACCAGTAACAAAAATGTTTATTTTCCTGACCCGAAAGAGCCCTTATAACGGCTGCAGTAAGAAAGGAAAACAAGCAGTGCTTGATAAAATTTCACGGCCATCCTAGGCTGCCAAAGCGAAGAAGGACTAAAATGACTGTCTGTACTTTCAATGCATGTACACTGGCATCGGAAGCATATATCGAGGATCTAATGGTGCAAGCCCAAAAGATCAAGTACGACATCATTGGTCTGACTGAGATGAGGAGGCGCCAGTTGCATCATGCTGTATTTGACACCGGAGAAGAATTGTTCCTTGGAACATGCGGCGAAAAAGAGGCATCGATGGCGTTGGTGTCCTTGTCAACACAAACATGGCCGTCAACATTGATTCATTTGAATGCCTAACAAACCGAATAGGACGATTACACTTGAAGAGATGTGGTCCACTGCCAGCAATTTCTATCTTCATTGTCTACGCACCAACATCCACATACAAAGAAGATGAAATTAAGAAATTCTACATGGAACTGGAGGAGTTCTATAAAAAAGATCACACCTTCTACAAGATCATAGTCGGTGATTTTAATGCCAAGATAGGACCGAGAAGATCGGCTGAAGAACTCCACATGGGAACCCATGGCCTAGAATGGAACGAACAGGGTGAGAGACTATCTGAGTTCATCATGTCCACCAAGACCATTCATGCGAACTCACAGTTCCAGAAGGCTGAAGCGGGAACGTTGGACATGGGAATCTCCTGGCGGACAGTTCCACAATGAAATTGACCACATCATCTTCAATCAACGGTTTTGTCTGATCGATGTTGCTGCCGTCCCCAAATTCCAAACAGGATCGGACCACCGTCTCCTTCGTGCAAAATTCTACTTCCCGCAAGCGGGAGAAAAGGCTGCAAAGATGGAGTCACGGTTCGGCCATTCCCCTCTCCATTTTGTCGAGCCTGATGGCCCCACCCAGGAGCTGCTCGGGGGCCAGCATGCAGAGCTTCACAAGCAGCTGGGGAGGCTGGAACTCGGCTCGCGCCGAGCACCAGCTGACGATGGGATCCCGAGGAGGGCAGATGGGTTTTGGGTGTTGGCCCATCGCCTCTGGGGGGTCCCCCGGAAGCAGCTGGATGAAACTCGCCCATCACACTAGCCACCATTTTCGCTGTCCGGACGCTGGGAAACTGCCTCACGACCAGATCAACAGAGCAAAACCAGTTCGAGCCCAGGTAGGCGGCTCCCAGAAGCGGGAATCACTGGGAATTCGTCAGATGGAGTCAGGGTTCGGCCATTCCCCTCTCCATTTTGTCGAGCCTGGTGGCCCCGCCCAGGAGCTGCTGGGGGGGGTGGCCAGCATGCAGAGCTTCACAAGCGGCTTGGGAGGCTGGAACTCGGCTCGCGCCGAGCACAGCTGACGATGGGATCCCGAGGAGGGCAGATGGGTTTTGGGTGTTGGCCCATCGCCTCTGGGGGTCCCGGAAGCAGCTGGATGAAACTCGCCCATCACACTAGCCACCATTTTCGCTGTCCGGACGCTGGGAAACTGCCTCACGACCAGATGAACAGAGCAAAACTAGTTCGAGCCCAGTGAAACAGTAATGTCTTTTAATGCACTGCATTCCACGAAGAGCAGGAAAGTTTGGTGGGAAGGAGATATAAAGAGGAAAGAAATGACATACAGAACCCGCCAAGTGGTTGAGGTGTGGGAGGGGGGAGGGAGGTGGGGACATTGGTGATGGGAGATGGGTTTGGGTGGGGGGGGGATGCGTGTTGGAACACTGTAGAACCAAAACTCTACATGAGCATCTTTCAATTGTATGTCTAAAATGGTGTAATGATATTTGGGGTGGGGGGAATAATAAAATTAAATAAAAAAAAAAGAAAAGGCTGCAAAGTTTAAGAAGAGAACTCCCAGAGCGACCACCAACTGGGAACTCTTTGGCATTGAGAACCATTGCAGCAACATGGGAAGATACCATCATTGACGACATCGATGAAGAATATAACCGACTGGTTCAGCACCTCCATGATTGCGCGACAAATGCCAAGAGAGAGAAAGACACAAAAGGATGCTTGTCTTCAGAAACTCTTGAGCTCATTCGCCAACGTGGCAAGGCACGAGCCTCAGGAGACCAAATGCTAACGTCCAAGCTTGCTAAACGGTGCAGAGAAGCGATAAAAGAAGACCTCGGAGGCAGGAGGGGGGGGGTACATTGGTGGTGGAAATCGGGCACTGGTGGAGGGATGGGTGCTGGAATACTGTATTACCAAGAACCAATTATGAACACCTTTGTAATTGTATGTTTCACAGTGGTATAATAAAAAAAAGAAGAAGACCTCAAAGACAGAAGAGCAGAAATACTGGAAGACGCAGCAGAAGCCGGGAAAAGTATTCGCACTGCCCGCCTGTCCTTCACCAACTATAAGACCAAGATGACTGCCCTCCGATGCCCTGATGGATCTATCACATCTTCCAGAAAGGCAATGGAGAAGATTATCCATGACTTCTACTCAAATCTCTTTGATTGCCACATACACCTGCCCACATACCAAATTCCGCAGGATGGATATGTCATTCCCAACATTCTCCCTTCTGAAATCCGACATGCCATCTCGTCGGTAAAGAAGGGAACAGCACCAGGCCCAGACAAAGTCAGACCCGAACACCTGAAGAATCTGCTGTCGGTACTCATCAATACACTAGCTCGGCTCTTCACACGCTACCTGTCCAAATGCAAGGTGCCCTCCCAATAGAAAACCAGCAGGACAGTTCTACTGTTCAAGAAGGGAGACATTCACGACATCGGGAACTATCGCCCCATCTGCCTGTTGTCCGTCATCTACAAGCTATTTACACGCGCTCATCCTGAACAGGATTGGCAGAACACTAGATGAAGGACAACCATGCGGGCAAGCAGGCTTCCGGAAAGGATTCAGCACAATCGACCATATCCACACAGTAACCAAGCTCATTGAGGTTTGTAGGGAGTAAAAGATGCTGCTCTGTCTCACATTCATTGATTTACAGAAAGCCTTTGATTCTGTGGAGACTGGAAGCAGTCATCGAAGCCCCTAGCCAAACAAGGTGTTCAAACCCAATACATCAAGATCCTTTGTGAGCTGTATTATGGATTCACCACCAGGATCTCACCATTCTACAAAGAAGTGATCATTGATGTCAAAAGAGGGGCTCGACAGGGTGATACCATTTCACCAAAACTCTTCAGCACCACCCTCGAGAACATCATGCGACAATTAGAATGGGAAGGAATGGGAGTGAAGATAGATGGTCGGCAACTACACCACCTCCGCTTCGCTGATGACATCGTTCTAATAACACCAAACATTAGCCAAGCAGCACAAATGCTGGCTGACTTTGACTGAGAATGTGGAAAGATAGGTCTACAGCTGAATCTCATCAAAACTATGTTCATGAGAAATGAACTAGTTCCAGAGGCCCCATTCACTCTCAATGGAACAAACATCTCTGAATGCAGCAGTTATGTGTACCTAGGTCGAGAAATCAACATAATGAACGACCTAAAGCCTGAGCTGCGCGGGAGGAAGAGAGCGGCATAGAATGCCTTCAAAGGCATTGAAGAAATAGCTAAAAGAACAAAGAATCTCCGGCTCCAGGCACATCTCTTTGACTTCACCGTTCTCCCTGCATTAACATACGCCTCAGAGACCTGGGCTCTACGAAAGCAGGATGAGAATGCTATTCAGGTCTCCCAGAGAGGAATCGAAAGAGCTATGCTTGGAATATCATGCCTCACTCAAGTGAGAGAAGGAATCGGAGTTCTGACCTCCATCGCTATTCCAGAATCAGGGACGCTGTCTCTTTTGCCATGGCATCGAAAATCAGATGGGCTGGACATGTAATGCGATTTGGAGATGACCGCTGGACTAGAGCCGTTATCGACTGGATCCCATGGGATGTCAAAAGATCACGTGGGCCGCCCACCTAAAAGATGGTCAGACTTCCTTGTCAAGATCCTGAAGGAACGGTTTGAGGCTCTTCATACTCCTGAATCAACCAGATGCCATTGGGCTACATTGGCGCACGTGATAGGGTCCAATGGAAATGTTACTGGCGCCCGCTCGAGCAAATCCATGAATAATGGGATTCAAGTGATCAAGTGACGGCAACAACAAAATCTCTGGATCATTTTCAATAGAAATAATTTTTTCCTATTCTCATAATCCAAATTTGATTTTTATTTTGAGAAGAGGTAGTGCAGTGGGTAGGACACTTACCTGGCACACAGATGACCTGGATTTAATCTCCAGCACTCCAGATGGTCCCTGACTGTGCCAGGAACAAACCATGAATTGCCAGGGTGTGTATGTGTGCTTGAGAGAAAGTTGACTTTTTATGGCTAAGAGCCATAATAAGCAGAAATTCAGCACTCAGCTACAGTACAACGATGCTTAGGACCTAAATATGCAGTGCAGGGCTAGATATACACCTAAGTCAGGGGCCAGAGCAATAACACAGTGGGTAGGGCATTTGCCTTGCATGCGGCCGACCCGGGTTCAATCCAGGCATCCCATATGGTCCCCGAGCATTGCCAGGAGTAATTCCTGATTGAAGAGCCAGGAGTAACCCCTGAGCATTGCCAGGTGTGACCCAAAAAATTAAAAAAAAAAGCCTATATTAGTGTCTTAAATTACTGAGAGAGTGGGGGAGAATTAGGTTAAATTTTTTTTTTTTTTTTTGCTTTTTTGGGTCACACCCAGCAATGCTCAGGGGTTACTCCTGGCTCTGCACTCAGGAATTACTCCTGGCAGTGCTCAGGGGACCATATGGGATGCCGGAAATCGAACCCTGGCCGGCATGGGCCGGCCACGTGCAAGGCAAACGCCCTACCCACTGGGCTATCGCTCTGGCCCCAAAATTAGGTTGAATTTTAATTGCTTTTTCTATCTTTTATCAATCTGTTGCAAAAGATATCAACACCCCTCGGCCCCATAAATGTTGTAAAGAGAACATGTGTCAGGGGAGAAACAAATTCTGACAGAGCAACAACTATGTGAGAGGTCGGAGATAAATTCTACTTTGCAACTCGCAAGCAGCCTGGCAAGAGGAGATGGGCACACATGTGGCAGCGGAGGAGCCCTAATGCGCCTGCCTGAGCAGGTCTCCGTATTTACCATCACCAAGCTGCCTTCTTGGAAAGCAGACACCCCAGCTTGGAAGAACAGCCTGGAGGAGCACGGTACATGGCTCGCAGCAGGGAAGGGCCAAAACAGCTGAGCGTGCACACTTACAGCGCGCCAGGAACAGGCTCCTTACACACACTCAACCAGATCAGACCGCGCCCATTTCACAGGTGTTGGGACTGAGGCTTAAAGGGATTGCACTCGTAGAGCTCAAGCACGTGACAGCAATGGCATGGGAGTCTGGGCAGCTGAGGGCTGATTCCGCAACAAGTACTCTAGCACAAAACATACTGCCTGAACCCATGGAAACAGGTGCTATACAGAAGTACAGTTGAAAACCGTTTTCTTTCCCTAGCAGAAGTCGTCTTTGTTGATTTTCTGATCCTCAGGTTTTTTCAACTGACAAGGGTCATTTGAAAAAGTGTTAAAGTGTCAAAAGTATACTGAAAGTCAAAACCACAAATTGCCAAAAATTAGGCAAGCGAAATGTGAATGTATTGATGAGCTTCTGTGTCCTTCCAATGATGGGTTTCAAAGCAGAAGCTGGAGAGACCTGCGTGCATTGCAGTCATTAGGGGAGGGCTTTGCTTTCTGGGCCACACCCGGCCATGCTCAGGGGTTACTTACTCCTGGCTCTGCACTCAGGAATTACTCCTGGTGGTGCCGGGGGACCGCATGGGACGCTGGAGAGTGAAACTGGGTCAGCCTTGTGCAAGGCAAACACCCTTCCCACTGGACTACGCTCAGGCCCCAGGAAGGTCTTGAAGAAAGGGAAGGAGAGGGGCCAGAGCGATAGCACAGCGGGTGGGCATTTGCCTTGCATGAGACTGACCTGGGTTCGATCCCCAGCATCCCATACGGTCCCCCAAGCACCGCCAGGGGTAATTCCTGAGTGCAGAGCCAGAAGTAACCCATGAGCATCGCTGGCTGTGAAAAAAACAGAAAGGGAAGAAGACTGCATTTGATAGCTCATGAAAAACAGAGACGCTGCGAAGGGGAAGGTAGGGATGAGGTTATCGAAGCATGAATAGACAGAGGCGTCCATCTGCAACCTTCATATCCCACTGCAGCAGAAAGCTCCCTGCGCCTGCCGGCTTTACTTGGTCACTAAAACCACCAAAATAGAAGGTCGGCAGTGGTTCTCCAAAAGCCAAATATGCACCTCTGATTCTGCGACTAGGGTCCTCGAGGCGGGGAGGATGGGCACCCTATTTCCAATCCCTAGAAAGTAGGCCACGCTGACCTAGGATTATTTGAATGTGTGGTCTCGTTTGCTCAGAAAATCTTTCAGCGGGCTGAAATAGCATCACGTCTAATTAATGGCACGCCTGCTCTAACTAGTGCCTGCAGCTCCTCCCTGCCCCTAGGAGTCTCTGGATGAGAGGCCTGGGCAGTACCCATGTGTACAACAGGCACAAAAACAAGTCAGGAGCTGTCAGCTCTCTAGTGGGGTAACTGAGACACCGTCCACTCTTGCCAACAGAGACTGGATACATTAGTATGCGGCTCAACGTAAAACTGTGGTGCTCGACCGAGATTTCTACATCCTCATTAACTACATGATAGCCAGATGGCCAAATTTCAAGTTTCCCAGTGAGCACCGAGAGCAACTGGACCTGTACTGAAGGCAGGGGTGAGGTGGAAGTTCCTGCGTCACCAGGCTCCACTGGGGAAAAGCCTGGAGTAAAGCTGCAATGCTGTGTCCTCATTCAGCTCATTCAACACAGGCCCCGCCAAACCTGCCCAGTCTCCCTCGCTCTCCATCAAAGGAACAGAGGGAAAGTCCAAACTCCAGTGCATGCATCCAACAGACACCTGCGCACCTAGCTGTGAGTCCACGCTGGCCAAGAGCCTTGCTCTGAAAACCGGAAGTGTAGCCCGCATTATTAGTCCCCTTGGTTGGGCCCAAGCATTCCAAACTCACCAGCTGGTGGCTTTGCCCCACTGCCACCAAATCTTTCCCACTTCTGTGACTGGCCCTCAGAGGTCCACCTGCAACATTGTCAGCATACTTCATCTTCCCAAATCTTCCAACCCTGGAAGTCAAATCCAGTCCTCCTCCCACAACCCCTCTGGGTCATGTTCTCGTCTCAAAGGGTTGTTTCAAGACTCTCTGAACTAACAAATACAGCAAGGTCAAACAGCAAGGCCAATTTCTTTCCAAACAGATCATGCTTTGACACTACTTACTCAGCTGATCCCGAGTACCAACCACTAGGGAGTGGAGAGATTCTGACAGTACCGAGGGGTTTGTCTCCTCCTCAAAGGCAGCTCATGGGCCCATATAAAGCTGAGCCCATATAAAGCTGGTTCATACCAGCTCTGGACACCCAACAATTTCACGGAGCCTTGAGTTTCTCTGATTCCAGCTCACTCAAATTACAGTTACATAAACTAATGGGGAACAAAAGCAAACGAAGCCATTTCTAAATGAACTTCCACTTCTTAAGAAAAAAACACCTCGAAAGAACAAGGAAGGAAAAGCAAACCGACTATGAAAGCGCTGCTGAACCAACACACTTCACGCGGCCGCCCGGGATTAGTGTTTATGCTCCCTGCAGACCCGGGCAAAGTTTCTGCGCCCGCCTTCAACAAGCCTCTCCCGAGCTTTGTTTCTGAAGAGCCCCCCCGCCCTGCGCAACTCCCCCACACCAACGCGGATTCGATCCTCGGCGAGAGGGGGCTCCAAGGGTCCCCGGAACGCGGGACACCCAGAGGCGACTGCAGCAGGGACAACAAAAGCCGGGTCGGGCCGAGCCCCCCGGGAGGCGCCAAGCGAGCCCGCGAGAAGGGACGGGGCGGTCTCCCCGGGGGGCGGCGGGCGAGACCCGCGCAGACAGATGGACGACCCGTCCGTCTGTTCCGCTCCGAGCTGGCCGCGGGCCGCGACAGCTGGACCCCGAGGCGGGGCAGGCTGCCACCTGGGCACTCCCACCACTCTTCGCCGCCGGGCGACACGCGAGACGAGGGACCCCGCGCCCCCCGCCCGGCTCTCCCGCGCCCCGGCGTCCCGGGGAGCCCCGAGACAGGCGGCGAAGAGGGGGCGGGGGCCCCCCGACGGCGGCCCGGCCCGCGCGGTACTCACCTGAGCAGGCTGGACAGAGGGTGGCTGGAGGATCCCAGGCCGCCGCCGCCCCCCCGAGCCGCCGCCCCCGAGCCGCCGCCGCCGCCGCCCCCGAAGCCGGAGGAGAGCCGCTTCCCGGACAGGAGCTTCTCCACAGCCGGGAGGTGCCCGGTGCGGGCCGCCTCCAGCAGCTCCTGCTCCTTCCCCATGCCCCGCGCCGCCGCCCCCGGACCCCCTCTCCCGGAGCCGCAGCGGAGCCGCTCGGGCGCCCAAACTTTCCGTCTCCGGGCAACGCACCCCCCAACCCGGCCGGGGACACCACCCCCTCCCCGCCTTTTCCCCGCCTGCGCGTCACTTCCGGGATCTGGCGTCACGCGTCACCGCGCCCCCGGGCCCCGCCCCCCCCCCGGGCCCACCTAGCGGGGGCGGGGCTCTGCGGCCGGCGCAGGTGGCGTGGGCCCACCCCGGCTGCAGCCCGCCCGTGCCAGAGAGACCCGTGGGCTAGAGGACCGGGTGCTGGCTGGGCACCTGGCGGGCAGGTGGACGGGAACACCCGAGGTGCACCTGCACGCGCCCCCGAAGTGTGCCCCTGGTCCAGAGGTTTGGGAGCCCACGGGTCAGGAAATACGGTAATTCATTCCGGCCGTTAGAAACAAAGAAAGAAACGTGGTAACGCGCACCTACATTTCCAAGTCTGTTCTTTGAGAATTCCTAGATTAAATAGGGAATGGGTGTGAGGAGTTAGTGGTGAGGTGAACAGCAATTGTGGAAGATGCGAACTTCCCTCCGTACCTCAATGAAGAGAAGACTTTTTAAAAAACAGAAATATCCCCAGTTCCTTATGCCCCCCACACGTGACGCGTTCAAACGGCTGTTTTCAGGAAACACCTCCCTCCCGATAGGGCTCGCTTGCTTTTCTGATGAGATTAGCCAAGCTGCCATAAAAACTCGGGAGAAGGTCACGAAGGTGGTTTTTCTCGGGGCTAGGTTACTCACTGCACCACGACTTCCCAAATGTGGGGAGCTCAAGTGCAGGATTCGTGGGGGCTGCGTTCGCGCTCTCCCGGGGGAGTCAGGTGTGTGAAACCAACCCTGGTTTTTAGTTCGGGCGAATAGGTCAAGTTGTTTGAGTCGAAGTGCTTTTATTTTTTGTCTCGACACTGTCCTGCCTTGGAGGAGGCGCTCAATAGTGGTGGGTGAGCGAATGCATTGGCTAAATTCTGTTCAAGCAATGACCTTAGTTTATTTTAGGTGCTAGAGGAACAAAGGAGAAGCGCTAGCAAGTTCGCGTGAACACTGCGGGCTCCACACGGTTGAAAAGTCCAAGGCTGGGTACAGGTGGTTTACAGCTCACCAGGCAGCCGCACTCCAAGCGCAGACTTAGAACTGACTTGTCGCCAAACTACCGGGAACAGGGTCTAATGGGCGCCGCGCTTTTGGAAAGGTGGGAAGGAGAATAGATCTTCCGTTAACAATACAGAGCGCCTTCACAAACGCGGACTTCCCAGGACGGAGAATCCAGGATCTGAACTCCACACCGTCAATTTTCCCTCTCCCAACCGCTACCAAATCAGAGCCGAACCGAGCGCTGAAGTCCTCTGCGCGCGCCCCAAGCCGACGCCTCCGGGCGCCGTCGTGACGTCATCTCCGCGCGCCCGGGAAGCGCGTCCCGGGCTCTCTGGCGTCGGCGTCTGCGCTTCCCTCGGCGATGGAGACCAAGTGTGAATCTCCGGCGGAAAAGGGCGAAGCCACGGGGGAGTCCGGAGAGGCCGCCGCTGCCCCCGCAGTTCCCAGGGCCCCCGACACGGACGCAGCCCCGGAGGACGCGGACGGAGACGGGCACGCGAAAGAAGCCGCGGCCGACGACGGCGAGGTGAGGAGGGGCGCTCAGTGCGGCCGGAAGAGCTCCCGAGCTCGTGCTGCTGCGTGGCCGCCTGCTCTCCACGGCTGCAGCTCGGGGACTCCGAGGCGAGAGCTGGCACTGGAGCTGGCACTGGGGCTGCGCTTGCTAGGGCGTCTGCGAGCGCGGCGCCGCTCCCGGCCCAGCGTGGCCCGGTTCCGCCGTCTCCGCCCGGAGGACTATGAGACGACTCCGTGGCCTTCCGGTTCGGTCCCCGCGCCCGCCAGGAGTGACCCCTGACAGCCGCCGGGTCTGGCCCCAAACATAGCAGATGTGACCCCCCAAAAAGAGAAGAACTCAGCAGAGTTGCCCAAGTACCCGTTAGAATCTCTGAGTTCCCCAGGTTCCTTTTCTAGAAAGAGAATCTTGGGATCTTATTACAGTCACGTATCTAACGTACTGGGGCGCAAACATTAGATTAAAGGGGAAATGGCCTTGGGGCCAGAGCAGTAGCGAAACCTGCAGCCAGCCCAGTTTGATCACCAGCACCCAGGATGTGGTCCTCTGCCAGTGCAGAGCCAGGAGTAAGCCCCAGCATAGCTGGGTGTACCACCCCATAAAAATCATGTAAGGGCCGGAGCAGTAGCCCAGCGGGTAGGGCGTTTGCCTTGCACGCGGCCGGCCTGGGTTCAATCCCGGCATCCCATATGGTCCCCGAGCACCGCCAGGAGTGATTCCTGAGTGCAGAGCCAGGAGTAACCCCTGAGCGTCACCGGGTGTGACCCAAAAAGCAAAAAAAAAAAAGTCCCATAGGGGCCAGAGGCGATTACACGGCGGGTAGGTCCGGTGTCCCTGTCTACAAGGGCTACGAAGCTGTGCTCAGAGTCACTCATCTTTTTGAATGACTAATTAAAAACATTAGTGGCTAATTTATTTTGGCCACACCTGGCAGTGCTCAGGGTTTAGTTCTGGCTCTGCATTCAGGGATTACTCCTGGCAGGGCTCCAGGGACCGGTTGGAGTGTCAGGGATCAAACCCGGGCTGCGGCATGTAAGGCAAGCACCCTGCTCGCTGTACTATCACTTCAGCTCCCATTTACCTGATTTAGCTGGTTTTCTTTCCACAGCTACTTTAAGACCTGGCTTCGATTCCCGGCATCCCATATGTTCCCGAGCACTGCCAGGAGTTACCCCTGAGCAATGACGGGTGTGACCCAAAAAAAGAAAAAAAAAAATTTTTTTTAATTACTTTAGGAAAGATAGTGTTTTTACACTTGATGACCAGTCAATGCCTAGAACCAGAAAACTGATAAATGTCGTGTGCTGTCATGAGGTTGACTTACTTCGCCCATTCTGCAAAGTAGGCTAGTTATATAAAAGGGTTTCTTTCCTTTCCTCAGCTCAAGAGTCAGGACAGCTCAGATTTAACAGCAGTTGAAAGGGAAGATTCATCATCGCTTACTCCTGCAGCCAAAAAACTGAAACTAGACACCAAAGAGAAGAAAGAGAAGAGGCAGAAAGTGGACGAAGATGAGATTCAAAAGATGCAGTAAGTCACTGTTGGCTCAAAGTATGCATTTTCGTGGCCTTTAATTTTTTTTTTTTGCTTTTTTTAAACTCAATATATTATTTTAAACGCAATATATTATTTACATTATAGAAAATATGAACGGGGGCCTGAGAAACAGTACAGCAAGTAAGGTACCATTTACTATTTACACTCAGCCAACTTGGACTCAATTTTCAGCATCCGCTATGGTCCCTGAGCATATCCAAGAGTGATTTCTGAATGTACAGCCAAGAGGAACCCAAAGTACATTTCCTACTTCCCTACCATCAATGTCCCCAGTTTTCCCATTCCACCAACTTGCCAGTATGGCAGACACTCTCTCTCTCTCTCTCTCTCTCTCTCTCTCTCTCTCTCTCTCTCTCTCTCTCTCTCTCTCTCTCTCTCTCTCTCTCTCTCTCTCTCTCTCTCTCTCTCTCTCTCTCTCTCTCTCTCTCTCTCTCTCTCTCTCTCTCTCTCTCTCTCTCTCTCTCTCTCTCTCTCTCTCTCTCTCTCTCTCTCTCTCTCTCTCTCCCCCCCTCTCTCTCTCTGTGTCTCTGTCTCTCCCTCTCTCTCTCCTCTCTCTCTCTCCCCCTCCTCCCGTCTCTCTCGGGTAGGGTGTTTGCCTTAAGGCCGACCCGGGTTCCATCCTCGGCATCTCATATGGTCCCTTGAGCACCACCAAGAGTTAACTCTTGACTGCCGAGCCAGGAGTAACCCCTGAGCATTGTCGGGTGTGAACCCCCAAAAATCATGTAAATGGAAATACCTTTTACAGCATAAAGCTGCATGGAAAATGATAGATCCCAACTCTCCGAAACTTAAAAGAATATTTAGAAGAGAAAACTATCTTTCGAGCATATCAAGGAGCCAGGGGTATGAGTCCCTGGGTAAAGACCCTGGGTTTGATTCCCGCACAGCTAGCCAAGCTCACTCAGTGAGCAGTCTCGGATAAAACACCTTCAGAAACGGAGCGTGTGGGACTACAGAGATAGTACAGTGGGCAGGCGCTGGCCCTGTATGCAGCCGGCCTGCTTCTGTCCTGGGCTCCCTGTATGTTCCCCTGGGTCCCACCAGGAATGATCCCTGAGTGCAGAGCAGGAATAAGCCCTGAGCACTTCTCGGAGTGACCCCTCCCAAATTAAAGAAATAAAACTGGATCATACATGGGACCACAAAGTACGCAGTCTTAAATCTATAGGTTTAGAGAAGAAACTGCTGAAAGGCCTCGGCTGGCATCCCTCCAGGTAGATGATGGCGAGAATGGGCTCAGGGAGAGGGTTCCTGAGCAGCCGGCGTTCTCCTGGCTCTGCACTCAGGAATTACTCCTGGCGGTGCTCGGGGGACCATATGGGATGCCGAGGATCGAACCCGGGCCGGCACGGACCGGCTGCGTGCGTGCAAAGGCAAACACCCTACCCGCTGGACTATCGCTCCGGCCCCCTGCATTGTGTCTTTGGACACAATATACCCCTAAGATATATTCTCAGAAGTGATATTGCTGGGTTGTTACGGAAGTTCAGTTTTTAGTTTTTGGGGGAGTGTCATTGTTTCCCAGAAAAGGCATTCTCACTAGCAATGACTGAGAGTCCCTTTCTCCCCCCTCCATGCCAGCACCCATTGTTCTTATTCTTCTTTTGTGTGCCAGTCTCTGGGTTAGATAATATCTCGTTATTGTTTGGATTTGCATCTCCCTGATGATTTGTCATGTAGGACATTTTTTCATGTGCATTTTGGCCTTTTTTTTTTTTTTTTTTTTTTTTTTGCTTTTTGGGTCACACCCGGCAATGCTCAGGGGTTACTCCTGGCTCTGCACTCAGGAATTACTCCTGGCAGTGCTCGGGGGACCATATTGGATGCCGGGGGATTGAACCTGGGCCAGCTTGGGCGGCCACGTGCAAGGCAAATGCCCTACCCGCTGAGCTATCGCTCCGGCCCCCATTTTGGCCATTTTTATTTAAGGAAATTTCTGTCCGTTCCTTCTCCCCATTTTTTGATGGGGTTGGATTTTATTTTTCTTGAAATGTCCTGCCAGTGCCTGGTGTTGTGTAAATAACTTTTCCCATTCTGTGGCTGTCTTTGTATCCTGGTCATTATTTCCTTTGAGGTGCAGAAATTTCTTAGTTTAATGTAGTCCCATTTGTTTATCTTCACTGCCATTCACTTGACAGTGTTGTTTCATCCTTGAAAATGCCTTTAGTGGGTCGGAGCAATAGCACAGCGGGTAGGGCCTCTGCCTTGCACGCGGCCAACCCGGGTTCGATCCCGGCATCCCATATGGTCCCCGAGCACCGCTAGGAAAAATTCCTAAGTAAAAAAGCCAGGAGAGGGGCCTGGGCGATAGTCCAGTGGTAAGGCGTTTGCCTTGCTTGTGGCTGACCCGGGTTCGATCCCTGGCATCCCATATGGTCCCCCACGTAGTGCCAGGAGTAATTCCTAAGCACAGAGCCAGGAGTAACCCTTGAGCATTGCTGCTGGGTGTGACCCAAAAAGCAAAAAGAAAAAGCCAGGAGTAACCCCTGAGCATCGGCGGATGTGACCCAAAAAGCAAGGAAGGGAGGGAGGGAAGGAGGGAAGGAGGGAGAGAGGAAGGAAAGGGAGGGGAGGGAGGGTGCCTTTAACTTCATTCAGTGTCATGGAGAGTTCTGCCTGTGTTTTCCTCTGTGTTCCTTACGGATTCAGATGTTGTTTTCTGATTGTAAAAGTATATAAAAGCCCAACATGTATAATTCATAAAGTACTAGGGGGAAAAGCAAACAACTGGGGTAGGGAGATGTATAGCGAGGAGGGCGTTTGCCTTGCATATGGCTGACCCAGGTTCGATCCCTGCATCCTGGTATGGTTCCCTGAGCACCGCCAGGAATAATTCCTGAGTGCAGAGCAGGAGTAACCCCTGAGCATTGCCGATGTGACCCCAAAATTTAAAAATTAACTGCTCATAATCCAGTTACCTGGAACTCACCTTAAGTAGATAAATTTTCAGATTCTTGTATTTTGGGTTTTGGGGGGGGGGGCACACAACTGGCAGTGCTCAGGGGGTTCTCCAGGCTTTGTGCTTAAAGGACACGGGCCGGACAGCGTCAGGGATGGAGCCGAAAACTCCCACAGCAAATCATTCACTCCAGCAGTTTGTGCTTTGTGGGTTTCCCCTAATCGCCACCCCCGCCATTTTGGTATTTATAGCTGAATACTTTTGTAAATAAACCAGAAATTATAATCCGATTGGCTGTCCTAGGGATGTTGGGGCGGGGGGCACCATATGATGCTGAGGATTGAACCCAGGACTTATTAAGGGCTGAGGTGGGGACTCCGTGTGGTGCTTTATTTTTTTTATTTATTTATTTATTTTTTACTTTTTGGGTCACACCCGGCAATGCTCAGGGCTTTCTCCTGACTCTGCACTCAGGAATCACTCCTGGCAGTGCTCGGGGAACCATATGGGATGCCGGGGATCGAACCCGGGCCGGCAAGAGCCAGCCGCGTGCAAGGCAAATGGCCTTACCCACTGAGCCATCGCTCCGGCCCCACCGTGTGGTGCTTTAGAAGCACAGGAGCCATTCCTGACTGATTGTGCGGACTGGCATTGCCATGGCATTGCCATTGCCCTGCAGTGCTGAGGGATTACTTGGGCCGCCCCTGTTGGCAACATAATGGGCCTCCTACAGCTACACCTGATGACACTTGGGACCGCATGGTGTCAGGGGTCCAGCCGCTCTACTCTGCAGCCCGTTTGTCCTGGATCTTTATTGGCAACTGGTGTCCAATTTTTCTGTTCATAGCATTTATTTGTTAAAATCGGCATAACTATCTTTTTTAGAGGATTTTATATTACTATTAACCCTTTTTATATATTTTGCAAATATTGAATTTTTGCCTCCAATATAAAGAGCAGTGAGAGTCGTGAAGAGAAGCCAATATGAGGACAGTGTGTCTAGTGTGGTGCACTCACCGCTTTGAAGCCTTTGTTCTGATGAAAAACATGGTTTTTGGGGGCGGAGTGATAGTCCAGTGGGTAGGGCATTTGTCTTGCATGCAGCCAACCGGGTTCGATCCCCGGCATCCCATATGGTCCCCTGAGCACCGCCAGGAGTAATTCCTGAGTGCAGAGCCAGGAGTAACCCCTGAGCATTGCCGGGTGTGACCCAAAAAGCAAAAAAAAAAAAAAAAGAAAGAAAGAAAGCAAAATATGGTTTTTTTGCTTATCTTTGGTTCTTTGTGGGTTTCAAAAACTCCAGACTATTCCTATTGATTCCCTAAAAAATCATTTTATCATTTCCTGAACCTCTTTTGCATTGACAGAACAACATAGTTTAAGTATCAGCCAACTTTATGATCTGCATCTTTATCTAGGATCCTGGTTTCTTCTTTTTCTGAGGAACAGCTGAACCGCTATGAAATGTATCGCCGGTCAGCATTCCCTAAGGCGGCCATTAAAAGGGTAAGGATGCGCTGTGCTTCCATCGGATTCGAGAACTGAACTGTACTTAGAAGAGCAACAAACTATGGTATATTGATGTCAGATATCGGACAAAGGGGGTTTGTTTTTTTTGCCAGTGGGGGGTGGGAGCATGCAGATGGATTGAAGGCTCCAGGTATCAAATCCAAGGCTTCACATAGCAAAGCATGTGCTCTGCCTCTGAGCTAGATCCCTGGCTGATTTGGTAGATTATTTAGGCAGGGAAACAAAAATAATAGCCATCTCAGTTATTCGGCCCAGTTTCAGGTTTGCATTCCGGGATAGAATCTCAGCATACAGATAGTTCCTGATACACCTGAATCCTTTTAACAGTCTCAGTTTCGGCATCTAGCCTCAGTAAACATCTTCAGAGCAATCTTAAGGGTGCCACATGCCCAATCCAATCTTGACCATCTTCGTCTCTCTCCTTGCTTCCAGTTGATTCAGTCCATCACTGGCACGTCTGTGTCTCAGAATGTTGTGATTGCAATGTCTGGTATTTCCAAGGTTTTCGTCGGGAGGTAGTTGAAGAAGGTGAGTCTTAATGATCCACATCCTGGCCTGAATCTGCAGGGGTCTCATTTTTAAAATAGCTGTTCAGGACTCACTGAGGCCCCTGTGGGTGTCTGCTTCCATTTGTATGCATGAGTGGCCATGGGGGTATCCTTGTCTAAGTGGAATGGGATCATTAATTCCACACGAGTCTCAAGACTTAGAAAAGCAGGGGTGCACCCAGGAAATCCACTTCCTGATTTCTCTGCAGGCTCAGGATGACAGAAGTAACTGTTTTCTTCCAATGAACCTTGCTAATGTTTGCGGTCAGAGTAAAAGTACAGTTAAGCTGTGACTGAGGCCCGCCATTGTGGTGTGGTGGAGCTGATCCCAAAGTGACCAGAAAGAACCTGGCTAATCTCCAGCCAGTGAACTTTTCCTGTTAAGTAGATGTGTTTTTCTCTGGTAAAGCCTGTTGGCTACAATTTATCTAGGATACACTTTATAGCTTATTAAAGAAAGTGCTTAGTTTATTACCTTTGCAGATTAAGAGCAGCTACCGAGAAGCTGAGAGAATCGTAGGTGTCAGATGGGTGATATAAATCCTATGTGACCAAATGCACTTTCTCCTGGCCCATCCCCTCCCCCGTTTAGCACTGGACGTGTGTGAGAAGTGGGGAGAAATGCCACCACTGCAGCCCAAGCACATGCGGGAGGCTGTTCGGAGGCTGAAGTCGAAAGGGCAGATCCCCAACTCGAAACACAAGAAAATCATCTTCTTCTAGCCCGAGCGTAGAAAGGCCCGAAAGGAGAGTCCCATACTTCGGGCCATGAGACTTTGTGCTGGCGCTGGAATTCCACCGTCCTCCAAGGAACTCCGTTGGGTTTGAGCCTTCCTCCACACTCAAATACTCGCTGCCACACCTAGAAGGCCCACAGACCGTCTCATATTTGCATTGACTAAATGCCAGAACCCTCGGGGGTATGTTGAGGTCTTGGCCTGTTTCTTGACTCAATGGAAGAACAGTGCAAGGGCCTTAACCATCTTCTGGACAAGGGAGCTGCTTTCAGAGAAAAAACATTTCCAAGAAAGCATTGACAGTTTCATATTGAAACTTAAAGTTGTTGGGGCCGGGCGATAGTCCAGCGGGTAGGGCGTTGGCCTTGCACGCAGCCGGCCCATGCCGGCCAGGGTTCAATCCCCGGCCGGCATCCCATATGGTCCCCGAGCACCGCCGGGAGTAATTCCTGAGTGCAGAGCCAGGAGAAACTCCTGAGCATTGCCGGGTGTGACCCAAAAAGCAAAAAAGAAAAAAGAAAGAAAGAAACTTGAAGTTGTGTGATTTAGGTTCCTTACATCTGGTTTGAGGTAGAATAAACCACTCAGAACTTTGGACTTGTGATACTCTGCCATGAAGAATCACAAGAACGGGAGTGGTGGGATAGTTTGTCCCAGTGAGCTTTTAAACTGCTCCTGTGGATTTTGGTAAGTGGTCATTAAACTCTTTACACAACGTAGCATGTGTCTGTTCATTTTCTGTCTAGTTGGTAAGAAAGGGAGAAACTGGAGCTGGGGAGAAGGTACATACAGTAGGTAGGGTGCTTGCCTTGCATGCAGCCAACCCATATTCAATCCCTGGTACACAGGCTGTCCCCAGCCACCAGGAGTTATCACAGAGCACAGCTGTGTGAGACCTCAAAAGGGAGTTGGGGGGTTGTCACTTTTTGATATCAGAATAAAACACTGATCTTGACTCTTAAGTCCTTCCCATTTTATGAGACCCACTTAGTTTTTATCTCATAAAATAGCACTTAAATATAGTATGGAAGCCCATATATAATAGTTTTGTTTTTTGTTGTTGTTGTTGCTTTTTGAGTCACACCGGCAATGCTTAGGGTTTACTCCTGGCTCTGCATTCAGGAATTGCTCCTGGCAGTGCTCAGCGACAATATGGGATGCCAAGAGATCAAACCCAGCATACAAGGCAATTGCCCTACCCACTGTACTATCACTCTGACCCCTATGTAATAGATTTCTAAAAACAAATCCACCACAGCCAGTATTTGTTCAATAAGTTTAATTTGTCCTTTTCTGGTGGTTCACAGAACCAGTACACTCAAGGCTTCATTAGATATTGCTACATTAAAATTTTCCAATACTGACCAGTATTCCAGTTAATCAGATACATTCTCACCGTTTTCCTCCAGTAGAGGGGAAAGGTGTAATCTTTATTGACAGTGATTAGCAGTGTAAGGCTACTGAATATAATTGGCAATCCCAAGAATTCTTCCCTCTATCATTCAGTGTCATAGGGAGAAACTGTTCTTTTTGAAGCTGTCCTGAGCATGTCTTAGTAAAGATTCCAATTCTGCTTAACACCCTGAGTGGGGCAACAGCTAGATTTCCCAGTTGGGCAAATGAGTTTACTATTTTCTGTTGAAACTCACTTTTAAAATGGGAAAGAAAATTCAGTGTAGGCATTCCATAAAGAAGTGCTCGGGTTAGTGACCAAAACCTGATCGGCTGGGGAGGGAAAAATGAAACAGTTTTGTCTCAACTTTAACATGAATTAAAGTGTCAGCAATTGGTACCTACTGCAATTTAAGTGACAGAATAAAGCGGAAACTTAGAGGTAACAAGGGGAAATCCAATTCCAGTCAGTTAGGGAGCCCCCAGATGAAGATTTCCAAGAATGTTTCCATGATGTCTACTGAGGACCTGAGGGACATCGTCCCTCTTCAACAGTAGCTTCTCCACACCCACCATAAAAGTCTCATATTAGCAAAAGATGGGCAAAGAGCTAGGCAAAGGCCCCAGTTTCTTGAAATACTTCAGGATGACAGTGGTATATCGCAGGGCATGACAGAGCTTTTGCAGTTCTCAGACACCAATTTGGTATCATCTAGCAACTGAAACCGTTCATTCTATTATTTCCATCTTTTTGTGATCTTACTATAACTGATGTTAGAAATTGAAATGAGTATTAATTACCTGAGGAAAAAAATCTTTGTGTGTATGAAGGTTTAGAATGAAAAGTACTACCCATATCAATGTAACAAATCTTCAGGCTACCTTCTTACCCAGACCCCTGAGCTAGCCTCAGGGGAAACCAATATGGGTTAGATGAAGCTTTAGGCCATGAGGGATGTAAGGGGTCTTTATCCCTTGGGTGTTCACAAACAAGAACTCTGTAGAACCCTGAAGCACACAAAGAATGATGCCCGGCAAGATGGGGGTCAGAGAGTCTAATCCGGAGATTAGAACCCATTCTGCTGTCTTAAGCCCAAAACACCAATATTCCAGTGAGCTGATAACAGACTTTGAGATAATGGCATCCAACCAAGAGAGATTTACTGGTCCACTTGCCTAAAACATAGCTCTGCTGCAGCCACGTAAACAGGAAACCTAGACGAGATGACACATGGTTGTAAGTACTGCACAGCTGAAGCGATGCGCAGCGGCGTACGTCTTGAAGGGCTAGCAGTGCTATCGCCGGTTTTCTTGAGGTATTGGTATTTCTTGTTCAGTCCCACAGCTCCGAGGCAGAAGTCAGAGTTCAAAGGAGTTGACACCTTTCCCTTTACACTTACCACGAGGATGACTGACTAGTTCACATTTCTTAATTATGAAAGTCTCCCCCAAGTGAATGAAGTCACACTAGATAATTTTACTGAAATTCCATGGGACAATGGTCCCTACTACTATTCCTGAGGGAGGATCTCAAGGCGTAATGTCCAAGCTGACCACATCAAGGAGCATGATCTTGGGTTCCATTGATCACAGAGTTCCAGGGAGCCCAGAAACCCGACTGAGCTCTGAGCGGAGGATTTGCCTTGGTGTTTGGAGGATCCTTCTCTAATGCGTCCGCCAAATACACGCTGAGCGTGCAGGTACACCAGGCCATGCCTGTTGTGAGCCTCTGTCCCTTCCATGGAAATCGTGGAGGGTATGAGGTAGGAGGGGAAGACACAGAACGCAATTTTAAACAACCAGGATCTCCCGCCTCTCTCCAAGTGCTGTATTTGAGAGGAGCAGTGACTCATCAAACACTTTTGAAAGTGTGCAAAAGTGTTTTCCACCTTTGAAAGCTGCACGGTGGGGGTTTTGTTAAGGGTCACAGAAACTGTCTCAGTCCTGTATCACCAAGCAGCTCTGGTTTTCTGGAATCCCTTTAAGAAAACTGCTGTTCGAGAATGCCTCTGAAGCTCCGACCAGCACTACCAGAGAACGGAAGCTTCTGAGTTGCTCTGAGAAGTGTTTTCATTTACCTCAGGTTCTGAGGCGGAGCCCGAGAGCCAGTGTCTGGACCTCCTACACATGCCCTCGATCTTGACTAGAGATTCATCACAAGCCCCCTCACTTTTCCGCTCCGTGGGAGCCGTGTGGGAGGGTGGTCCTGTGGGGAGCAGTTCAGGACCCCCCCAACCCCCCCATGCTATTGCCTCTGTGAGGAAGAACACTAGCGTGCAGAGAGGAAGACACCATGGAGCTGGGTGCTCAGCCCTGCTCTGAGCGGTCACGGCGGCCCTCTGAGCCCTCCCCAGCAGAGTCCGGTGGTTTCCAAGTTCTCAGTGCACTACAAGTTACTTGCTGAATCTTCCACAGCCCACACAGAATCTGTCACTGTCCTGAGTTTTCATGACTCAGCTTCTGACCATTCTGGATGTTTTGATTTTTGGAGAGAGAGAGAGGGAGGGGGGGAGGGAGGGAGAGAATGTTGAGGCTCAAACCCAAGAGGGGGTGTGTGTGAGGGAGTGTGTTTACCTTTCACTGCCTGGAAGCAGTAACATTGATGGCACTTATAGTATCCAGATTTCAGTGTTACTTACAAAAAAAAAGGTCTTCACTAAGGTAAAACCAAATGTTAGAAAATTTCCCATTAATGTTCTCTCCAGAGACTCTATAACCAGACCATCATCTGACAGTGATCAAGGTTTTTAAAAACAGCTGAAGAATCTTGACAAAATTTTAAGTCTGAACAAATTAATCTTTTTCCCTTTTTGAATGCACTTAATTTTTAAATCCTGAAAATAAAAACACACAGGCATGGTTTCCCACCAAGGAAACCATTGTACGCATCCTCAATAGGTCATGCGTGATTCAGACTTCAGTGACACAACTAATCATTGTCGTTATTTTACTCGTGCCAATTCAGGCGAGTGTACTGATGGCGTCTGCCCACTCAGCACAACCCAAAGTGTATTGCAGAGCACTGGGCAAGAAATAGGGAATGACAGGACAAACTGAGCTCTTGCCTATGGTAGGAGCAGATTCCAGCTAGACTGAAGGGCTTTCCTTAAAATGACAGGATTTTTGAAAGCCACAGTGGTGGAAAGGAGTAAAAGGCCATGAGTAAGATGTTTGTGTTGTTCGTGTTAAGGTTAAACCCTTTCAGCTCCCAAACAACTGGGCACTAAGGAGACTGTTGAGGACGCCAGCAGGGGCAGAGCTCTCAGGCGTTCCTTTGGCAGACAGGACTCAGCACGGCCACCGGGCTCGGGATCAAGACCCTCTGCTGATCCCTCCTACCCTGTTATGCCTCAATCCAGCTCAAGGTATTTTTTCCCTTGATTTAAGTTTCACACAAACTGTCGCTAAGGGGAAGAGTAGAACCAACCTACTGCTAGTGCTTACTTAGAATCATAGCAGCACAAGGATGAAAGGAGAACAGAGAAGCTTAAGCCCAAAGAATTGGATTGTAATCTCAATCAAGATGGCGGGAGCTTGGTTCCCTTCCCGAAAGGCAGAGTGAAGCCACCTGTACCCTGATGCTGCTCCGCGCCTGTCGCAGACTCTCCTGTTAGCTGCACTGCCACAGCAAAGCTCAAGCTTCTCAGGTTCAGGTCTGCTACAGGAAGCTCTGGGACAAAGAATCTTTGGTGGCTCCGAGGAGAGATGACTGAGGAGATGCATTCTTGTCGTGGGTGAGGAGGAAGCAAATGGCTCTGCCAGGAACCCAGGTGCAGAAGTGACCCTACACTGTGAGAATATTGCGCCTAGTGACAGCTAGGCCTGCAGGCCAGCACGACACCGCCAGTCAGTGCAGAAATGGCCCCAGTTTGGAACGTGCTGTGCCCTGTCTTCCACCCAGTTCGGAACAGCTCGTGGAAAGGATGCTACAGGAAATGACCTGGCCATCCCCTTAGCCGTCCTGGCATCCTTGGCAGACTTGTTCCCCACCGGACAGTGCCCTTTGCCCGAGGTGGTGCTATTGCTGGTGATCTCCTCTCCTTGGCACGCGCGGCTGCGCGCTCTCAGAGCTCGAAGAGAGGGTTGTATTTCCTGATTTCCTGAAGAAGCCTTTCTCTGTCCTGGCTAGCCCTGGCCAGTGCTTCTTTCATTTCTGAAAGTTCTTTCTGCAGAGCAGGCGGTTCTTTCACCTGAGAGACAGGAAGGAATTCACAGCTGATGAATATAGTAACACTCCCTCGGCAAAAGATCCAGAAAGGGGAACAAAGAGAAAAACTTTCCAAGCACCCGCTCTCCCCACCAGGTGTGTTCCCACGGCGGTTAGCCCCCAAGGCACCCCTTTCCAGCATAAAGGGCTGGAACTTTGCGAAGGGGACCAAGCCACACCCATCTTCTTTGGACTGCCCTCCTGACGCCATCCACCCCCAACGCCAAGCAGCTCCCGCTCTCCCCCACCAGGCGCGTTCCCGCAGCGGGCATCTCCCAAGGCACCCCTTTCCAGCATAAAGGGCTGGAACTTTGAGAAGAGGGACCAAGCCACACCCAGCTTTTTCAGATCTTCCCCTGGACTACCTCCACCCCGACCCCCTGACTCCAGAACCACCCAGCGACACTCCAAAATTCAAAACCACATGAACACTAGAAGTAATATCTACCTGAGATACTACTGAACATTTGCCATGAGATACTACTGAGCAATTGCCCCTGAGATACTACTGAGCATTTGCCCCGACATTCTTTGCAATACATTCCTAACTGCAAAGTAATTCTGGTACCTACTAACTCTATTCACTAGTCACCCAGAACACACATTTTCAACCTACGATAGTCATTATGGTAAAGCAACACAGAATTCCTTCAAGCTCTATGATTGAAGTCACTAATACAGATGAGTCAAGCAATAACGATGAGCTATATAACCTCTCTGAAAAGGAATTTCGGAAGGAACTCTTAAAGATTCACAAGGAACTCAAAGAAACAATGGAATACAAAGTCAATAAAATACAAGAGGACATGAGAGCAGAATTGAGTAAATTTCAGACCAAAGTACAAGCAGAAATGACAGATATTAAAAATGAGGTAAATGAACTGAAAAACACAGGGGAAGGCCTCCAAAGCAGAGTAACAGCTACTGAAGAAAGAATTAGTGATCTCGAAGATGAGGTTCAGAGATTTTGTAGACAACACCAGAAGATGGAGAAAAGACTCACAATCAACGAACAGACTACCAGAGAAAATCGGGATGAAGTCAAAAGGAACAACATACGCATCATTGGGGGTCCCAGAAGGGCAAGAAGAAAACCCTGATGAAGAAGAAACTGTCAAAGCCATCATCGCTGAGAAGTTCCCTGAACTGAAAAAGCATGCTCCAAGATACAGGAGGCCTGTAGGATACCAGCTAAAAGAAACCCCAACAAGAATACTCCAAGACACATCCTTATTAAAATGACAAAACGATAGAGATAGAATACTGAAAGCAGCAAGATCAAAGAAGGAAAATCACATACAAAGGAGCATCCCTGAGATTTACAGCAGACTACTCAGATGAAACACTCCAAGCCCAAAACAATGGTGGGACACTGTGAAAAGACTCAATGAACTGCAGGCCTCACCAAGAATTCTTTACCCAGCTAGACTTACTTTCAGATGTGAAGGAAAGATACACAACTTCATGGATAAACAACAACTCAGGAAATTCATAGACTCAAAACCAACTTTAAAAAGAAGGATTGAAGGGTCTATTGTAAAATAAGACAACCCAAAACCACAACAAGTTTAAACAGAAAGATGGGGGCGGCGATCGAGCACCAGCGGGTTGGGGCTTTTTTTTTTCCCCCCCCCCCCGCCGGCGTTCGAGCCCGCGTCTCCCATATGGTCCCAGCGCACCGCCAGGAGTGATTCCTGAGTGCAGAGCCAGGGAGTAACCCCTGAGCATTGCCGGGTGTGACCCAAAAAGCCCAAAAAAAAAAAAACAGAAAGATGGCACAGAATCCAATGACAATAATATCTCTCAACATCAACAGTCTAAATGCACCAATTAAGAGACATAGGGTGGCAAAATGGATTAAAAAAACTGAATCCAACATTCTGCTGCCTACAAGAAACACATCTGAATAATCAGAGCAAACACAGACTCAAAGTCAAAGGCTGGAAGAACATTCTCCACGCAAACAACTCCTCCAAAAAGGCGGGGGTGGCCATATTCATGTCTGACAATATAGACTTCCGCCAAAAAGGTTAAAAGGGACAATGAAGGCCATTTCTTAATAATTACAGGGTATGTATACCAGGAAGAAATCACACTACTAAACATATATGCGCCAAACGAGGGGCCAGCAAAATATTTAAAACGACTATTAATTAACCTCAAAGAAGACATTAACAGTAGCACAATAATAGCCAGAGACTTCAACACTGCCTTATCGACTATGGATAGATCGACGAGACTGAAACTTGCCAGGGAAATACTGGATCTGAAGGAAGAAATAGAAGAAAGAGAGCTGGTTGATATATACAGGGCTTTTCATCCCCCAAAAAGCTGAATACACTTTTTTTTTCCAGTGCACATGGAACATTCTCCAAGATAGACCATATACTGATCCACAAAGCATACCTCAACAACAACAAAAAAAAAAAAAAGATAGAAATTGTGTCGACTATCTTTTCAGATCATGATGCACTGAAAATAGTAGTTAACCACACACAGAAGCAGGGAGTCAAACCAAACACCTGGAAACTGAACAGCTCACTGCTGAACAACAAATGGGTCATAGAAGAAACCAAACAGGAAATCCAAAGATTCCTAGAAACAAATGACAACGAAGAACTTGTGGGACACAGCAAAAGCTGGGTTAAGAGGAAAGTTCATAGCTCTGCAAGCATTCATAAGGAAAGAAGAAAGGGCCCACATAAATAACCTGACCTCACAGCTGAAAAAATTATAAAAAGACCAACAAAAGAAGCCCAACCCAGGCAGAAGGAAGGAAATAATAAAACTTAGTGAGGAAATCAACGACCTGGAAACCAAAAAAACAATCCGGAAGATTAATGAAACCAAGAGCTGGTTCTTGAAAAAATTAAACAAGATCGACAAGCCACTGGCAAGATTTGTAAGGACAGGGAAAGAGAGAACCCAAATAAACAGAATCAGAAATGAAAATGGTGACATCACAACAGAAAAGACAGAAATCCAAAAGATCATCAAAGATTACTTTGAGAACCTGTATACCACGAAACATGAGAACCTAGAAGAAAAGGATAAATTCCTGAAGTCCTATAGCCTCCCACGATTGAAACAAGAAGACCTCCAATACCTCAATAAGCCCATCGCCATAGAGGAAATTGAAACAGTAATTAAAAGTCTGCCCAAAATCAAAAGCCCAGGTCCAGATAGGTTCACTAGCCGAATTCTACCAAACCTCTGAGGAGCACCTACTGCCTGTCCTGTTCAAGCTCTTCCAGGAAATAGAAGAAACAGAAACACTTCCAAACAGCTTCTACGAGGCACACATCACCCTGATACCCAAAGCAGGGAGAGACAACACAAAGAAGGAAAATTACAGACCAATCTCCTTGATGAACACAGATGCTAAGATCTTCAACAAAATACTAGCAAACAGAATCCAAAGACTCATCAAAA
>JAJIBD010002309.1:0-173113 GCA_021461705.1 Cryptotis parvus
CTCTCTTTTTGTGACTAATTATAATTTGGGGAAATGAATTTTCCAGCTGCATGTCTTACCATCTGTCACAGCTTGTCTCTCTAATGACCAAAGGAGCTCATTTCGCCTGATCTGGTTTCCTGCTAGTGCAAAGGCATAGGTCAATAATGCCTTGGTATAGAGAAGGTTCCTTCCGTTATTTGCGATTGACCTCCAGGTGGTTTCCAAGCAGTAAAGAGCATTGCGGACAACTGGGTGCTATGAAGAGGAAAGGGTGGCTTAGGAAAAGTGCAGGAGCTTAATGAACAGTCCCCAGGCTATTCCCAGGTTCATAATCTCAAAGTGTCTGGGAAGCATCACAGTTTTTGATGAGAAAAGCATTCCTTCCATGGCTTATTAAAAGACTGGGCTGTTTAAGTTCCAGTGAAATATACCAAATTAAATAACAAAATCTACAAGCCATTTTCCTTAGAGATTCATAACCTTAGGGTTTTTATTTTCACATTTGTGAGGACTGGACCAAGACTGTGCTCATACGCTACAGTGGCAGGCAGTGGCATCTCCAGCAGAGCGATGGTGACGTAGGCAGAGAGTGTGACCTCATCATCAACACCGCCCTGTAAGGATCCAAGACGGAGACACTCAAACACTCCAGCACTCACTGGCTGGGTTAGCTAACTCTGCATTTCTCTTGGGCATCCTGACTAGAAAATTACTTTACCTTGTCTTACGAGATATATTCGCTTTTCTCATTTTTAGTAACACTTATTTTTCATGCTATTTTTATTCAATGATAGCTGCTGTTTTGCTACTAGATTTAAGGTCTTTTTTAAAATTTGATTATACCAAATTATGCCAAATGAGATACACAATTACAAAGATTACAAAGATTACACCAAATGAGATATACAATTACCAAGCTGTTTCATGATTGGGCTTCATTCATACAGTGCTCCACAATCATCCCTCCATCAGTGCACCAACACCAACGTATCAATGTCCTCAGATTACCCTCCTCCCTCTTAAGACTGATTTATAAGAGGTTTTTTTTTTTTTTTTTCTTCTCTCTCTCTCTCTCTTTCTTTTCTTTTCTTTCTTTCTTTCTTTCTTTCTTTTCTTTCTTTCTTTCTTTTCTTTTCTTTCTTTCTTTCTTTCTTTCTTCTTTCTTTCTTTCTTTTCTTTCTCTCTCTCTTTCTTTCTTTTTCTTTCTTTCTCTCTTTTCTCTCTCTCTTTCTGTCTTTTCTTTCTCTCTTTCCCTCTTTCTTTCTCTCTTTCTTTCTCTTTCTCTCTTTCTCTTTCTCTCTCTCTTTCTCTTTCTCTTTCTCTCTCTTTCTCTCTCTTTCTTTTCTATTTCTCTCTTTTCTTCTCTTTCTTTCCCTCTTTCTTTCTCTCTTTCTCTCTTTCTCTCTCTTTCTTTTCTCTTTATCTTTCTTTTCTTTCTCTCTCTTTCTTTCTCTCTTTCTTTCTCTCTTTCTCTCTCCTTCCTTCCTTCCTTCCTTCCTTCCTTCCTTCCTTCCTTCCTTCCTTCCCTTCCTTCCTTCCTTCCTTTCTTTCTTTCTTTCTTTCTTTTCTTTCTTTCTTTCTTTCTTTCTTTCTTTCTTTCTTTCTTTTCTTTCTTTCTTTCTTTCTTTCTTTCTTTCTTTCTTTCTTTCTTTCTTTCATAATTTCTGACATAAGATGTCAAACACACACTTGTGACAGATTCCAACCATTGACAAGTCCTCCTGTTCCCTACCTATTTTATCTGGCCTTGGGTATTAGTCTCATACATTTTTTATATATTGCAACGTAATACAGTCGTTTAGGGTCTACCATCCTTCCTTGAAGATATCCCTAGGACCTTAAACAGCTGAAGCAGCTTCATGGTTGCATCTATCATTAACTTCAGGGACAAAACAAAATGAATGACTCACCTTTAAAGGATTATACAACAGTGATCCAGAGCGTTGGAAACAACCATTTGCTTTCTGCTTTTTCAAGAGCCAATTGGAAGAGAGCTGGTGATGTGTGAGCTGTCCACAAAGATGTATGCCTGCGCCTGAACAAGGGACTTGAGCACAAAGGCAGTGAGCCTGTCCAGCAAAAGAGAGTTAAGACATGAGGCCATTTCACTCTCAATTCACCTTATATATTGCATCCAGAGTCTCGTCTTTACAGTTTAGTGGAAAAAATATTGCAAGGCAGGAATGGTGAAAATTGATGGCAAAATAAAACTTAAGAGAAATGTTGTATGACTGAAACCTTGTCATGAACAGCTTTGTAACTGTGTAGCTCAAGGTCATTCAATAAAAATAAAGAATGAATGCCCTCTTGTTTACTCAGTAAGCATTCTAAGATTCCTCTTTTAAAATATTTCCATTTTATATGTACAGTGTGCTAATAATTGTCGAGGGTACTAATGCCAACCTAGAACTGAGCATTAAATAGAGGCAAAAGGATACACATGACAACCTTTTTAATGCATGTTCTGTAATCCATAGTCTGAAGGGAAGGAAAAGAGAAAGAGAGAGAAAGGGAAAGAAATAAAGAACCTGCCATGGAGGTGGGCTGGGGGGAGGGGAGGGAACCGGGACGTTGGTGGTGGGAGATGGGCACTGGTGGAGGGACGGGTGCTGGAACACTGTATGACCAAAACCCAAATATGAACTTTTAATTGTATATATTTTTATTTGTATATCTCACGGTGGTATAATAAAATACTTAAAAATATTTCCATTTTATATGTTTTGTTTCCTTATGAAATGTTTGTAGATACCTCAAAGACCTCCCACACCCAAATTGGCATTTTCTAAATTGTTTTACATTCACTGTATCACTGTATCACTGTCTTCCCTTTCATCATCGATTTGTTCAAGCAGACACCAGTAACATCTCCATATGACCTGTCTCAGGCAAGTAGAGCCCAAGGGCACCTGCTTGCTCCAGGAATATAAAGAGCCTCAAAACCATTCCATCAGGTCATGGGATAAGGTCTCTAATTGTTACTGGTATTTGGCATATCAAATACGACACGGGTAGCCTTGCCAGGCTCTGCTGTGCGGGTAGCATACTCTTGTAGTCATCTCTATTTTTATTTATTTTATTTATTTATTTATTTATTTATTGCTTTTTTGGGTCACACCCGACGATGCTCAGGGGTCACTCCTGGCTTTGCACTCAGGAATCACTCCTGGCGGTGCTCAGGGGACCATATGGGATGCCGGGGTTTGAACCCAGGCCGGCATAGGCCCGGGCCGGCATAGGCTCAGAAAACCAACATAAAGTCATTAATTATGATAAAAGTATCTGAGAGAAGGATAAGGTGACCCAATTAGGTCACTTCCGAAAGTGTTGGTATCAAGTTTTTTAATATTTCCTTATGCTCCTATCATAACATGCTATAGAATTATTTGCTTCCCTGTCACTTCAATCTATGACACTTTGCCTTGTATTTTCATTTTCAGGGGTGCCCTTACTTTGCTGTTATGTGTTGTATTATCAGAGCAGGTGAACTTTCTTAGATAAAATGTAGATATTACTAGAAGTTATGGAATACCTAGAGAGCTTTAAAGGATAATGTATTCTAATGAAATGTAGGTATCAGAGAATGACTATTTCCAGAAATTCAGAATATTTGTATAGCCACAGAAATAAAAATGGAAATAATTATCTTACCAAGTATTTCCCTCTCTTGTGCCATTCTCTCCAAGGGAACTGTATGAACCATCCATGTGCTTGTAATTCAATAGATTTTGGTACCCTGAAGAGGCATTTTTAGAGATAAAAAGTAGAAGAATAAAGGAAAGTTAGTCAGTCTTTTCACAAATCAAATCAAGGAATCATAGTCAATGCCTATTTTATTGAGATGTAACTAAGATGTCATGATGCACCGATTTTTTTGTGGTTTATAAGATGTTTATTGTTTTATTATGATAACATTATTATTAAATATTTATCAAAAGTGTGATTTGAATTGCACCAAAGGATCTGTTTAAGAAATTAAAGTTCCTCTTTGTGTGGGTCATTTCTTACCTCTGACAAGGAGATCTGTGGCTTTGGTCTTGATCTCCTCTGTCAACTGTCCCGTCTGAGTCAGGTAGTTCAGAACATGAATGTTAGTGGCAAAATTGATCATACTATGTTCCTCCACTTCCAAAGGGCATCCGGAGAAGATTCTGAAGATTCGTCACTGTAGACCCGGCATATCTCCTAAGGAATGGAAGTTACAAAGAGAAATCAGAGGATAGGGTGTTTGCTTTGCACACGGCCAACCCTGGTTCAATTCCGGCATCCCATATGGTCTCCAGAGCATGGCCAGGAGTAATTCCTGGGTGAAGAGCCAGGAGTAACCCCTGAGCATTGCTGGGTGTGACCCAAAAAGGCAAAAAAAAAAATCAGAGGATCTTAGAAATAATTTGTGTCAGGATAGGAAAACCTATTCATAGGTGTTATGAGGTTGAATCGCAATGAAAGAAGGACAAGAAGTAATGAGGTAAAGAAAAAATAAGAAATCAAAGAGAAAATAGAAAAAAAATAAGGTATATACCTTAAGGATGGGGAAAATGGCAATAAAGGGAGTGGCAGAATATTGTTGTACTGATTATTTCTTTCTGAGCAGCCAATTGATTGGCAAATGCCCAACTCTTCAGATTAAATTAGAAGAGAAAGAGAGAAAGGAGATAAAGAACCTGCCATAGAGGCATGCTAGGGTAGGGGTGAGAGAATTGGGAACATTGGTGATGGGAAATGGGCACTGGTGGAGGGATGGGTGCTGGTCATACAGTGGTATGACCAAAACCAAACATGAACATCTTTGTAATTGTAGATCTCATGGTGGTATAATAAAATATTTAAACAAATAAATTAAATTAGAAGTTTATATCTAGTCATTCCCTGAGTGACTAGGCAAAAGGTAAAGAGAAGTGATCTTTTTAATTTTTAATAGTTTATCTAATTATAATATTATAAATAACCTCTAGTTAACTCCTTTCTGTCTGTTGTAAAACATGATCAACCTTAGCTCAGTGCTCCCTCGCTCAGTTCAATATCTAGAGCCAGGAGCTATAGTAACCATAAATGATAATGAACTGGAATCATGCAGACAAAAGGCTGCTTCCTTTGTCTTTGAGACTCACCCAAAACTGAGTATGTTGCCCTGGCAGATCCTTCAACCACATTTGAAGGAACTTTCAATGACAACTTTTCAGGCACTTCATTTCCTAGAGAAATAAAACAAATATATATTGAGAATAAGATAAGAACAATATTTTATTTTTGTCTGGATTTTCCTTCTATAAGACCCTTCATTTCATTTCTTTAAATCATATAAGTTCTCATTGTAATCCAAGACTCTCTTAAAGCAATGATTTATATTACATAAAGACTCTTACAAAATGCATATATTTCTGCAAAAGTTCTATAGTTTTTTAAAAAATAGTATGACAGTATTATGCATTCATTTTGGTTGCTCAGTTTATGTTATATTAGTTTTTATAATCAAATTCTGTAGACATTTACTAAGAATAGTCTGTGTACCAGGTTCTGCTTTTTGTGTAATGATAAGGCAATTTTCAAAATAAATTTATGACATTGGGGCCAGAATGATAGTACAGTGATATAGTGTTTTTCTTGCATGTGGTCAATGTGGGTTTAATACCCAGCATGCCAGGTCGTTCCCCTGAGATTCCCAGGTGTGAGCACTGAGTGTAGAGCCAGAAGTAAGAACTAAGCATTGCTGGGTATAGCCCCCAAATCAACACCCATTACTTGACATCTTAGAGTTTTCTTTGAATGGGAGTAATCAGGGTGAAAAATAAATAGTAATTGATAGATATTAATAAGTTCTAGAGACAACATTAAGAAATACAGTAAAATAAAGCACGTTAGGGGAGCACAAGCTTTGTTGAGGGGCTCTGAAGGTGAATGAAGGCTATGTCAGGGAGATTATTGATATCTGTGGAAAGATACTTCTGGGGAGGGAGGGAAATGAGAAGACTTCCGATATTGGAGCAATAAGACACTCCCGGAAGAGCTAATAAGGAAGCCAGTACGGCAAAGAGAACTAGGTGAAGTCATGGTGGAATCAAGGGGTTGTTGGTGACGTTTTGGGCATCATTTCACTTTGGAGAATGTGAGAAATCCTTGGAAGGCTTGAGCAGAGGAGAAGCATGATCTGGAATATGGATTAAGTCATCTTTTTGGCTGTATGGAAATAAGAGAACATGATCCAAAGATCATTTAGGAGTCACTGATGTGTTAAGCAGAGAAAAAACTAAAGATGAAAGGAACATAATGGAAAATGAGAAGACTCTGAATATAATTTGTAGGTGTAATCAAATGGATTTTAAAAAATTGGGTGAAGTTTGTAGGAAATGAACAAAGAATGATGTCAAGGATATTATCTTCAGCAGGCAGAACAATGGCATGGTTTAAGAGAGTGGAAATTGTAGAAGGAGCAGAACTTATGGGGATGAGGGAAGGTTCAGTTTTAAACATGTTAGTTCTAATATGCCTGTTAAATCTGTAAAATTAGAAGTGGAGAAGAAATATTAATAGTTAAATACGTCTATCTGAGCTCCAGAAAGAGTTGGGGAGCAAAATGCCAATGTTGTGCCTCTGATGCCAAGTTGAGTGATTAGATGAGACTATTAGTGAGTGTTTATATAGAGAGTAAAGTGATATGCATGGAAAACTTGTGCTCAAGATAGTTGTACTTGATGAAAAGTTGAGTATTTTAATGGTAATTTTATATGGATGTGTTAGTAGTATTAGTAAAATATTGGTGTTCTATATGTTAATAGCCTGAACTTATCTTGCTTGAATAAATAGACAAGTATATTTAAACTCCTCAAGGAATGATATACAATACTAGTGCGTTTTACTAATAATTTTATATGGATGAACAACTCTTGACAACCCCAAGATGTTAAGAAATGGGTGTTGATTTGGGGGCCATACCCAGTAGTATGTACTCAGTACCATACAGATATCTCGACATTTGCAGTATTCAGGAAAGAAGTTTGTGAAATACAAACGTATAGATAAATGTTCATATTATTGCTATAAGATCTCATCTTCATATTAGCTGAGATATTTTAGGTAAGTCTTTTAACTTCCTTATACCTCCATCAAGAAAAACTGGCTCTTCCACAGATGCTCTTATATTTGCATATTGAAGCATACATTGCTTTATTTTGCATTTTCTTCCCAAAGAAAAGCATTCTCCAAAGGGTATTCCATACTATATATTGACAATTGGCCATATAAGAGAGAACTTTTCTGTTTTTGACACTTACGCACGGCACAGAGCATAGTGTTGAAAGATTCCTCCTTTTCTATTCCTTCAGGCTTTTCATTGGAAGAGAAAAAAAAAGGAAAAAAATAAAATGATATTGAATGCATAGGAAGAAACAATCATTTTTGAGGCAAAAAAAAGTTAGTGAAAAATTGAGTTATGATTACACCCATGTTGTTGGGAATGAAATATCACTGTAGCAAATAGAAGATAGAGTTACATCATGTAGGAAGACCTCTGGGCTAAGAGACAGTCTCTCTGCCTACCTCAACTAATAAGGTCTTGATCACAGTGTCCTTCCGTCCGACTGCAGGAACCTGGGGCACCTCACCGTCACACAGCTCCCGAGACTGTAAGGCTTTTGCGCTGGCTGTGAAGTTCATCTTTCCTGGAGAGGAAGGTTGTCAGAGCATAAGTGTCTGCATGAATAACTTGCTCTTTTTTGGTTTTGTCCAGGTTTGACAATGTCTTTCTTTTTTGTTACTTATTATTTAAAAAATTGGGAAAATGTGATTTCTGAGTCAGAGTGGATAACAAACCATTCTACATCAAGAGGGTTTGTCAACTCCACATCTTACCCAGTGACTTTGGGGTCACAGCCCAGGACACCGTTTTCTTCCCATTTCCACAGACACAGTGAGAGATTTCATTCTCTTCTACTGGGACAGCCAGGAAGGCAGGAGAGCTCTGCAGTTGCACTCTAATCTGTTTCCCATCCACACCGCCGTGTTTGAGAGAAAACAGGACAGAACTGTCAGTCACATGGAGAAGAAACTCACAGGGGCAATGCATAGGAATTGAGAACCTTTGTCTGTTATTGTTCAGACAAGGGAAAAATCTTGTCAAATGTTTCATTGCTCAGATACTTCCAATAAAGCAACTGAGCAATTGACTGAATTAGGATAAATGCCCAGAATTGAGATTATATACCAACACATGAAAAGGCCATTGTCTTGTATAAGAGTGGTAACTTTAGACAAACCTGAAATTACTATGTGGATAAGTTCAAAATGTAGAAATACAGAGTAAGAGTCCTCCATGAAACCACAGACCCACACTGGACTGTCTGGTCACTCTGCTCTCAGTACCTTCCCACCCACAAACTGAGGCACCATCACACTCAATTCTGTTTTACTGAGAGTTTACCTTGGGGACTAAAGGAGTGAGTGATTATGCTCCTTCCTCTTCTCCCCCCCCACACTCCCAGAGCCGCACCCTTACCCGAATGCACTGGGACAAGTAATTGAACACAGTGGCTTTGAGTGTGAAGGTTTCTCCTCGGACCACAGAGTAGGGCAGGGTGAGGTCTAGGAAGAAGGGCTGGAAGGCTTGGAGAGAGGCGATGGGGGGGAGAGGCCCAGCCCTGTGGTTTCCGACAAGCAGATCGCACTGGCCTTCCACTCTGTGATGGTGTCAGGGATTTTCACATTCAGCTCACTGCTGCCTGATAAACTAGGAAGGGAATAAGAGAAGAGTGAATGGATCCTATAAGTGAATCCCTTCCTCTTTATAGGCACCATCCATCATTGACTCTAGAGCATGATAGCTTAACATCGTAAAGCAAGAAGTGCTAAATTTGCTCCAAAGTCATGCTCCTATCAAAGTCTCTGAGAGTAATATTTTTCCTCATAAGGGAAAGGGTTTCCATTGGGCTACACTGGCACGTGATAGGGTCAAATGGAAATGTTACTGGTGCCCACTTGAGGAAATCGATGAACAATGGGCTATCTAGTGATCTAGTGATCTAGTGAAGGGAAAGGGTGGTTTCCCCTCTTTCTCTAAGTTTAGGAGTCTCAGGACCATGAAAGGTTAACTTTGTACTGGTTAGCCATCAGACAGATAAACTATGACTCTAATTATCAGAAAAGAGTGTACCAGAACTGAAAGGATTCAGGAAACCAAAGTTATTACCAGAATCATAAAGGAAGACTCAAATCATCTCCTAAACTAAATTCGCAGCAGCACACAACTTACTCAGTTTCCACCAAGTCCCAGATCCAGGTCTCAGGGAAATATTTCCGGATAGTTTCTTTCTTTTCCATTTCTAAGTAGAATGGAGGAAGTGCTCCTCCGCTTCTCCCTGAAGCAGGAAAAAAAGTATTTGAGAAAAAAATCGTTTTATAATCCAATAAGAAAAAAATAAGGGGCAGAATACAATGTAGGCCTCTTTCTTAAATCATATTTTCTTATAGCTGTAGCATTTATCAAATTTCATAATATTTACTCAGGGAATATTCATTAATGGAATTTCTAACTTAGTCCTTTTTATTTATCTGTTTTTCTATATGAAGTTTACTCTTATTGCTTCATCAAATAGTCTAGAGTAAAGAACATTTTTTTAGAAATGTTCTTAGAAAAAAAATGCCCCTCCCTAAGCTAATTTTCAACTTATAACAGTCTGAAGAAATAATAATTTAATATACTTAATATTTCTTTGTATTGGAATAGTGAGCACATTTTCTCTAGCTGTATTGATATTCCAAAAAATAGTGAATTTCATGGTGGTGGTGTAGTATCGAAATTGTGTACATGGGAAACCATAATCAATAGTAGTATTATAAATCACAGTATCCAACCAATGAAAATGAAAGATAAACAATAAACTAAATGAGGAATTATAGTTGCATCAAGTGGGTTTCAGGAATTTTTATTTTTGGAGGGGGTCCACACTCAGGTCTAAGGGCTTGTACCTGGCTCTGGGCTCTAGTTTTTTGAACCCAGGACGGCCTCATAACAGGAAAGGGCCTCCCACAGTACTAACCCTCCCTAAATAGGGTCTGAGAGATAAGATAGTGTGTTGGGCAACTGCCTTGCACACAATAATCCCTGGTTTGATCCCTGGTACCAATATGGTCCCCCAAGCAACGCTGCCAGGAGTGATCCCGAGCACAAAGTCAGAGTGAGTAATAAGAACTGTTGGGTGTAGTCCTCAAACAAAAACCAAGATACATATGTAATACAAGCACACACAAAGGCACCCAAGACAGATTGGGAGTATTTAGGTACTTCTATTATGAAATAATGTGAGCCAAAACTAAGAGTAAGTGAAAATTAAAGGAAAAGGATAGTGACCAATACCAAATGAAAAAATTGTATAATGTATTCTGTACTGTTTCAATAAATTGTGAAATTTTGAATTTTCAAGGTTTCTTTTTGGCTTTGTATTTTGTTTTAGACCCACACGTGACGATTTCCAGAGATTACTCCTGGCTCTGTGCTCAGGGATTGCTACTGGTGTTGCCTCGGGTGGCTTTCTGGGGTGGAATATCAAACCAACTCAAGCACTGGCTTATAGAGGGTTTTACCAACTGTATTATCTATCAGAGGGCTGTCATTTTGCAGGCTTTAGAAATTAATTCCATTAGCATGTTTTCTTGTAGAATTTAACTGTAATGTATATTTGGTATTAAGAGGAATATAGAAAGAAAACAATAGTGCATCTGGTTATTTTAAGATATCTTGCAATTTCACTGCATCATGGATGGATGGAATTGGAAGATGTTATGTTAAATGACAAGTCAGAAGAAGGATAAATACAGGATGAAATCACTTATATATGGTATTTTAGAATAATTAGATCAGGAAATGTAATGATTTAAAGGGGGATGTCTAGATCACCCTTGGGAGGGTGGCAAAGAAAAGATATCAAGTAGGGGAAAGGGGAGAAGATAGATGAGAAGCTACAAGGGTCAAGGGCCAAAGGATTCAGGTACATTGATGGTGTTAAAGAATGACGAAGATAAATGTCCAAACAGTGTCAGTAACACTGACATCACTTTAACTACCACACTTTAACTACCACACTTTACAAGGTGCCTCTTAAGATGAGTGCTTCATCTCTTAAGATGAGGTTATGGGTGGGGTTGGGGCGTATGGGACAGGAGAGGGAACCTGGAAATCCTGATAGAGGAAAATTGACATGGGTTGTGGGATAGACCCTGGAACATTGTATGCCTAAAAACCCAACTATGAATAACTCTATCAGTGACAGTGCTTTAATAAAATAAAATAAAAACATGTTATTACATTGGACCAGAGAGATAGCATAGTGGGTAAAGTTTATAGCAATAGATTTAATTTTATGATAAAACATAAATCTTGCACACTGCTGACCCAGGTTTAATCTAGCACCACAGATAAGTCCTGTGGGCATGGCTCAAAAACCAGAAACAAATTAAAAAAGCTATGTTATTTTATGGAATCATAATTAGAGTTTTTCATCTATGTTCACAGCACCTCAGAGACTTGGCTGTTGCTAATTTGACTATGGATAAGTTGAGCCTCCACTTTCCTTTGTCATATATTTCTAGTAACATAGGTGATACCAGACAGGAGTGTGCAGAGAGGATTTCCTGGTACGAATGCTGTGTTTTTCCCTTCCTTCTGTGTCTATTTCACTTCTTTCGTTTTGACTAGAAACAAAAGTTTTAGTTTCATCTTCTCATCTTCTCAGGTAAACCTATTGACTCAAAAGGGGCTACTTGTAAATTTTTTAAATGCTTTATAGGGACTCTGGAGTTAGTTCAAAGGGCCAGCCACATACATTTTCAGGCATGAATCCTAGATTCCATTCCTGACACCCTGATCATCCCAAGGAGTGATTCCCCAGAGCGCTGTGCCCCTGCATGTAAGTAGGCCCTGGGGGAAACAAAGTCACTTCACACTATTAACTTATCTTATTTTTATTTAAGTTTTGTTTTTTGGGACACACTCTGGATGTTCAGAAACTTCTCGGTGTACCAGACGAATTGCCAGAGATTGAACCTGTATGAAAGGCGAATGCCTAGTGACTGTACTATCGTTCTGCCCTTATTTTCAACTTTGAAGTGAATGGTAGTTTTAAGTATGTCTAGAGAAATGTTTTAGGGCTGAAAGCAGCAGAAAAAAAGACTCTGAACATTTGGGGGCTAAAAGTAGTATGGCAAGTGTCTTGCACTTATGTGAGCAGAGTTTAATTCCAGGCTTCCCATACGGTTCCCTGAACACCACCAGGAGTAATTCCTGAATGTAAAGCCAAAAGTACACCTGGGCACTGCTAGGAGAGACAGAAAAAGACTCCAAATATTTCAATTTTTCCTTATTTCCAGATGTAATTGAAACAGAAAACAGGTAATGTACCTGTCAAACATTGTAATTGCTATTTGGTTCTGTATATCAACCTTTCTTTGATTTCCATAAAAGGACATGGCAGGTACAGTATTCGTATGTTCCATTGCATTTGCCAGCCTCTTTTGCAACAGTGATATGCTGCCCTTGTGCCAATTGCTGTGGCAACCCCTAGATCCATCAACTATGAGAAGAACCTTAGAATCCAAAATAGGACAGGAGGGAAAAAAGGAAGTAGAGAAGTCCAAAATCTAGAGTTTAAAATAACTTATTTTTCAGAGAAATTTTCATATAAAGAAAATTTAGCAAGAAAATTTACCAAGAACATATGGCCTGATACTTAGAAAAATCAATTTTTTACAACCAATCCAATTCAAAGAAGCCTAATTTTTTTCCTTACCTCCTCCACCAATTAGTAGTGATCCTCCCATCCCTGGTGCCAATGCCGCAGGTATCGGTCCCATGCCCAGTGATCCTGCGCCATATGCCATTGGTGGCAACTGTCCAGGGGGCGTGTCCAGTGCTTCTAAGCCATAACTCCCAGGTGCCAACGATCCAGGGGACAAACCTGAGAACTGCACCCCTGGTGTCAACCCCAGAGCACCTATTCCTCTGGGCATGTCTGCTGGAAAAGACAGCCCTCCTGGGCCCGGAAAATAGGGCGTCATTGGCATTGATGATGAAACTACATCTCCACCTGGAAGTCTGTGACATATACGTGTTTTTCTGAATTTTGAGTTGGTTAAAATATTGAATCCTAAAGACTGAAAGAAAGGTTATTATCAGATGGGCTGGCAATGCAATCTTCAGATCAAAATATTTTCTTGCATTGATATTACTCTTTCACTACTATTGTACACATAGTTCATATGATCATCATCAAAAGTTCCACACATTTTTTTCATGCATATGAGGATTTTAAACTCATGTTTTGTTCATGTTTTCTTGAGGAACGGCTACTAATGGCTCTTCTGTTCTGCCTCTCTAAAGATGTCTAGAGTCTTAGACTTTTATGTATTGTACTTCAGTCACCAGGTGTTCAGTAAGTGAGTGACTCACAGGATGTCGACTCTGCTTTCTCACCTTTCCAAAGACATCAGAGTCACAGAAAAGCTTTTGCTTTGTTTTTCTCACATGGAATTCCTTAGGCACATTTTGAGGAGATGATGACAGCCCTAACTACTTTGGCGTCAGCTTGGCTAAGGTTGCAGACCTTAGTGTGTAGACTGCTATTAATAGCATAGGAGAATGTGAGCTTGAGCCTCTGTATGTAAGCAAAGTTCCCCCTGCCTCTCAGTTTCAAAGCATCCTTGTATTTCTTTCAGCTTTGTTAGGAGCGGTGGAAGTAGACAGGATTAAATCCTACAGCCTCTGCAACCCTTTTGATGCATAACCAAGAGTTATGCATCAATTTGGGGTTATTTCTTTTTAAAATAAAGAATTACCTGAATGATGTTGTAAGAGTCATCCTTATTCAGGGTCTCTGGTGGCATGAAATTGACTCCATTGCGATAGAAGTCATCTGGAAAGATGCAGTTTTCATCATCGAAATCTACAGGACTCCGGAATAAATAACTGAGCACAAATTCCACTGGAAACATAGCATCATAGATCTGCCAAAAGGAAAGAACAAAAGGAGTACTCTGGGTTTTCTCTGTACTTCACAAGTGTTGGTATTCACTATGGAATTAAAAATGTTGAGATGTTTACTTAATAACCATCCCCATGCCAACATTGTGAAAACTCAGATAATCATAAAGGAGATATTAAAGGTTATGGAGCCTAATTCACTTGCTATTCCAAAGAAATGATTATGTGACCATCACAATCTCATAAATCCTTTCGGTTGGGTAAGACAAAGTCCTATGTGCTCTGATTCCAAGCCCAAAAGTCAACTGCGTTTATCTTTTTGTCACAGTACTAGATTTATATATATTTGACCTCTGTACTAGGATAGATTAAGGAAAATTTAAATAACATATAGAAAAATGTCAATGATAAACTAATGTAAATAGTTTTTGCAATTCTGTGGTTTACATTACTTTGCACGGCAAAACCTGGCAAGCTACCAGTGTCGTATTCGATATACTAAAAATAGTAAAATAATAGATCTCATTCCCATGACCTGAACAAATGGTTTAAGGCTCTTCTTGTTCCTGGAGCAAGCAGATGCCCTTGGGCTTCACTAGCACATGACAGGAATGAATGGAGACTTTACTGGCATCTGCTCGAGCAAATCAATGAACAATGAGAAGTGAGAAGTGACAGTACTCTTAACAATTTCTCATGCACATAATTTTTTTTGCTTTCTTGCGTCACACCTGGAAATGCTATGGGGTTACACCTGGCCCTCAGGAATTACTCCTGGCAGTGCTCAGGGGACCATATGGGATGCTGGAGATCGAACACGAGTTGACCACGTGCAAGGTAAAGCCCTACCCACTGGACTATTACTCTGACCCCCTCATACACATAATTTTGAAAGTCTCTTTTAAATAGGAAGCAGGAAATGTAAATAGCAGAGAAGCATGAGGAGGGAAAAATGCTTGTCATATATCATTAGCTGAAAAAAAATAACTTCTGTAAACATTTGAATCAGTTATCTCTACCCATTTTATATGAATGAGTTTTTACTATGTGATAAATGTTCGTTATCAAGGAGTCATATACCTGGACTTAAATAAAGTACAGACTGACAGGAAATTAGAAATAAATCAAGCCTGGTTCAGTTTTCCTCAGCGTAATACTATCTACTTATGCATCTAGAGCTTAGGTAAGTTCACTAGCTTAGGGACTCATGAACAACCTGGCTGTTTTATCTCTTAGCTAAACTACTATGATACTGTCTTCTATGCTTTCTTCCTAGCTCTCATACCCTTGAAACCAAACAGGATCTTTCTTATAGTAAATTGTTATTTACTCTCCTGCTTAAAATTCCTCAGATTTACCATAAGCTACCAAGCTCATTTTGTCTTCTTTGATTTCTGTTCCACCCCCACCCCTCTCTACCTCCCCTACGAGCACCACACATTACTTCATGGACTTTCCAGCTGTAAAACATCCCAGGCTATTTTGACCTCAATACATGTTGCTTCCATTCTTTATCACTGTATCACTGTCTTCCCATTGTTCATCAATTTGCTCGAGTGGGCACTAGTAACATCTCCATTAGTCCTGTCACAAGCAAGTGCAACCCAAGGGCATCTACTTGCTCCAGGGACAGGAGGAGCCCGAAACCATTCTTCAGATGATGGAACTGAGGCCCATAATATTACTAGTCTTTGCATAAAAAGTAAATAAAACACGGTAGCTGGCCAGGCTTTACAGTGTAGGTGGTATAGTCTCAGTAGAAGGCTCTCAACCCGAGTATTTACTGATGAAACTTAGGGGAAGATCAGGTTTTCTCTTTCTCTTGGATGGAGCTCTGAGGAACTATGGAGTCTGGATGTTGAGAATGACTAACTGCATGATGTGTGGTTTCCTCCATGTGGAAGCAACCCATGGAGCTGACCTCCCAGTAAGGGGCTCAGTCATTCCCTGGCCGAGTCCAACATTGCTCCAAGGTTTTGCTCTCATCAGCGGGGAGAGACCATGCTGGCCGGACTCGGAGTGGAGTTTTGGGCCCTGCCCTTTCCTCCGCCTCAATGCCAGTTGCCCTGGAAGAGAGAGACCCACCCATGCCAGACTCAGCTAATTTGCAACCCTGGAAGAGATCAAGACCCATCCACTTCAGACCCACAGCTGTGATGCTTGGCCTGCCCCATGTGGAAGCAACCCATGGAGCTGACCTCCCAGTAAGGGGCTTGGCCATCCCCTGGCTGAGTCCAACATTGCTCCAAGGGTTTGCTCTCATGAGCGGGGAGAGACCATGCTGGCCGGACTCTGAGTGGAGTTTTGGGCCCTGCTCTTTCCTCCGCCTCCATGCCAGTTGCCCCAGAAGAGAGAGACCCACCCACGCCAGACCCACATGTCCCTTGGAGTGCGGCCGCTTTGCAGCCGCACGATATTTTTATAGGATACTGAATTTTGCATAAGGTTCTTCCCAATTTCTTTCACATTTATACATAGTAAACAGTTATAGACATGCTTTAACTGATACCAGTAAGCCTGGCAAGAAGCCAGAACAAACCACACATCCATTCTTTATGCTGTTCCTTTATTAGTGTTGATCTAATATAACAAAATCTGCAATTACTTTTAACCTCAAAAAGTTTTTCCTCTTACTATACTCATGAAAACGTAAAATTATGATGTGTTCATACGCATTTATTGTTTGTTTTTGAGATCTCACTAGAGTCTAAGTCTACAGTGGTTAAAGACTTCTCCATACAGTTCACCCACTGGATATCTCCCAAGCAGTAGAATTCTGCTGTCCAGATATGGTGGCTATTCGTCTGAGAAATAATGGAGCAGCAAGCCTTTAATCAAAGTGAACATTGTGAAAGTGCTTCATTAGAACAGATATTCTTCAAAGACAAGTTTGAATGGAAACTGTCTTTATTCACACATAAAAATAGGGAGGGATGGCATGTTCTATCCCTGGCCCACCACCCCAGAAGAGCCTCATAAGAAGCCAGAGTAACTTTCACACCATGATGGCCGCCATTTTCCACATCCAGACTCCCCTCTCGTCAGAGCTCCACCCAGCAGAAGAGCTGATCACAGCCCGTTTCATCACTAAATGCTCAAGTTTTGAGGTGATTACAAGAGTATCCCACCAGCACGGCAGAGCCTGGCAAGCTACCCGTGTCGTATTTGATATGCCAAATACCAGTAACAATTATAGACCTCATTCCTGTGACTTGATGGAATGGTTTGAGACTTTTATGTCCCTGGAGCGAGCAGATGCCCTTGGCTATCTCGTATTTGACAGGATGTATTGAGATGTTACTGGTGTCCACTCGAGCAAATCAATGATCTACGGGAATACAAGTGATACAAGTGACAAGTGAAAGCTAGTGAATATTTCACACTTCCCTGCCCTGGGATTTTAAGGACTGCTGGAAAACCTCGCATTTCTTTAAATACATTGAAATGTGGTGCATTAATTAGGAAGTGAGCTTGAATGAAATTTGACTCAAATTCTACCTTTTGCATATGTTTTCAATCACTTTATATAGTTGCTTAGGGTAGCTGTGTTTTTTTCTTAAGCCAGGACAATAAACACCTCAAAGAATTTTTCACTCATAAAATATGTTGATCATTTTTTATAGAAAAGGTACTATGTGGGGGTACATGATGGTAGTGGTGAACAAGATTTCACCTCTCCAAGAATATCACAGAAGTAAAATTATATATGTAAATCACCTTATGCACTATTGTTGCAACAATTGTATTCCAAGTTGACATATTATAGGATGTCTGAGAGTGAAGGATGTGAGCCTAGAAGCAGTTACAACTTTCAGTTTCTAAAAATGGTCCTATGTAAGCATTTTCCAGTAAAGAAGACTGAAATGTGACTTACTGATTGGGATGAGAGCTCGGCTTCAGGCTTCATGAGAAGGACACTCTGGTCCACTGCACGAAGGGCACAGAGGGAACGAGGAGTGGCCGTGACCTTCAGCTTGGTGTCTGAGGTTGGCAGGCCCTGGGCTGAGGAGAAACTCACATCTACCTGTAACGATGATATAAGCATTTCGCAAATGTTCAAATTTTTCTCAAATTTAAAATAAAATAAATATCAAATGTATTTTTAGTCATTTAGATATTTTATTTAGGCAACAATGGTTTTTAAATCCATATCATGTAAGCTTTAAATAAAACAAGTCAGTTATACTGCATTATGATTCAGTAAATGTATACACAGCATCACAATTATCATTGAATTTCTTGTTTGTATTCACCACTATACAATTGACCTCTTTTCCATTTTTAACCCTTTGCATCCCAACTCTTTTCCTCTGGTAACAACAACTCTGTTCTCTATATCTAAATGTTTGTAGTGCTTGTTTATTTTCTTTAATATTTTTAAATTGCACATATAAATGAAATAATATGGCATTTGTCTTTCTTTCTCACGTGTTCCACACTCAACACCATCACCAAAGTCCACTTAGAGTATTACCAATACCAATTTCATGTTTTGTTTTGCTTTTCTTTGGTAACAGTTGATCTAATCCTTTCCATAATTTCTCTCTCTTTGTTCAATTTTCACTATGGTAAAAAGGTGACTATGCTTAGGAAGTAATAGTCAATCATTTCTGGAACAATCTGGGATTGTGGCTTTAATTAATTCAGGTTTAAGTATATTAAAACACTTTTAGTTTTAAAAAAAATAATTTGCAAGGAAAATACTGACTCCCTATATTTATGTAAATATTCCCTAAATAATTTGAACTTCATTTTGTATGTAAAATATAAGATAAAAAGTTTTATTTTTTAATTATTGATGTATTATTGGGTTACTTTAGAAGTTCTTGACCTTACTGACTTGGATTAACATAAAATAACAGTACATTAAGTTAAAATTTTGACATTCAATAGCTGAATTTCAATATGATAATTCTGTAACATGGTCTTACTGTACAGTTTTGATTCATGCATCGTGTTATATATATATATATATCTGAAAATAGCTGGTTATACTAGATATGTAACTTCTTGGGAAACTTTGAAAATCGGGTTTTTTCGTAACATTCATCTTCATAATTCAATTCATTATGAAATATTACTTGTGGGGAATTCTAATTAAGACTTTTTCAGTTTTAGAAATTTTAAATTTAATAAAACACATTATAAAATACTCTCATGAACTAGTCAATTATTTGGGATTAAAATTATTTTAAGTTCACCTTCTAATAAGCTGAATATATTACTAAACAAGAAATAAATACGTTAGAGAACATTAGATGTTTCGTGTATTTGACTACCAAAATTTGACGACTTATTAAGGACTATTTTTGGAGTTTGTATTATCTACAGTATCAGTGTTATTCTTAGTGAATAATTCTCTCTAGCTAATAATTATGTTTTAAAATATTGTACCACATAAACAAAATATATTGCTTGTAAGAAAACATGAGAGCATTTTGAATAGAAAATGTTTTCTCAATTCCAATAAATATTAGGGAAATGTTAAACTAAATGCTAAATAAAATGTATAATTATTTGATTTGAGGGAACTTGAAGGGACACATCACTCTTTTCTGATCATTATCCTAAATGAATGTTGAACTACAGGGCCTTAGTTTTTAACTTCAGTCATTTTTTCTAACTTCTCTTTCTCTGTCTCTGTCTCTGTCTCTGTCTCTGTCTCTGTCTCTGTCTCTCTCATTTCTGGCTTTTGGGAGTCACACTCTATGATGCTTAGGGATTATTCCTGGCTCTACTCTCAGGAATTGCTCCTGGAAGTGCCCTGGGGACCTTGTGGCATGCAAGATTTGAACACAGGTCGGCCAAGTGTAACGCAAACTGCCTATCCATGTTACGATTGCTCTGGGCCCCTCTCTTCTAACTTCTTGTGGAAATTTTGAAAATTGGGTTTTTTTCTAAGGAATACATTAATATTTATATTAATGTTTATATTAATGTTTATATTAATATTCATATTAACGTATTCCTTAGGAAAATCATAATATCATATACATAATGCCGACAAAGTGGGCATTATGTTTTCCATACCTTATCTCTGCCACCAAGTCACGATATGCTCAGATATTTTACTTAAGTTATTGTGCTTTTGTTTCCAAGTACTTTTATTGTATTTATGGATTTCTGATATTTATACCAGACTACTGCTAGAAAGAGTAAATAAAATACATGCACCCCTATGTTCATTTCAGTACTACTCACAATACTCAAGATATGGAAACCATTGTGTTATTTCCATAACTTGAATACTGTACCCAATGGCTATGATTAGAAAAAGAACATAAGTTTATCCCGACATTGTATTTCCACATACCTGAATCCAATCATATATATATGTATGTATATATGTATATATATCATCATATATGTGTATATGTTTACATAATGGGATGCCACCTTGTCATTAACAAGCATGAAATGTTGCCAGTATGACAATACAGATGTGCCTTGAGGACACGACTGTAAATAAAGCAGTGCAGGAGAAGACAAATACCTCTGGTTTCACATGCTCATGTAGTATGATGAAACAAAGCAAGCAAATAAAAACAAACCCTAAAATTTTTATAACAGAATGGTTTCCAGTGGGCAATGGGGTTTCAGAGCAGGTAGAGGAGATCTATAGATTGTTGGTGGATGGTGACAAGAGAATTTTTTGATAAATGCTGATGACATGCACCAAGCCAGTAAAAATCAATGAAAAGCATCCCATCAGAAAATATCTTGTTTATATATCTGTAAGCTTTTTATTTCCAGTATCTATTCTTCGAAGATAAAATAACAATTTTTGATTTTGTATTAGATTTTTTGACAGTAAAGTGTCTAAGCTATATTTAGAAACTGTATTTAGATGTACAGACATCTCTGATCTGTATTCGAAAACTAAATTTAAACTCATGAAAGTCACTGGTTTCTGCTGAAATATAGCATGTGTTTTAGGAATACTCTGGGAAAAATACTGATGGAGTGTTTTGTGACACATCATTCTTAATTAAAAATTAAGGAAACTATAAAGTTCAGTTAGAAGTTATTGACTTACAATGGAATAAAATTTGAGTTACATGCAAATTTGAAGAAAAATGTTCAAAATACTTAAAAGATGTGCTTAAAGGCTGTACCACTGGATTCCTAAGGCATGCCATGACTCTCCTTTAGAGATAGTTTGAATGAAAGAACTGGGACCAATCTTTGAAGGTATTGGGAGCAATCTTTGTATGTCAAAAGACTTACATTTCATGTCTTTTCATACCTCCAAATGGACATAAATAAATATATTGGATCTAAACTGAAAGCTCACCTTATTGTTGAAACACTTTTCAGTCTCAAGTATCACTGTGTCTGCAATCATTTCTCCATCAGGTAAAATACTATAAACAAGCAAAACTGCCACAGGAGCAATGTCTGATCTCACTTGAATGGAGAAGGAAAATACCCCTTTCACTGAAAAATGAAAGGTATTGGAGAATATAGATTAGTACATGGGAAGAGTTTTCAACTTTACAGAGAGCAGCTCTTGGTTTATTTAACTCCATGGTATAGATTTATTTTTTGAAAGTGTTCATGTAACAGATTTAGCATTTTACTGAATACAGTATTAAAGTAGTATACTTTTATTTTAACTAATACCAATCATTATAAAAACACCCAATACACATATTAATTATTGTCTCAACTTAAGTGGCTTAGACTCTTAATCTTGCAGGTAGGCAAAACAAGTTCTTGATACATCTCAGACATCAAATGTACAAAACTTGTTAATTTACTGACAGTTGGAGTCTAGTAAAGAAATCAATGAGTTGCTTTTATACTATTGTGCATGTCATAGCATTCAATAAATATATGATGGACTAATAATATTTATCTTGAAAGACGCAGGTTAGATTGTTTATTCCTTGTGCTTAGTTAGGAAAGAAATGAAGTGCAACTCTTTTCTTTAGTTAAAAAGTTTTACATTAAAAAAAATCAATGGCTGGAGTGATAGCACAACTGATAAAGAGTGTTTGCCTTGCACACAGCCAGCCCGGGTTCAATACCCCCAGCATCCCATATGGTCCCGGTGCACAGCCACGAGTAATTCCTGAGTGCAGAGCCAGGAGTAACCCCTGAGCATTGCTGGGTGTGACCCAAAAAGAGTTAAAAAAAATTGAAAGAGAAAATCTCTAGACATATTTAGTTCTCTCTGTGGTCCATGTGAGCACAATTTCTTTTTTTCTTTTTGCTTTTTTTTGGGTCACACCAGCAATGCTCAGGGGTTACCCTGGCTCTGTGCTCAGGAAGCTCTCCTAGCACTGCCTGAGGGACCATATGGGATGTGTGATTGAACCGGGTCATTCCGCATATAAGACAAAAGGCCTACCCATTGGACTATTTCTCCGGCCCCTGTCAACACAATTTTTTATTTTATGAGGACAACTAAAAAATGCAATACAGTCAGCCTTAAGATAAGAACTACAGGGACTGGCGAGATAGCACAGTGGGTAGGGCGTTTGCCTTGCACGCAGCCAACCCAGGTTCTATCTCCAGCATCCCATATGGTCCCCCCAGCACCACCAAGAGTAATTCCTAAGTGTAGAGCCAGGAGTAACCCCTGAGCATTACCGGTGTGACCACGCACGCCCCCAAAGAAAGAGAATTACAGGTGAAAATAATTATGTAAAAAACATTATGTTCCTAAATAAAACACTGTTCCTTTGACTTTTATAAGAAGACATTTATGTATTTATTTTAGTGGATGCTGTATACATGAATTACATAGTGCTTACACAATGTACCTACTGTAACTTTTCACAAATATTTGATCTTAGATCTAAGGACTAAGTTTGATCTTTGTAGTATATAATTTAAAAAAAAACTATAGCCTTCCTCTATTTTTGGTAATTCTGAATCAACTTGTGCTGAAATACACACACAAATATTTGAAATAATAATATTGAAAACATGCAAAGATGGATTTCTGAGGTCAGAAATGTGGACATTAATGGCTCTGTCAATTAGAAATTAAGAAAATATTTATGAAAACTGGATCCAAGGAGATCCATGTTGTAGAGTGGAAGAAAGCTTAGATGAATTGTGCCTTGATTTATTTGCTTCGTAGTTATTTTTAACAATGAACTAGGGTGTTAGCTGAGAAAATATTTAACATCTTGACAATTGCACTGATTTTGTTCTAATTAAGTTACATCCAAGCATGACCCACCAGAGGTAGAAGCTGGTGTCACTGTGTTAAAAAATTTATTAATTAAAGATTAGATTTTTTCACTCCTTATGTGAAATGTTTGAAATAGAGAGAAATTAGAATTGTTACTCTAAAAGGAACTGATTCTTGAGCATTTTGGGAATTTTTAGTTTATCCAGATTGCTTAATACATGAGAAGTTGACTTTAATTCTTAGAAAATTGTGTTTGTGAGAGGCCAGTGTAAATGAACACCCATTTGCTAATATCTTGAAAACATTAAAATATCAGAATATTCAATCACAATAGTCTGAAGATTTTATGTGACCCTAAGTTATTCCAGCAAAAGTTCTGTACAGAGAATAAATTATTCAGGAGAATCTATGGAAAAGATTCTTATTTAATGGAATAAATCACTGTGACACATGGCAGATCCACAAAGTTTCTAGGAATTTATATGAAAAGAAACAGTGTCAGCATAAAGGGAAAGAGAAAAATAAGATGAAGAAAAATATTACATTTACTAAGTTCCACAGGTAGGAAAAATCACTGATTAAAAAAATATCAACTGCAAACACATGCTTTCTTAATGAAAAAAGAAAAATGACTCTCTGAGTGGAGTCTGTAGTTGAGAGAGCAAAAACATAAACTATTAAAGATTTTATTTGGGGTGAGATAATTTATAAGACAATTAATTAACCATCAATTCATTGAAATCTAATGTTGGCTCTTTTTGTCTTCGACTTAATTAGACTATGGCCTCACAAGCATGCAATTTAAATGATTCTTCTGATGATATTTGAGATATTTGAGTGTCAGAAGCATTGAACTTTAGATTTGAGTTAACGCTATACTTGATTTAGGCGTCCCGGAGTGTTGGGATAGTGTGAATGTATTGTGTGTGTTCATTTTGTATGTGGGATGGGTGTGAAATCTGAGCAGTCTATAGTAGGAAGGATCATGGTGCCTCTAAGATATTTATGTGAATCTCAAAATCTTGAAAATTTGTAGCTTTGTAAAGCAAAAGGAGGCTTGCATAGGCAATTAAGTAAATAACCTTGCAGTGTAAAGATTGTCCTGGGTTATAAAAGAAGGCTCAACGTGATCACAATGATCTCAAATCTTGTTTGCTGTTTGGGCCTCCTATGTGGTACCTAGTGGTCCTTGATACGCTCTCTGAGACATCCAGTTAACCTGATCTGTGGTTCAGTGGAATAGCCTCAGAAAATGGAGTTATTTAGAACTCTCAGTGCCAGGGACGACCAGGAGACCTTCAGAATCACCCAGTGAAACTACAGGGCCTCCAAGGATATGCCAAGCTATTCTCGATGGCTACAGAATGCTGGGGAGGGACCAGGTCATGAACTATCTCTTGTATTATCTTCCCAGGATGTGGGAACATGGGAGTTTTGGACTGGGGCTTTAGGGCACGTCAGTAAGAGCACTTGCATGTGGGAAGCTCTAGGTTCAGGGGTATAAGAGAGACGTTTCACCAAAAATGAAGGAATGCAAATGTCTATGGGCGGCGGGAAGGTAAAGAAATAGAGCTCCAGAAAGAATGGACTCCTGTTGACACTTGGATATTAACTCGACGAGACTCGTAACTTACAGAACTGTTTAACAAATCTATCTAATTTAAAGACAAAACATTTGCTATTATCACTCAGTAGGAAATTACATGTAGTTAATACATAAGAATCAGAAAACTTTTCTTTGGTGATTTTCTGCACTTGTAGATATTTTCCCTGCTTTCAAAAATGCTTAACTGTGAAATAAGCATACTTTATTTCAGAATAAACAAATATACAGCTGATAAAGAAAAAGACTTCACTTTATTACAACTGAGTGCACCATTATTTTTACGAACTTTTTCATCTTTGGTTAACAGAAGGTTGGCAACCATGTTTCTAATGTAAAAATAACTCAAATTGTTAAAATGTTCAGCATTTGATACTATGAGAGGACAAATATAAAACTATGGAACACTTACTGTTCCCTGGTTTAATGGACAGCACATGCATTCCTGATTGGACGATGCTTCTTTTTGCATTGATCTGAAAAGAAGATACATGCATCGTTGTTTACAATGTCAGATATTAGACTTATACTTAACATATTTAAGTACTTTTTACCATTATTTGGCTACTTACATAACAAATAAAAATCATATAATTTTATTTTGTTTTACTACTTTAACATTTGCTACATGTCATGTATAAAAATATTTCATTTTTGCATTTCAATAAATTGTTTAAAGCATCCATCTTATGCAAAAGTATTATATATAAACAGTGTATATTGACAGTATGTGATTATTTTCTTTTGTTGTCTCTAGTTTAAAATTCCCATCTAAATTATTTTATTTTCTATTACCAGACACCTAAATAAATAAGTTTGGTTTGAGATTTTATTAATCAACTTGATAATTCTGTGAAGTAGGTATAAATAATATCTCAATAATTTCAAGTGGTCTGACTGACTTTTTTCTAGACAGTATAAATGAGAGGTAAATTATCTATCTAGAAAGCAATAACTAGAAATAGTTAGAGAGAAACAAATCTTACTGATATTTTTTATGGAACATAAAAATGCTAGTTATAGCTAATACTCTACAGAAGATCTTACTATTGCAACTTTTATCTTCAAATAATTTACCTGGGTAAATTACCAACTTTAACTATTTTAAATTTTATTGTTTAATAATATATAGACATCAAAAATATAATATAGCTTAAAATATTCTTGTAAAAGTATCAAGCATGAGCTTTGTAAATTATTTGGTGGAAAATATTGCTTCTTTTCCTACAAATTTGTACTATTCCAATTATCAAAATTGAATTGTTTCAGAAGTTTACTTATATTTTAATTTTGCATTGAATAAGGTTCTGATTCTCCCCCACCATCTATTTTCATTGAGATATTGTGGTTTACCACAGTTTCCATAATATTGTTTATATGTGCAAACCAATACCACCACTGTCAACAACCTTCCCATTATCTTTAAAGGCTCAGTTCATTGTTCTTAGAGTTTGAGTCTTATCTGTATTTACATAATCAGTTACACATAAAGCACTCTCATTGACTTAACAGGCATTTGTCCTAAACTTCTTTCCTCTCTCATTGTTTTCCCTTGTTTCTCAGGAAAAGCATAAAAAGTTTCATTGGAGATCTTCTGAGTCTTCAGAAGGAGCAACTTCAGGCATTGAAAACTATATTATTATAGATATGATATATTACATTACATTATATTAGATTATATTACATAATATTATTACATTACATTATATTATATTATTATTTATATTCTTATCACTGTATCACTGTCTTCCCGTTGTTCATCGATTTGCTCAAGCAGGCACCAGTAATATCTCCATACGTCCTGTCACAACCAACTGTAGCCCAAGGGCATCTGCTTGCTCCTGGGACAGGAAGAGAGTCAACCATTCTTCAGGTCATGGAATTGAAGTCCATAATTGCTACTAGTTTTTGGCATAACAAATGAAACGCGGGTAGCTTGCCAGGCTCTGCCGTGTAGGTGGTATACAGTAGAAGGCTGTCATCTTGAGCATTGCGATGAAACTTAAAGGGGAAATACCAGGTTTTCTCTTGGATGGAGCTCTGAGGAACTATAGAGTCTGGATGTTGAGAATGACTGACCGAAAGATATGTGGGTTGCTGTAGCTTCTTGCTAGGCTTACTGGGATGACAGGCATTAGTTAGAACCTGTCTAGAACTGTATACAGTGTATAAATGTGAAAGATCCTGGGAAGGACCTTATCCTAAAATCAGTATTATCTAAGAATATCACTTGGCCATTTCTGCCGTGCGGCAATAGAAGAAAATTTAGAAGACGGGGAAAATATACTTTATATTTAAATCTATGAAGTAAACCATTCCAATGTATGGAGAGACTGACAAACATGTCTAGAGTAAATCAAATACTAGATATTCTTAATGGAAAAGAAAGTGAAAGCATACATGATATATATATATTATATATAATATAGGTGTATATATATATATATCATTATTTTACAACATGATTACTTAGCAACTCAATCTTTTGAGTTTCTCTTCCCGGGGTTGCAGAGAGCTGTGGTTCTGGTGTGGGTGGGTCTCTCTTCCGGAAAGCTGGCATGGAGGTGGAGGAAAGGGCAGAGCCCAAATCTCCACTCAGAGTCCGGCCAGCGTGGTCCCTCACCCACACGTGTGAGAGAACCCTTGGAGCAATGTTGGACTCGGCCAGGGGCTGGCCGGACTCAGTGGAGATTTGGGCTCTGCCTTTTCCTCCCACCTCCATGCCAGCTTCCCCAGAAGAGAGACCCACCCATGCCAGACCCACAGCTCCCTTGGCTTGGCTGCGCAATATTCTTAAATAATACTGATTTTAGGATAAGGTCCTTCCCAGGATCTTTCACATTTATACACTGTATACAGTACTAGGCAGGTTCTAACTGATACCCATCATTCCAGTAAGCCTAGCAAGAAGCCAGAGCAATACACAGATCATGCAGTCAGTTATTCTCGATATTCAGACTCCATAGTTCCTTAGAGCTCCATCCAAGAGTAAACCTGATCTTCTTTTATAAGTTTCATCAGTAAATGCTCGAGATGAGAGCCTTCTACTGATAGTATACTACCTACATGGCAGAGCCTGGTAAGCTACCCGTGTTTTATTTGTTATGCCAAAAACTAGTAGCAATTATGGGCCTCAATTCCATGACCTGAAGAATGGTTTGAGACTCTTCCTGTCCCTGGAGCAAGCAGATGCCCTTGGGCTACACTTGGTTGTGACAGGACAAATGGAGATGATACTGGTGCCTGCTCAAGCAAATCAATGAACTACGGTAAGACAGTGATACAGTGAACTCAATCTTTTAGGAATCCATGCTGTTACAAAGAACTACAGTGACTTTTGCTCTTACCAAATAATAGAAGATTAACTCTTTTTCATCCTTCAGAACTTGTTCATTTAGGATATAGTGTGCCCGAATCTCCTGGGTTTGCCCACAGCTTAGAGTGCCAGGGATAGGTTCAAGGTGAACAAAACTATTGCTTGGGGAGAAAATGCGCCTTACAATGTGCATCGCCCCTATGTGTTCTTCCTCAAGCTGCAGTAGATCATGACATTGATTTTCAGACTTGTAAGTGACCTGATGGAGCAATAAAGGTCTTTATTTATTGATTACACATCTATAAACATATCATTTACTAAAGATTTCATGAGTTACTCTTATTTGATTAGCATTATGATCTACTTTCTCAAAGAAAGTGAAATCCATAAATGGCTTCCCATATTTTATATAAATTCATGCTAATCTTACTTAGCCTATACTTATTAATAATCTTATACTGTGTATACGATATCAAATAAGATGAATATTTTTATTAATGCCATTATGGCTACAAGTTGCAAAGGAATAAAATATTCAACCCAAAACAAAAAAGAACCACACACTAATGTAACAATACACTAATGTAACAATACACTAATGTAACAATACACTAATGTAACAATACCAAATCTAACTTTTAATAAAATTGTAAAGATGATTTACTCAGCCTCCTGAAACTCCTTCATGGTGCAAGCAGCTATTTAAAGTGAAAGTTTTGTGATAGAGACAAAATTTAAGTTGCCATGTTACTTAATTTCTAGCTAACTGTGCCCTTTTTATCACTACAATTCACCTGCTTCCCCAGTCCTTCAATTAAGCACTCCTTGTAAGCTCTAACTTTTTTTGTTTGTTTGTTTTTATTATTGCTACATCATGATATAGACCATTACAAAGCTGTTCATGATTGTGTTTCTTCGTACAGTGTTCGGTACCTATCCCTCCACCAGTGTGGATTTCCCAGCATCAATGTCCTAGTTTCCCTTCCCTCTCCCTCCCAACCTCTATGGCAGGCACTTTGTCTGTCTGTCTGTCTGTCTCTCATTTTGTTCATTGTGGTTTGTAATACAGACACTGAAGGGTAATCATGTATCCCCTTTACCTGCTATTAATTCTTAGTTCCAGTCTAGTAGTACCATTTCCAACTATTATTGTCAAACTGGTCCTTCTCTGTCTTACCTACCTTCCGACTCCCAGACACTTATAGAAGATTCCAACCATAGTCAAGAAGTCCTCCTGAGTTCTATCTTATTAGTCCCAGATACTGTTTTAACTTACTCTGATGTATAACATAGGATAGCTGAAATTGGTGGTATCACCCGAAAATGTTCGCCAGACCATGTTCATTAGTTGTATAGTGGTGTATATTTTGCATGTCATTAAAAACTACTTCCACAGTTTTATTAGTGATTGGCTGATTCTTTTCATCAACCAGAAGAACCTAAAAATAAGAAAGTGATAGCTGGGTCTAAGTGTCACATAGCAATGCATTTTCTTCTCTTTGCTTTTTAACCTCTTGCTTACCGAAGATTTTTTATTTATTTATTTTTTTTCTTAGTTAGCTGTTTTGAATCATACCTGGAGGTGTTCAGGGGTTAATCCTGGCTCAAAACTCAGGAATTACTCCTGGCAATGTTCGAGGACCTTATGGAATGCCAGGAATCAGACCCAGGTTGGCTGTGTTCAAGGCAAATGCCCTCCCCACTGTACTATCACTCCAGCCCCCAGATTACTGAAGATTTTTAAGCAAGAAAATGAGATGCTTGTTAGGTTTTGATCTGTAATTCTTTCCTTTCTGACATTCTACTTAATGATCTCATGAGCATTCAATTGATAAACTTCAAAAGTAGATTCTTGACTCCTCAAATTTTTATAATTTAAAATTTTCTCTATCTCTCAGTTTAGGTGACTACATTAAAAAGCTTCTGCTGGAATCCAAAGACACTTTTCATTTTTTTATTGTTTTCATTTCCTGTAGTTTACCAGTCGTTAAACCGATTCACAAAGGAAAATAGTATAGAGATTTGTGAGGGAAGTTAATGAAAGCTTTAGCTTTTCTAGTTTTAGTTCTGGTATTTACATTTTTAAACTTGCAATTTTCTATCATTGTTTACTCTAAACCTATGCATTCTTAAAATACATTTTGATTTTGTGACATTAAAATTCATTTTCTCAAAGTTAATTATAATCATCAAAAAGATGTTTTACCTGCCCAAAGAAAGGGAGTCCACTTTGATAATGTGTGTCAATCTTAGTAAATCTCAGACGGCTTAAGACATTTGTGATTCTACATGATCCATGCCCAGTTAATTCCAATTCTGAAAGAGTAAGATTTAAAGTTCAACTTAACTTGATGGCAACTTCCCTCCGTCATAACAATACTGCATGATGTATGCTATTTGAGTGTTTTTCAGTAATGCATACTCGGTATACACCCTTTATACTCACTATTCTCCGGCTTAAATATTCATGCTTCTTAAAAACATGAATGACTTTCAACATAAATAACATACATACTCACCATCCTTCCTCATAAATACATATGACTTTCCAGAAAAATCACTGAAATATTTGGAAACTAGAAGATTAAATATGTCTCTGATGGTCCCCAAACCAGACCCTTTGTTTCCTCTCTAGAACCTGCACTCCAGCCAGACTGGGAAACATTCTCCCCAACTCATGTTGCTGTCATGTTCATAGAACTCCCCATTCCATCAGTTGTTCCTGTGCTTTTTGTGACTGTACTAAGAAATGAATGAATCAAGAAATATTAAGAATACCCACCTGTTCCCTCCTCTCTAATTCTGCCCTCTGCTTCTATTGCCGTTTCATATTCGGGACGTCTCAGCTGAAATTGTTTAGTCTTTATCAGCTGTGTGAAGCAGCCTTTATCATCTGCCTGAAGAGAAACAAAGATAATTTCTGGGTCATACAATATGAATCACTTCGCTAATTAAAAAAAAATCAGTTCTCAATCTGAGTTAATTTCTTTTTCTCATAGAAAGGGACATTATGTATGTCTTAATAATCTTTGAGGTGTTTATTTTCTTTAAAGTACAAAAATAGCAAAATTATTTCTCATATCTTGCTTTTGACATTTCCCCTCTTCTAAAAACTTTCCCCCATTTGTACCACATTAAATTTCCTGAACTCTTTAAATCACTGTATCACTGTCTTCCTGTTCATCGTCGATTTGCTTGAGTGGGCACCAGTAACATCTCCATATGACCTGTCTCATGCAAGTAGAGCCCAAGGGCACCTGCTTGCTCCAGGAACATAAAGAGCCTCAAACCATTCCATCAGGTCATGGGAATGAGGTCTATAACTGTTACTGGTATCTGGCATGTCAAATACGACACGGGTAGCTTGCCAGGCTCTGCCGTGCGGGTAGCATACTCTTGTAGTCATCTCAAAATCCAGCATTTATTGATGAACTGCGCGGCCACTTGTGGCCGCGCAAGCCGGGCTGTGATAGGTTGGTCTGCTGGGTGGAGTTCTGAGGAGGGGGAAGTCTGGATGTGGAAAATGGAGGTCCCATGGAGTGGGGGGTCGTCTGGCTTGTTGTGAGGCTCTGCTGGGGTGGCTGGCCAGGGCTAGAACCTGCCATCCCTCCCAGGCGCCTCATGAGCGGCTGGGCACAGTGAGAGCCAGTAGCAGCTCTGCGCCATGTCTGTTTCTTTAAACTCTTTAAAATGCCACAGTATTTGTAATATTCTTCATTCATGATGTTGCTCAAATGATAACATTGTTCTTCTATATTTATCTCAACCAGGAGATTCTAGTATCCAAAATTTAACTCAGATTTAGCATCTTCTAAGAAATCTCTGAACTACCTCCATATAAATATTAGTCAAGAAATTTGTTTTTAATTTTCAATTTCTTTATTTTTCTATTTTGGCCACACCAAGAAGTACTAAAGTACTACTCTCAGTGTAGGCTTAGAGTACTAGTGGTATTAGGGATTAAACTAAGAACTCCCTCATATAAAGCACTTGATATCTTCCTGGATCTATGACAGCATTTAACAGAATTTTCTCTATAGGAAAGACATTAATAGAAACATGGAAAATTCATTGCATAGCTAAACACTTTTTAAATATCAGGTTCCCCAAACTAAATATTGAAAAGCATGTTCTAAAAAGGATGTTTACATTTTTAACTTATTTACATGAAAATAATCATGAAAAATTTTATTCATATTCATTTACTTGTAATCAATATCTAGACCCACTCTGCAGCAGTCTTTTTTTTAAGCCCAGCCCAGGTATGCTGATCCAGAGACTCACATACACGGGGCAGAGCTGCTACTGGCTCCTCCCTGTGCCCAGCTGATCACGAGGCACCCGGGAGGGAAGGTGGGTCCTAGCGCTGGCCTGCCACACCAGCAGAGCCTCACAAAATACCAGAGGAACCCCCACAAAATGAGGGCCACCATTTTCAACATACAGACTCCCCTTTCATCAGAGCTCCACCCAGCAGAGGAGCTGATCATAGCCTGGCTCACACAGCCACTTTGTGACCTCACGGTTCATCAAAAAAGAGTATCCCACCCTCACAGAAAAGCCTGGCAAGCTACCCGTGTCGTATTTGATATGCCAAATACCAGTAACAATTATAGACCTCAATCCCATGATCTGATGGAATGGTTTGAGGCTCTTCATGTTTATGTAGCAAGCAGATGCCCTTGGGCTACACTAGCATGTAATAGGACATATGGAGATGTTACTTGTGCCCGCTCGAGCAAATCCATGATCAACGGAAGACAAGTGATACAAGTGTGACAAGTGATAATGATATCATGCTTCAATTTGAAACTAAAAAGGTATTCTGGTGTCCTGGGTACATTAAATATTTTAGCTTTAGATTCTTTGCATGTTAATCTTGATTGTCAATATTCATTTTGACATTCCTGGTCATATTCGTGCCCTAGTCTCTCATTTAATTGTTTTCTGTAGTTTCCATGCCCTCAGGGTGCTGCTCAATCTGCCACACAGTACATTTTATGTTTATTTCTTCTCCAATCAGAAATGTCTGCGTTTGACTGTTATTTATTTATTTATTTATTTATTCATGTATGTTTATTTATTTATTCATTCATTCATCTATTTATTTATCTTGCTTTTGGGTCACACCTGGTAATGCTCAGGGGTATCTCCTGGCTCTCCACTCAGGAATTACTCCTGGTGGTACTCAGGGGACCATATAGGATGCCAAGGTTTGAACCCAGATAGGCCGCATGCAAGGCAAACACCCTACCTGCTGTGCTACCACTCCAGCCCCGACTGCTTTTTAACTTTTAATAGAAACTTTGTTCTACTTTCTACTGTTCCAGATTATAATCTGTACACTTTTATATAGTGGAGACTATAATGGACCACTGTCCTTCTAGGTTATCATCTTCCTTTTCTCTCCCCACCTGGTCTGGTATTAAATTCTTTACCTTCAGTTTAGACTTCACCACTTTCTATTTGATTATTCTATTAGGCAATTCCTTTTTTTTTTTTTTTTTTTTTTTTGCTTTTTTGGGTCACACCCGGCAATGCTCAGAGGTTACTCCTGGCTCTGCACTCAGGAATTACTCCTGGCGGTGCTCGGGGGACCATATGGGATGCCGCGGATCAAACCCGGGCCGGCACAGGCCAGCCGTGTACAAGGCAAGCGCCCTACCCGCTGGAGTATTGCTCCAGCCCCGCTATTAGACAATTCTTAACAGCAATCACATTCTTTGGTCATGTGTTATAAGAGTTAATGTAGATACCACTATATCCTTTTAGGTCCTTAAACTAGGCATGCTGATTTTTGTTAGAAAGATATTGCCAAGTGGAAAAATAAACACATTATAAATCTGTATATCAGTCAACAAGTGGGCATAACATTTCCTGGCAATAATGATAATGACATTTTCCCCTTTCTTTCCAAGATGATTATTTCAAAGACCATAATTTTTTGTGTTTCATTTGTTACTCTAATCTATAATGAACCACTTGTGCTCTCTCTGAGGGAACTGATTTCCATATACCTGTTCAGTGAATTCTTCACAGATAGCTCTTCCAAATTTATTCCGGCATTGGGGGTTTATTTGAAATTGTCGCCTCCCTTTCGCAGGCGCTAATTGTGACCAGACCAGAGACAGGCTTTCCATATGTGTATCTATAACAGTGATGTATCATACAGAGTTATATTTAATAGAAATGATTGCACTTATTCATTTTTGCCCTATTTGCACTTTTCATATTTAATAAAGTAATCATATTTGTTTTGTACTTTTTAAAGTGCTTTTTCAGAAACTGTATCTAAATGATCTAAATGGGAATACATCTTCAAATGTAAGAAAAATATTCTCTGAAATCTGTATGAAATACCTCCCTGTGGAAAGATGACAATGCAGTTTTCCTCAGCTTTCTCCTTTAAGATTGAGTGCTTGTAAATTTAAGATAGTCTTATTTGCTTTCTCTCTTCTGTCCATTTATCTAGATTATGATTCCAGCTCTGACAACACCTCTTACAATGTTTTAGTGGAAATTAAGGCTATATAGAAAATGAATTCTTGGGGCGGAGCGATAGCCCAGCGGGTAGGGCGTTTGCCTTGCATGCGGCCGGCCCATGCCGGCCTGGGTTCAATCCCGGCATCCCATATGGTCCCCGAGCACCGCCAGGAGTAATTCCTGAGTGCAGAGCCAGGGAGAAACCCTTGCCGGGTGTGACCCCCCAAAAAAGAAAATGAATTCTTGGGGCCGGAGCGATAGTCCAGCGGGTAGGGCATTTGCCTTGCGTGGGCTGGCCTGTGCCGGCCCGGGTTCGATTCCCGGCGTCCCATATGGTCCCGAGCACGGCCAGGAGTAATTCCTGAGTGCAGAGCCAGGAGTAACCCCTCAGCATTGCTGGGTGTGACCCAAAAAGCAAAAAAAAAAATGAATTCTTCAGTGCCCCCTCATTCATGTGTATTTTAAGGGGGTAAATGGGAAGATACAGGAAATAGATTATTCTATAAATCAAGTACACATGAACAATATAATAGTCTGATTCTGCAACAAGTGATGGAAGAACATGGTATGTAATAGACTTGCAATCCCTAAATTCTTAAACTGAGGTTTAAGATAAAAGATATAGTATTAAGAATGGTAACCGTGGGGAGGTAAGTAGACCTTTGAGCTCTGGATTTTTGAATGGGATTTCTGTCTCTATAGAAGAGGTTCCAGAGAACTCCTTTGCCAATTCATATGGAGGACACAGTAAGAAGCACCTTGTGAGGACACAATAAGACCAGCTATGGACCAGAAAGAGGACCACCACCAGAATGAAGTCAGAAAGAGCATCTTGCTCTTTGACTTTATATACTCTAGAATTGTAATAAAAATGATTACTGTTATTTATAATAGATCCAGTCTGTGGTATTTTTTTTGGCAATCCTGAATGGTCTAAAGCATATAACTTGAATCTATAGTATAGAATTCAAGATTTATGCTTTAAATAAATTCCTCCCTCCTTCCCTCCCATTCTACCTTTCCTCCCTCTTTCCTTCCTTCCTTCCTTCCTTCCTTCCTTCCTTCCTTCCTTCCTTCCTTCCTTCCTTCCTTCCTTCCTTCCTTCCTTCCTTCCTTCCTTCCTTCCTTCCTTCCTTCCTTCCTTCCTTCCTTCCTTCCTTCCTTCCTTCCTTCCTCCTTCCTGCTTGCTTGCTTTCTCTCTCTTTCTCTGTCTCTCTTCTCTCTTTTTCTTTCTTTCGTCCTTCTTTCCTTCCTTCCTTCCTTCCTTCCTTCCTCCTTCCTGCTTGCTTGCTTTCTTTCTCTCTCTTTCTCTGTCTTTCTCTCTTTCTGTCTCTCTGTCAGAGAGAAAGAGAGAGACAGACTTGCAATCCCCTAAAGGGGGGGTTCTTTCTTTCTTTCTTTCTTTCTTTCTTTCTTTCTTTCTTTCTTTCTTTCTTTCTTTCTTTCTTTTCTTTTCTTTCTTTCTTTCTTTCTTTCTTTCTTTCTTTCTTTCTTTCTTTCTTTCTTTCTTTCTTTCTTTCTTTCTTTCTTTCTTTCTTTCTTTCTTTCTTTCTTTCTTTCTTTCTTTCTTTCTTTCTTTCTTTTCTTTCTTTCTTTCTTTCTTTCTTTCTTTCCTCTCTCTCTCTTTCTTTCTTTCTTTCTTTCTTTCTTTCTTTCTTTCTTTCTTTCTTTCTTTCTTTCTTTCTTTCTTTCTTTCTTTCTTTCTTTCTTTCTTTCTTTCTTTCTTTCTTTCTTTCTTTCTTTCTTTCTTTCTTTCTTTCTTTTCTTTCCCTTTTTGTACTTGGAGTCATTACCAGTGGTGCTCAGATCTTACCCCTGGCTCTGCACTCTGGACTCACTCCTGGCGGTGCTCAGGGGACTATATGGGGTGCTGGGAATGGGATGTATGAGGCATCCTCATGAAAGTCAAGTGCCTTAACCACTGTATCTCTCTGATCCCTAAGTCTTAGTTTTTTAACATGTGCATTATGAACCATGCACATTGAAATTAGTTAGATATCTATATCTTGATCACTTGATCACTTGAATCCCATTATTCATCGATTTGCTCGAGCGGGCGCCAGTAACATTTCCATTGGACCCTATCACGTGCCAATGTAGCCCAATGGCATCTGGTTGATTCAGGAATATGAAGAACCTCAAACCGTTCCTTCAGGGTCTTTACAAGAAAGTCTGACCATCTTATAGGTGGGCGGCCATGTGATCTTTTGACATCCCGTGAAGATAAATGGTCGGCAACTACACCACCTCCGCTTCGCTGATGACATTGTTCTAATAACACCAAACATTAGCCAAGCGGCACAAATGCTGGCTGACTTTGACCGAGAATGTGGAAAGATAGGTCTACAGCTGAATCTAAAAGAAAACTATGTTCATGAAGAATGAACTAGTTCCAGAGGCCCCATTCACTCTCAATGGAACAAACATCTCTGAATGCAGCAGTTATGTGTACCTAGGTCGAGAAGTCAACATGATGAACGACCTAAAACCTGAGCTGCGCAGGAAGAAGAGAGCGGCATGGAATGCCTTCAAAGGCATCGAAGAAATAGCTAAAAGGACAAAGAACCTCCAACTCCGGGCACATCTCTTTGACTCCACCGTTCTCCCTGCATTAACATACGCCTCAGAGACCTGGGCCATACGAAAGCAGGATGAGAATGCTATTCAGGTCTCCCATAGAGGAATTGAAAGAGCTATGCTTGGAATATCACGCCTCACTCAAGTGAGAGAAGGAATCGGAGTTCTGACCTTCGTCGCTATTCCAGAATCAGGGATGCTGTCTCGTTTGCCAAGGCATCGAAAATCAGATGGGCTGGACATGTAATGCGATTTGGAGACAACCACTGGACTAGAGCCATTACTGACTGGATCCCACGGATCTATGGATCTATATCTACATATCTATATATAATGTATGTATGTACATATCTATCCATCTATCTATCTATCTATCTATCTATCTATCTATCTATCTATCTATCTATCTATCTATCTATCTATCTATCTATCTATCTATCTATCTATCTATCCATCCATCCATCCATCCATCCATCCATCCATCCATCCATCCATCCATCCATCCATCCATCCATCCATCCATCCATCCATCCATCCATCCATCCATCCATCCATCCATCCATCCATCCATCCATCCATCCATCCATCCATCCATCCATCCATCCATCCATCCATCCATCCATCCATCCATCCATCCATCCATCCATCCATCCATCCATCCATCCATCCATCCATCCATCCATCCATCCATCCATCCATCCATCCATCCATCCATCCATCCATCCATCCATCCATCCATCTATCTATCTATCTATCTATCTATCTATCTATCTATCTATCTATCTATCTATCTATCTATCTATCTATCTATCTATCTATCTATCTATCTATCCATCTATCCATCTATCCATCTATCCATCTATCTATCTACCTACCTACCTACCTACCTACCTACCAACCTACCTACCTATCTACCTATCCACCTATCCATCTATCTATCTATCTATCATCTATCTATCTATCTATCTATCTATCTATCTATCTATCTATCTATCTATCTATCTATCTATCTATCTATCTATCTATCTATCTATCTATCTATCTATCTATCTATCTATCTATCTATCTATCTATCTATCTATCTATCTATCTATCTATCTATCTATCTATCTATCTATCTATCTATCTATCTATCTATCTATCTATCTATCTATCTATCTATCTACCTATCTACCTATCTACCTATCTACCTACCTACCTATCTATCTATCTATCTATCTATCTATCTATCTATCTATCTATCTATCTATCTATCTATCTATCTATCTATCTATCTATCTATCTATCTATCTATCTATCTATCTATCTATCTATCTATCTATCTATCTATCTATCTATCTATCTATCTATCTATCTATCTATCTATCTATCTATCTATCTATCTATCTATCTATCTATCTATCTATCTATCTATCTATCTATCTATCTACCCACCCATCTACTCATCTACCCATCTACCTACCTGTCTCTAAAGTGAATGAGAGAGAGATTTGGAATCTTGAAAGTTTCAGCAGCATTGATGAATTGATTTGTCTATTTATAAATGGTGGAATCTCCCAGTTAGGAAACTGTGGGAAGGCCCAGGATCTTGACCAAGTATCTCAGGGGCCAACCTGTGATTCAGTGCAAGGACCCAGCTTCACTATATCCTTGGGCCCAAGGATGCAGTGAAAGGACCCAAGGATGCGGTGATGCTTGGTCCTTGAAGTGCTGGGGATAACCTGGGCCACTCTGGTGATGCTGGGAGACCATGTAATTCAGTGTATTGAAGTGGGGTCAACTGCACATAAGGCAAGCACATCAACCTCTGTACTATCATGTGGCTCCAGCAGTTTAGATTTTAATTAGGATTGTGCTGTATACTCAAGTTTGCAACCTATTTGTTAGACAAACAGTAAAGTTTGACCTCCTAGACATCCAGTTTCGTCTTTTAATAGTTCTCTCCCTAGTCTCCATGAATGCAGAAGCAAAAGTCATTTCCTAAAGCACAACCTCTCTTTGATTCCTGTCTCCATTCTGAATCTAAAGTCTTTCCTGTTGATAGAAAATTTTAAGGCATCCAAACTAGTTAAGAAGTTTAAAAACACATTTTTCATGCTGTTTGCAAGAAACAAAGGGTGGAATTTTCTTGGTACAGGTGGGTAATGTGCTCCTGCAATAAAAGGCAAACAGGTCGAAAGTTGATCATACAGCGTTTTGAAATATTTATTACAGATCCCATATTTCAGCCAGATGATCTGCTAAGCTTGATGCTAACGTTTCAGAATTTGAAAATCTAAAAGCAATTTAAAAGATGGGTATAATAGGACAGAGAATAGTGTAGAAGTACTGATTCCAGAATTGAATAGCTGGTTCAGTTTAGCACAGTAGCTGGGATATGCAAATGCTCATAAAACTAGATTGTTTTAAATTGCAATGGCATTAGAGCATTGAACTGAAAAATTCAGAATCTGGGGTTAGACTAATGGATTGAAATTTCAGTCTGTACCTGCAGAAATTTGAATAAGTTTATTCAACCCTCTGTGTAAGTGCTATAGCATCCTCATTTATTAATTGAAAGCAATTATTCACATCTTATAGGATTAGTGTGAGAATAACAAATTTATTCAACCCTCTATGCATGTGCTATAGTATCCTCATTTATTAATTGAAAGCAATTATTCACATCTTATAGGATTAGTGTGAGAATAATACCATTACCAAACACCAGACTCTAAATAGATTCCCTGACTTATTTTCAGCATTAACTAAATGATTCTATTTATATAAATATTTGCTACCACTCCTACACTCTGCTCACAGCTCAAGTCACTGGAAAAGTGATTTATTCCTCTTCCCTATTCCAGTGACAATAACATTTGAAATATAAACAGAGCAAGGAAAGAAAAAGCAAAGTCAAAAGTTTAACTCACAGACCACAGACAGTGACATTAAATTCCTCATCTAGAATGCCAATAGTCTTGGGCATTTTCACTTGGACCTCAAATTTGGGCAGAACTGTTAACAAGAAAAGAGAAAAAGAGGTGAGATTGGCCAGGAGACCATCTAAGTATTCATAATCACTGTAACAAAAAAGCATTATCAGATAGTATTATATGGGATTATTATGCCATGAATAGCAGCAGAGCCATTATCAACAATAAAGGTGCTCAGCTCTGTTCAGGGGCTAAAATGGCTCCAGATTTCCTAAAATTTAACTTCCCAGATCCCTTTCACATTCTTTATCCATCCCTCAAATGCTTTAAGAGAACTAATTAGTGATTTTCTCTTATTCATTGGCTCCTGCTACTTGATATTTTTAATTTACTTTAATTATAGGAAAATCCACAGTGTCTATGAAGACTTAAATGATAGTTTGGTTACTCTGACTGGAATAGTACATTATAGGCTTAGGCAGCCAGGGAGATAACCCAGGAAATATGGCTTGTTTAAGGTAGAGATCAGCATATAGGTCAGCCTCTGTTGTGGTTTTCTCTACATCTAGGTATCAGAATGTATTTGTTAACAATCGTTCATAAAAAGATCAAATGGGATCATGTACCTGTTCCTACAAATCTGGTAAATTGCTGATTGCTAATTTTTATAGCACAAACATACGTGCTTGTGGAAAAGGGATACTAGATATATCTCAGAGGTTGGTGTGAGGATTAAATTAGATGGTGCATGAGAAGTACTTAGTAAATATTTAAGTAAATTTAAAAATGCATACTAATTTCCATCTATAATATGCAAGATTTTTGTTTAACTGGATAGCATTTAAAACAGACTTGAATTCTCCAATATTATAAGTGTCTCATACACATGCAGAATTCTTACCATATTCTTTAACCTGAAAAGAGCTCTCAGTGCGAGAAATCTCTGATGGCTTTAGCAGAATGATCCTGTAGGTACCCAGCATGGGCTCCTCTGAGAGAGGAAAGGAGAGCTGGGTGATACCACGTTGCAATGTGAGATTTTGCCTTTGGAAAATTCGGTTCCTCTTGGGATCCTAGAGGTAAAAGATGAAAATAACGGAGAATATTTTTCAGTAATGTGGTAGTTCATTGACATTATAAATGAACTGAGAACCTACCTACTATCAAAAGTATCCCACCACATGCCAGAGCCTGGCAAGCTACCCGTGTCGTATTCAATATGCCTCAAACAGTAACAATAATAGACCTCATTTCCATGACCTGAACGAATGGTTTGAGGCTCCTCGTGTTCCTGGGGCGAGCAGATGCCCTTGGGCTACACTCAACACGCGACAGGTATGAATGGAGATGCTACTGGTGCCCTCTCTAGCAAATCGATGAACAGGAAGACAAGTGATACAAGTGAATGTGACAGATTTTATAGAGGATAACATTGGGAATTGGAAAATAGATATTTGATAAATTGGTACCAAAATATTAGTAACTTTCCTTTCTTTTAAGATAAAATAAATGTTCTTTTCAAAAGGACAGTGAGTTTATCATCTATGGGATATTGGAGGTTACAGTACATATTTTTCATATTACACATGTCCATTTTTGTCAAAAATAATAACAGAGCAACTAAATAGCATCATCTCAAGGATACTTGTTACTTCATTTGTGTCTTATTCACTCGTCAAAGGATTTAAGGTAGGCAGGAAAACAGTTTGTGTTTAGTGCTGGTGAAGTAGTCGTATGGAGGCAGCAGGTGAAAGAGGGAAGCAACTTCACAGAACTGATAGCAAATCCAATTTATTCTAAAGGAATGTATTGGAATATATATTACCTACCTCGACGTAAACCACCAGAAACTGAAAAGAAAGAAATAGTATTAGTATAAGAGAGCTTATCAAGAAAAAAATAAGACATCTGCTGACTTTTTTTCCATCTCTGAGATGTTTTCTATATCTCTAGGACACAAATATTTTTATTTTGAGTTTTATCTGTGGATTTCATATTTGCTACCAGAGATTAAGCTCGGAACTGCTATTCAGGTATAAACCTGTATTGTCTTATATTTGATCCTCAAATTAAAGGATTTTAACTTTTCCTATTTTCTCCACCTTAGCCACTGTTAATATGACTCACCGTTTTCCCCAGAGGTCGAAAATTGAAATCCACAGAAATAATGCGGAACTTCACTGAAATAGAGAAATTTTTCCCATTAAATATTCCATTAGGAATTCAGGACAGTTACACAATTCTGACAAGCCATAATTTCTGAGAAGTCAGAATTTCAGGGACTGTCAATGAAATGATAAAAGGTCATATTTCTATCCTTTATTTTATCCCTGGAAGTTGTTATTGTTTATTTGGTTCTGCATACCTGTTTGTCCTGGTTTATAAATAGGTTTGTCTGTCTGGATAAAGGTATGGCTCAATTGTTTTCTTATGGTAATTTTCTTCTTCTTAATAAAGTTCTGGGTTGCTCCTCTCACATACACAGAAATAAATGCCACTGGAATTTCCATGTCTGGAACCTGTAAAACAAAATCAAGCTGCAGAATATGCCCAAATCTCTTCTAAGTATCCTTTAAAATGCGATCATTTCTTTTCTTTTTCAGGGTGGGGAAGAGCACACCTGGTAATGCTCAGGCTTATTCTTGGCTCTCACTCAGGAATTAATCCTAGTGTTGCTTCTAGATAGGAAGCCAGGGATTGAACCAGGGTGTGCTGTGTGCAAGGCAAACACCCTACCCACTGCGTGATCTCTCGGATCCCTATTTCTGTAATTAATCCCCTGAAAATAAGGAAGTTTGTGCTTTATGTTATATATTTTAGACTGTTTAAGAGGATAGTAATTATTTCTTGATTTAGGAAAGAGCAAATGCCATTGCAATAAAATGATCTACTTTAATCACATCAATGAAGAAAATGACAGGCCTACAGTTTCATACAATATGTGTTGACACTATTATTAATTTATATATTATTAAGTTATATATTAAAATCATAATATTACTAAAATAATTACTGAATGTTATTTACCAGTGGCCAAATTCACTGAGCTCTGTTTTCATTGGTAGTAAGTCACATACTGAATATTTAATATTCTGTATAATAAAAAGTGTAAGGATGACATATTCACCCTTGGTAGTATCTTTAGTACTACTACTACTACTACTACTAGTAGTAGTGGTAGTTGTGGTGGTGGTGGTGGTGGTGGTGGTAGTGGTAGTAGTAGCAGCAGCAGCAGCAGCAGCAGTAATAGTAGTATCTTAGTAGTAGTAGCCCTTGGTAGTATCTTAGACACATTACTTCAGTGTATGATTCCCAGTGTTTAAATTGGTTAATGCAAAAACTTGGCTCAGAAGTTTAAGAGCAAATGGATTTCTTCCTATTACTATTGTCACCTTTCTCAATTGCAGGATATTCATTTTATTGGCATATTCAGTAGCACTTTTATTTTTAGCCTCTAATTTGAAATCCAATCTATTCAATTTCTCTTCATTTGGTCTGTTGAGCTGTTAGAACAAATAGCACCAATGAATAAGTCCAAGAGAGACACTCACAAGGAAAGGGGTGCAGTAGAAAGAATTCTTTTTTGTCACCAGCTGTGAGATAATGTTCCTGGTCTGTAATCCATACTCCAAAACCACATTCAGTGTCACCGTCTCATTCATGTGATTGAGCACGACACAGGCCTTCTCGGGAGCTCCACCGTAAAGTTGTGAAGGAACCAGCACCAGGTACTGCCTGTGGAGAAGAGGGGCTGGGTCAACTGTGGAGAGGTCGAAAATACATCATTATGGCAGTCATCTGTAGGTGATCATGACAGTCTCCAATGGTAGGAAGCAGTCCTATATTTTAGCAGGAGTGAGGAGTATATTCCACAAAGATCAATTCAAAAAGCTTTGGAGGGGCTGGAGAGAATAAATAGATCCCAGCACATGTATTTCATGCACAATATCAAGGTTCTATCCCCAGCATACATGGTCTCCTGAGCACCCCAAGCAGTGAGCTCTCATCCCTGAGCTGAGAGTAGACCTTGAGTCTCACTTTATGTGACCTCAAAACAAAGCAAGCCAAAAACAACTGAGAAAGTGAGACTGTACCAACAAGATAATATTCACATGCTTCTCTTGTGCTATGGAAATTTTCTTTTCTTTTCTTTCTTTCTTTCTTTTCTTTTTTTTTTTTTTTTTTGCTTTTTGGGTCACACCCGGCAATGCTCAGGGGTTAATCCTGGCTCTGCACTCAGGAATTAATCCTGGTTGTGCTCAGGGGACCATATGGGATGCTGGGGATTGAACCGGGTCTGCCACATGCAAGGCAAATGCCCTACCTGCTGGACTATCGCTCTGGCCCTGGTATGGAAATTTTCACCCTTATGTTTTTTTTTTAATTTTTTGTGAGGAGTGTATCCCAAACAGTGCTCTGAGAACCCGAAGGACAATCCCAACTTTTGGTGAAATTTAGCCAATAATTCAGTGCTCAAGTTTGTGCATGCAGTTGGTCTATGATTCAATACTCGACCTTGAGCATGCATTTGGTCTACGACTCAATGCTCGAGCTTGTGCATGCAGTTGGCCTATGACTCAATGATCGAGCTTGAATATGCAGTGAGCCTATGACTCAATGCTTGAGCTTGCACATGCATTTGGTCTACGATTCAATGCTCAAGCTTGAGTATGCTGTTGGCCTATGATTCAATGCTCGAGCTTGAGCACGCAGTTGCCCTATGATTCAATGCTCGAGCTTGAGCATGCAGTTGGTAAATGACACAATGCTCAAACTTGAGCATGCAGTTGGTATATGATACAATGCTCAAGCTTGAGCATGCAGCTGGCATATGACTCAATGCTTGAGCTTGCGCATGCAGTGGTGTTGTCCTGTGGTACCAGGGACCATCAGAGCTATGCTTATTGTGTTTGGGGGCCTTGTGTGGCCAGAGGGGAGATGTGGTTTAATTCATGTAAGACATGCACCTTAGTCCCTGTCCTATATCTCCAGCCTCTCATCATATTTTAATCAGTTCATAAAATATAGAAAAGTAAAGAGTTCATTACTTGGTGTTTAAGACAGAAATAATTTTCTGATTTAAAGATGCTGAGAAAAAGGTGTTTTATTTTTAATCAAATATCATACAGTTAAAAAAAAAATCCTGGCATTTGTAACGACATGTGTGGGCCTTGAGAGCATTAAGCCAAATGAAATAAGTCAGAGAAAAAATTATTATAGCATGATTCCTCCTAAAAATAAAATTCAAAAGACAAACTAAAAAGTTCAGTCATAGAAACAGAACATAAAGTTGATTGGGAAGAACTGAATAAGAGAAATAGGGAGAGCGATTTAAAAAAAACGAAATATTCAATCACATCTTATATAAAGTCATGTATTTTTCATATTTGGTAAAAGAAAGAAGTAAAGATTTTTTCACACACAAATTATGAATACTTTCCTAATGTGTTGATTCATTGCCTCACACACTTTAAATATCTATTCTTGTTTTTTTTATAGTCAAATTATTTATTTATTTATTTTTTAAGTATTTTATTATACCACAGTGAGATATACAAATAAAAAGATATACAATTAAAAAGTTCATATTTGGGTTTTGGTCATACAGTGTTCCAGCACCCGTCCCTCAACCAGTGCCCATCTATTCTTGTTTGAAGGTCACGCACGGCAGTGCTCCTGGCTTACTCCTTTCTCTGCATAAGGGATCACTCCTCCTGATAGAACATGGGTTCACCACATGCAGGGAAAGTGCCACGCCCACTGTACTATGGCTCTGACCCCCCATACGTTGCAAATTTCATAATTTTGTTCTCAATGATATGTAAAGAATTTTTAAAAATGCATTTTGAAGGTCATACCTAGCAGTGTTCACTCCTGTCTCAGCACTTGGGGGACCACGTGGTGTTAGAAATAGAATGTGGACATCCCACATGCAAAGTAGGCACTCAAGCCCATTTCATTACTGCTCTGACCATGAAATATATATTTAAATCAACAAAAATGTGATGTGATGAATCGATTGGTCACTGATGAAAACAGTACAAATTTGTCTGCAAACGGTCTTGTGTTTCATGTGGGTGCTATCAGGAATTTATTTCTTCCATGAAATAAATTTAATTTATTAAATTTATTTCATATTTATTAAATTTATTTAACAATACATTAAATAAGCTTAATTTATTAGATTTATTCAATAAATTATTTATTTAATAATTTGATTTTATTTATTTAATAAATTTGTTTAATTCATGTATTAAATTTATTTAATAATAATTCATTAAATTTATTAAAGTTATTTAATAAATTTAATAATTTATTGAATGTATTTAGCTTATTTATGTAATGTATTATGTAGATTTATTTAATAAATTAAACATTTAATATAGATAGAAACTAAACTGCTTTTCAGTGTTCTTTCTAAAGCAATTCGAAATTAGTGATCGCTTTCACTATCTGCTGAGGCAAACTAGGCTAATGGCCGAACCCATTAGAAACACACCAGGAGAAAGTATCTCTCTTCCGTCACTCTCACATCGTTTACAAGCACTGAACTGCCTTTGCTGTGTGATGCTGTTTGCTCACGCCCCTCACTCTTTCTTCGCCAGGCACCCACAGCAGTAAGACTAGGATGCTCTAACCCTTAGAGCTATCTCTGAGGTTCTTTCTTTATCACAGTTCCTTTTCAAGCTGGAAGTCTATTTGTTTCACTAAACTTTTCTCAAAAGCATCTGATGCATACTTGGACAATGTCCTTTTCTTAGCTCCCATAAACACTTAGATTTTCACCGTGAGTATTCTCCCAGAATCCTGCAAAGTTGATTTCTGTTATTTGTGCCATATTCTATTTTCTGGACATAATTTCATTCTTTGTCTAAACTGTTAGGCAGAGGGTAGTTTCTACAAGTTCATCTGTAGATTCCCCAGACCTAATGGAAAACTCCTTAAAGGCTTATTGACAGGTTGGTGAGTGGACACACAAACCCTGACTTGTCTGTACATTGGGCACCTACCTTCACAATCCCTGTCTTAGAGAAAACACAGACAATTATTTCAGTGGCCATGAAACTTTACCTTTTAAATACATTGACTTTTATAAGACAATAGAGAACTTATTTCTTTTGGAAGCAAGAATTCTATTTTTGTTTGCTGTTTTTATTTTTGGTGCTTGGGATCAAATCTAAGATCTTTCACAGGCAAATATGCCTTCGACCACTGAACTACAACTCCAACCCTGTTTGTACTGGGTCAATGTTGTCCAGTTCTGTTTCCTGTGTCAGTGAGTGATTTATCAATATTACTGCTCTATTTCTGAATCTTCTAGAATAGGAGTCTGCCTCTTCCACATGGTGACAACTAACTGATTTTTCCAAGCCCAGTTGACCACAGATCATTACATTGAGAATCAGGAAATAAAGCAAAAGACATATCAAAAAGCAGCTAAGATAATGGGGATATGGAAGGCTGTAGATGTTCCTGCGTCTGTTACTTACGGTTGTGGGGCAGCTGAAACATCTCTCGAAAAGAGCAGACAGAGGAGAACCAAGGTGAGTTTCCACAGCGGATGTTCGCTCATGGTTAGAAAGGAACTGGAATTCATGGCCGCCTGAGTCTTTCATTCATTCTGAACTCCTGCTTTTATTACTGAGTCACTGTTTACTTTATCTGGTGAACAGTTCTAGGGAAATCTTAAGAGTCTATTTTTGTAACATATTAACTAATTCCCACTCAAAAATCTCAGAGCTAGATAGTTTCCATGAATATCAATCATGCTCCATCTATTGTTTATTTTAATTACTTATTTCCTTTGTGTTACACCCTGCCTGCAAGCACATTATCCAGATATTATCATTCTGGCCCTATTTTCTCATTCGCAAGTAATGCTTTGAAGCTTGTTATCTAACTATAAATCTACACAGTAAGGAAAAAAAAATTGTAACACTAAAAATAAATGCTTAAAAATGAACCAATGAGATAATACCCTAAATCTCTCCTTGGAAATCATCCGAGCATGATTTTATACATTGCATGAATGAAAGGATAAAATGAAACATCATAGAATTATAAGGAAAATAAATTTAGTGACAATATATCTATTGGGCAAAGGCTTAACTAATTTTTGACAGATTTTCCTATGTTTATTTATAAATAAAATGATAGTTCATTTAGATTGTTAAACTCACGTTATGCTTATTTATTGTTTCTTTGTTCATTTAAAACCTAGAAATAAAGTCATTTAAATTAATTTTAAAGGAAGTTATTTCTATTTAATGAGTATTTTTATTCAATTTACCTTTGTCAGTATTAAAATTGTTTATCACTAGTGACTTGTCATTCATCTGATTTTCAAGAGCAATTGGGATGTTGGAATCTATTTTATGGAATTCTGAAAACAAGAAAAGTTCATAATGGGGTCAGAGAGATAGGATAGTGAGTAGACACTTGCCTTGTGTGTTGTCAACCCGGCTTCCATCCCAGACATCTGAGCATTGCAAACAGTGGTCCCTGTGTGCAGAGCCAGGAGTAATTTGGAGCACCACCACGTGTGACCCCTAGACAAAAACAAAACAACAACCACAAAAAGAGTACCACTTGTGTGGCCCCCAAACGAATGAAAAACAAAGAAGAAATATCCACAATTCTCCATTAATGTAACTAGTCTGCACAGAAAGGGAGGTGTGTATGTTTTATGTAGAGAACTGGTATAATGATAAGATAGGAGGAGAAACAGGCATTTCTGTGGTTCAGGCGGATCAAATATTTTTTTCCTCACATACATTTCTGGGCATGTGATCTTAAAGTGAAAATCAAAGATAGTGGACATGACAATGGCAACTGTTGGTGAACTGTAAAATTACACATCCATAATATAACGCAATTCCAGTGTCAGTAAACTACAGGTGATACAACACCAAGCTAAATGCAATGAGCTCTGACCGACCGTGCTTTGCAAGCCTTGGGGGTTAATGAAGCTTGCTGAATAATTAGCAAACTCGTCTGCATTTCTGTTCCTTCTGCTCAGGAACTGTGCTCTCTCAAGCAACACTATTCTCCAGTTCTTCCCCCCATGTATATCCAAATATAGCACTTACTCTAGCAACTCTCCAAATGCAATGCAGACTAGATATATAAGATGTTTTGTTTTGAGCCCAGAGTGTGAATGATTTAATCAAGGACATTGATGCACAAGGAATAACATCACACATAAGCACAGTTAAAGCACTCAATTAAGCATTAATATTAATACAGCTTTCAATAAATTGAAATGTTTAATAGTAATGAGGAAAACCATTAATGAGGAAAAATAGTAATGAGGAAAAAGGCTAAACATTGCCTTGGTATCAAAGTACACATCTAGTGAATGTGATAAATATTCTTGATCACACCTAAAAGGCCTATATTTTTAAGTGAAATAATGAAAAAGAAAGAACAAAAGCCTCTATGCATATAATAATATTAAGTATTTGCATAAATAAGGATTAGGGAAGACTAAAAATGTGGAAAAAGTTGATTTGGTATTAGACTTTTTAGAGTTTCAAAATAAAGTTATTTTTAAGGAATCTTTTTAGAACCATGTCATTTCTTTTGGACATAATTCTAAATCAACATTTCCCCCCAAAAAATTATGTTTGCAGAGCATTGAGCAATTGTGAGTGAGTGAAAATGGAAATGTTTGTCATTGGAGTTGACATTGGAGGAGGTTGAGTTAGATTCTTTGGAAAAATGAAGTTGAAACTCATATTAATACATATGACATTTCCAAGCAGTGTTTTCAATGAAGAAAAGAAGCAGTATCCTTGTTGTGATGGTTTGCCCTCCATGATAACGTGCTAATTTTTTGAATAACTTTTCTCTGTCTATATTTATCTAAGTAAAGAACAGGATGAACATTCTGGGGTTTATGGGATATATTTTTACCCTTCTAGGATTTTTCAGAACAGATCTTAGAGGCTATAAAAATGATACAGAAATATAAGATATAAACTATTTTTTGATTTAATACAAGAACCTCACATATATTACTACGATGTTGGTTTAGATTGCAGTCTGGCAGATTTATTAGTTAAGTGAATCATTAATTCATCCTTACTCAAAAGCTGTATTAATTCATCCTTACTCAAACAGTATTATACTCATATACATCATTCAAAAGCATCTTCATGGCCCAACACATGGTTTTCCCATATAATATTTTTCCATGACCTGAGTCATCAACAGAATACAAATCTAAGAGAGTGACTTTTCCACACCTGCACACAACCTCATCCTGTGAAACCCCACTCTCAGTAACTCTAACCTCCTGGTTCTTCTACTTGTTTGTTTCAGTCCTGAACAAATTGATTTCCTCTATCTATCACATGCAACTTCCTATTCTTAAGGATTTTACTCTTCAAACGCTGTCCTATATCTCTTCTTCCAGATGTTTATGCATCTAATTTCTTCACCTTAAACTCTTTCCTCATCTAGAAACTTCTCATGAAGAAGGCAGACCTGTGATACTTGGGTGATGAACCTGCTAGTATTAGGGGACTGTCTGATGGTGGGGATTAAACCCACTTAAAGCATATGCTTGGTCATTTGTACCAACTTCTGACCCCACACCCATCATCATCTTAATAAGAAGCAGGAATCATGCCTTATGGGCACATGATTCTTCATTTACTTAAGAAATAATGATAGACTGTTTCAATTGCTGAATATAGTTTTTGATAACAAGAAACAGTGGTCAAATCTCTGTCCTATTTTCCAGTGACAGGAAGCAGGCAATAAGTAAAACAAGTTAGTGCATTCCATACTATGTCAAAAAATGACAAACGCTATGCTGCCGACAGCCTTAAATACTTGCAAGGTCTACATACTTTTCTCTGCTTCTTAAAGCATAACACATGTGACTTTTCTGGCATATTTGGTAATGTTCTCACTTATTTAATTTTTATTGCCTCTTTTTTATAGGTAAGACAGATATTTTGTTTTACTGATTTCTGTTCTTTTTGTCAGTGACACTATTCAGTCATAGTTATCCATGATTGTTTCTTGAATAAATGAAAAGTCATGTATTTATGAGAAAAAAAACATTTGCACTGTCCTTATAACTTATATCTTAAAAGGTGTTAATTTGGAGGAGAGCTGCCATCTGGCTCTCCCCTAGCTCAGCTGACCATGAGGCTCCCAGGAGGCAAGATGGGTTTTGGAAGTGGGCCCATTACCTCTGTAGGGCCTCGGAAGCAGCCAGATGAGACTCACTCACCATAATAGCTGCCATTTTTGTGGTCTAGACCCAGTACATCAGACTAGTGGAACAATCGTGTTCTAGAATATATTACAATCTACAATGTGTAAGAAAGGGAAGCGAGAAGGAGAGGGAGAGAAAGAGAGAAAGGAGATAAAGAACCTGCCATGGAGGCAGGCTGGGGGAGGGGGAGGGAAGTGGGGACACTAGTGATGAGAGATGGTCAGGGGTGGAGGGATGGGTGTTGGAACATTGTAGAACCAAAACTCAAACATGAACATCTTGTAATTGTATATCTAACAGTGATATAATAAAATATTAAAAAATAAAAAAATAAAAGGAGTTAATTTAATTATACACTCATATTTATTGTAGAATAATAACTGTTAATAACTTGCAGATATGGGGCAGAGCTGCTACTGGCTCTCCCTGTGACCAGCCGCTCACGAGGCACCCAGGAGGGATGGTGGGTTCTAGCCCTGGCCCACCATCCCAGCAGAGCCTCGCAACAAGCCAGACGACCCCCACTCCATGAGGGCCTCCATTTTCCACATCCGGACTTCTCTCTCATCAGACCTCCACCCAGCAGACCAGCTTATCAGTGCCCGGCTCCCGCGGCCGTTTGCGGCCCCGTGGTTCATCAATAAATGCCGGACTTAGAGATGCCTACAAGAGTATGCTACCTGCATGGCAGAGCCTGGCAAGCTACCCGTGTTGTATTTGATATATATGCCAAATACCAGTAACAATTATAGACCTCATTCCGGAATGGATTGAGGCTCTTTATGTTCCTGGAGCAAGCAGATGCCTTGGGCTCTACTAGCATGAGACAGGACCTATGAAGATGTTACTGGGGCCCGCTCGAGGAAATTGATGATGAACGGGAAGACAGTGATACAGTGAATAACTGTTAAATGCAATGACTAGATTTATATACAATGGGGCTAGAGAAATAAAGTAAAAGAAATGTACTCGACTTGAATGCGGTTGATTCCAGTTTAAGTCCCCACCTACATACAGATCTTCAGGGATCACTTTTGAGCAGATCCAGGAGTAGCCTCTGAGCACTCCCAGGTATGAACCCCCAAACAAACACACAAGCAAACAAGCATACAAAAATTACCTAAGGTTATGGCATGTTAGTTGTTCTATATGGTATGAAGTGAGCAAAGCAACAGAAAATCTAGATTCTCTTAGCAACTGCCTCTGGCAAAAAAAAGTCCACCTGCAACTGAATCGAGATATTAAAAGTAGAAGTATTTTAAAAACCTAATGACCAATCATAAAGGTGATTATAAATTAAAACATATAGAGAAAGGTCTTTTTAAAAAAATGATTTAATCAGAACTGCTACTGGGGCTCTCTGCCGGACACTAGGTACTCAGGTGCAGGGCGGAGTCTCTGCTTGTCTGCCCTGTGCCAGACTAATGAGCTACTTGGGGTGGTGACAGGTTTTGCTCCTTGACCTGTTTCCGCCAGATTCCCATAAGTCAGAACACCATGCAACACAACCACAGTCATCCTCAAGGTCCGGAATCCACAGCTGGATACAGCCCAACCTAATAGCGCATGTGCAAGTGAAGCGCCCACAGGATTTCTCAAAACCTGGTATACCACAAATATGTGGGAGTCAGAGGCTAGGTAAGACAGAGAAAGAAAGTGTGCTGATAATCGTTGAAAATGATACCATCCGAGAACTGAGCGGTGAATATAGGCAAAAGATACACCACGATAACTTCTAAATGAATGTATTAGAATCCACAATGTGTAAGAAAGGGAAGGGAGGAGAGAGAGAGAAAGAGAGAGAGAAGAGAGATGAGAGAGAGAAAATAACCTTCCATAAAGGCAGGCTAGGAGAAGGGGGAAGGAAGTGGGGACATTGGTGGTGGGAAATGGGCACGGATGGAGGGATGGGTGCTGGAACACTGTATAACCAAAACTCAAACATGAACATTTTGTAATTGTATATCTCACAATGGTATCATAAAATATTTAATTAAAAAGATTTGATCAGTAAGTGGCACAGTCATTCTTTATTTCTTCAATTTACTTATTTCTTCAAATTGAATTATTTTGAGATAGTTATAGACTCATTCACATTTCTAGGAAATATTATAGAGGGAACTTATTTGCTCTGGCCCTTTAGATTCCTCCAATGGTAAAGTCTTACAAGTTACATTATTACATCACAACCGGCATACTGACATCAGTACACTATAGTACAGATAACTTTCATCATTATGGAAATCATCTTTTGTAGTTTGATAAACTTGTATGAAGATATAAGTCCAAAACTATAGATATTTCAAATGGCTATATTTTTACTGAATATCGATAAAAATCATAATAAAAGCAAATTAATAAGTGAAATTTGAAATATCCAGTTATAAATAAGTACTAAGGATATTTAAAAAGAAAGAAATACAAAGTAAGACTTTCTTAACTAATTCTTAAAAATTGTCTTAGAGACTATGCTTGTGATGATTTCCTATTTTCACCAATAATTGTTAACTCATCAATGTGTACTTTGAATAGGTAGAAAAAACTAAATCATTTTAAAGGAAATGTAATAGTTTTCAAATTGTAGAGTCATGCTTTGTTGATTGAGTCAACCTAATTTTTACTCCAGTATCACTGTCTTCCCGTTCATCATTGATTTGCTCGAGCAGGCACCAGTAACATCTCCCTATGTCCTGTCTCATGCAAGTAGAGCCCAAGGGCACCTGCTTGTTCCAGGAACATAAAGAGCCTCAAACCATCAGGTCATGGGAAGGAGGTCTATAATTGTCACTGATATTTGGCATATCAAATACGACACAGGTAGCTTGCCAGGCTCTGCCGTGCAGGTAGCATACTCTTGTAGTCATCTCTAAATCCAGCATTTATTGATGAACCGGCGCGGCCGCAAGCGGCCGCGTGAGCTGGACTATGATAGGCTGGTCTGCTGGGTGGAGTTTTAGCAACCACAAATAAAGTTATAATAGGGGCCGGAGCAATAGCCCAGCGGGTACCCTACCCATTTGCCTTGCACGTGGCTAGCCCATAACGGCCCAGGTTCGATCCCCGCATCCCATATGGTCCCCGAGCACCTCCAGGAGTAACTCCTGAGTGCAGAGCCAGGAGAAACCCCCGAGCATTGCCGAGTGTGACCCAAAAAGCAAATAAATAAATAAACAAACAAACAAACAAATAAATAAATAAATAAAAATATCACTGTATCACTGTCTTCCCATTCATCGTTGATTTGCTCGAGCAGGCATCAGTAAAAAGGAGGCAAAGGGACTTTAATGGGTTCATGAATTCCTGCATTTTACCTTTTCTTGGTACTTGATTCCTTTCATAGTGTTGAATGCCTCTCTCCCAGCATGCTCCATGTTGCAAAATCACCGTATTCACCATTCAGCCAGAAAAAGAATGAATACTGGGGAGAACGTAGGAATTACATGTTTTTATTGGAAACTTGTTGGTTAATACTGAGGTTGAGTTAATGTATTATGGCTTTTTGTAATTCCCCAGACATTATTACAGCTTCTTCCGTCCTCTTAATTTGTCATTAGAAGCTGTTCAGGATGGGTTTCAGTCACAGTGTTCCAATACCTACCCTAAACTAGGGCACATTTCCTACCACCAATGTACCCATTTTCCCTTCCACCAGCTACCTACCTTCTACCCACTCCTCAACTTGCCTCTATGGCAGACACATTTCTTCTCTCTCTCCACTTTCTCTGCCTCACTGTCTCTTTGTCTTTCTCTCTCCTTTTCGTGCATTCACAATGATTTTAGAAAAAAGAGGCATAATGATAAATATGCAATCTCAAAGATAATTTTTAAAAAGTTTATAGAATCATAAAGACTATCATATAAGAATACTCGCCCAATGCACAAAGCTACTTTAATCTTGTGAAATACCAGATTCTACTATTTAGTTCAGTGACAGTATTATTTCAAGTCTTCATTTTGTTTTTTTTCTCTCTTTTTTATTTTTAGTTTTAGAGCCGCACCCAGCTATGCTCAGAAATTACACCCCTGGCTTTGTGCTCAGAAATTACTCATGGCTGGACTTGGAATACTTGATGAGGTGCTTGGGATGGAACCCAGATCAGCTACGCAAAGGCAAGCACTCTAAGCACTATACTACCTTTCCAGCCCCCAAATGTTCATTTTCTTGACTTATGTGTATGATGTATGTTTTTTTTCCCTGCCTTTTCATGTTTTGTATCACTGGGAGACCGAGACTATACTGATTCAGCAAGAACCAGTGGCACGTTCATCTGAAAAGAGGGGAGAATTCAACCTCATTAAATTCCAATCTTTCTACAACCAAATTATTCATACAATATAGATAGAACAGGTTTAACATTTTCAATAACTTTGCAAGAGACCTAGACATTAATCCACTTTCTAAATCTAGAAACATTCTATAATGTTCGAGGCACTTGAACTAAGTTCAACCAATAATCCCAGACAGAATTCAAATATTATTTCCTCATAAATTTGGCCTGTCATTTGAAAAGAAACTAATAGCACTAATCTTCTAGGGGAAAGCATCATTTAGTGCACACCACTGGGTGTCCCTGGAGGCTCCTGAGCATTATTAGGTAGCCAGGTCAACCGAGCACCGCAGAGCCTGAGCAAACACCATCTCTGTATCTTTGCATGGAACCACATTAACATTACCATCATTGAGAAGTCCTAGAGGTCTAGGTTGGTCATGTTGCAAGCTAACAAGGATTTTTTTTTTGCTTTCTTACAATATCACACAAAGGATTCTGGGTTTTAAAAATCTCAGGTTACTGGAAAATGGCAAGTCAGAACAGATATCATGTTAAAAAAATGAGCATATAAAGTGAACTTGATTATTTTCAGTCCTACAGGATTAAGGATCATTTTTGAAAACTCAGTAGATCAAGAGGTTATAGATATAGATTCTAGTTCAGAAGCTTTAGGGCATGGTGTTACCAACCTACCTTTGTTCTAAGTGTAACCCATGACTGAGGCTGGCTGCATGATAGCTAACTTTCCTCTACAGAGAAAGTGAAACTCTGATGTAGCCTGAAACTAAAAATATGAATTGTACACAAATCAGAACAGGTCTGAAAAATGAAAACTAGTTATAAAATGTCCTCCAAAGGTTCATATATTTATTCAGTCAAATATGTCTGTTAAACTAATATCTTTTTAAAATTATTTATTATACCACCAAGAGATATACAATTACAAAGATGTTCATGTTTGGGTTTCAGTCGGACAGTGTTCCAGCACCCATCCCCCATCGTGCCCATTTCCCACCACCAATGTCCCCAATTCCTACTCCTTCCCTAGCCTGCCTCTATGGCAGGTTCTTTATCTCTTTTCTCTCTCTCTCTCTCTCTCTCTCTCTCTCTCTCTCTCTCTCTCTTCCTCCTCTCACACATTGTGGATGGCAATACATACATTTAGAGATTATCATGTGTATATTTTTTGCCTTATTCAATGCTCAGTTCTAAGCTGGTATTATCCCTTTTGATGATTATTAGCACACTGTTCCCTTCTCTGTCTTACCTAACCTCTGACTCCCACATGCTTATAGTAGAATCCACCTTTGACAGACCTACTGATTCATGTTTTGCCTGACCTTGGATATTGGAATCATAATATATATATATATGTATATATATATTTATATATATATGTATATATATTTATACATATATATTTATGTCATGCAAATAAATACAATCATTCTATATCTGTCTTTTTCCTTCTGGCTAATTTCAGTCAACATGATCCTCTCCATATCCATCCATTTATAGGCAAATTTCATAACTTCATTTTTCCTAACAGCTACATAGTATTCCATTGTGTAGATGTACCAAAGTTTCTTTTATCCAGTCATTAGTTCTTGGGTACTCTGGTTGTTTCCAGATTCTGGTTATTGTGAATAGTGCTGCTATGAAAATAAAAGTGCAGATGGTGTTGCTGCTGTGTGTTTTGGGCTTCCCAGGGTATATTCCCAAGAGTGGTAAGGCTGGGTCAAATGGGAGCTCGATTTCTAGTCTTTGGAGGAATATCTACAGTTTTCCAAAAAGGCTGTACCAGTCGATATTCCCACCAACAGTGGATGAGAGGCTCTTTTCTTTCTCCCTGCATCCATGCCAGCATTTGTTGTCCTTGCCCTTTTGGATATGTGCCAGTCTCTGTGGTATGAGATGATACCCTTTGTTTTTATTTGCATCTCTCTGATGATTAGTGATGATGAGCAATTTTTCATATACCTTTTGGCCATTCATATTTCTCCCTTGTCAAAGTTTCTGTTCATTTTGTTCCCCATTTTTTGATGGGGTTGGCTGTCTGCTTCTTGTAAAGTTCTACCAGTGCCTGATATATCCTGAATATTAACCCCTTATCAGATGGGTATTGGGTGAATATTCTTTCCCATTCTGTGGACTGTCTTTTTGTATCTTGTTCACTGTTTCTTTTGAGGTGCAGAAGCTTTTTATTTTCATGTAGTTCCATGAAACTAAAAGTTTCATGGAACTACATGAAAGCAAAGTTTATCTTTGCTTCCGTTGCTTTGTAAGTGGTGTTTTATCTTTGAAGATGCCTTTAGCTTCAATTAGACTAATATCTTAAATAATGTGTTTAGGACCATAGGAATAATATAGTTAGCAGGACACTTGCTTTTGCACAGGTTGACCCCTAACACCCATATGGTTCGCTGAGTGATCCTTGAGAGCAGAGCAAGGATTAAGCCCTGAGAATTTCCAGGTTTGTCCCAAAACAAATACAAACACCAAAAAAGAACATTAAGTGGTAGGGATTGTTCAGTTCCAATGCTTTATATTGAGGTACAAGGAATTTAGTGGATGTGAACTGCTGATGTGGATCTTTGCTGTGTGAATAATCATTATGTGCAGATAGAAAGGATAACTCAAGCCAGTCAATATGAAATTAAAGTTAAATTATAAACGACCTAAAACCTGAGCTGCGCAGGAGGAAGAGAGCGGCATGGAATGCCTTCAAAGGCATCGAAGAAATAGCTAAAAGGACAAAGAACCTCCGGCTCCGGGCACATCTCTTCGACTCCACCGTTCTCCCTGCATTAACATACGCCTCAGAGACCTGGGCCCTACGAAAGCAGGATGAGAATGCTATTCGGGTCTCCCAGAGAGGCATCGAAAGAGCTATGCTTGGAATATAACGCCTCACTCAAGTGAGAGAAGGAATCGGAGTTCTGACCTCCGTCGCTATTCCAGAATCAGGGACGCTGTCTCGTTTGCCAAGGCATCGAAAATCAGATGGGCTGGACATGTAATGCTATTTGGAGACAACCGCTGGACTAGAGCCATTACCGACTGGATCCCACGGGATGTCAAAAGATCACGTGGCCGCCCACCTACAAGATGGTCAGACTTCCTTGTTAAGACCCTGAAGGAACGGTTTGAGGTTCTTCATATTCCTGAATCAACCAGATGCCATTGGGCTACATTGGCACGTGATAGGGTCCAATGGAAATGTTACTGGCGCCCGCTCGAGCAAATCGATGAATAACGGGATTCAAGTGATCAAGTGATAAAAGAATTGTGCATGTACTTGGCAAGGAGTCTATGTTAATGGCATGTTGTTTCAGTACACTTGCCCAGAGCCTCTAATCTGTCCTGTAATTGCCTCCTGCAGGTCACTTTGTAGATAGGAGGAGGCCAGTTTGAATGTGGCAGTTTATCTGACCATGTATTCTATACTGTCTGGTATAAATATTCTCTCATGCTGCCAAAATCATCGTGGGACTAACTAGATCTTAGAGAAATTCTGTTTGCCTCCAAGCAAGCAAGCATGGCTCTCTGATAACTCAAAGCTAATATACAGAACAACTATAAATCAACGATGAGACTCTTGTGATGGTCTGGATAAATATTTAACTGGCTATAGAATATTCTTTAGTATAGATGCATGCCTTTGTATTGTGAAATACAGTTCATCTCAGAAACTCCTTTTGAGATGCAAAGGTATTTCCTAGGCTGATCTTGGCTAGGCAACATTAACATCTCAAAGGGCCTAGATGAGGTCCTGAAAGAAATTACCTGAGGGCATTTGACCCTTATGACTTCCATTGAAGTGGGAGGTCTGTGCTTTCTCTCTCTCTCTCTCTCTCTCTCTCTCTCTCTCTCTCTCTGTCTCTGTCTCTGTCTGTTTGTCTCTCTTTCTCCTTTTCCCCCTTTCTGCTAGTGCCACTTTACAGTCTCCTCTCTGCAGGGCCTTAACACGTGGTGGCCACTATTTTGGCCTACACGTGGCTAAGGATCTAAAGTTGGAGTTTTTCCTATTGCTGATTTGTATGCCTGAACCTGTGTTAAGTAAAGCATTTTGAAACTTTGCGGATTCTTGCGTCTTTCTCTGTCCAATGGCAGCTCATCTGATCCTCTGGAACAGAAGGGAATCCCTGACCCTGCTCCCGGTGTTGTGCAGGGGAGCCTCAGTGTTTCGCTTCAGCATATGAAATGAAAGAGAGCGAAATGCTTCTTAAGCTGGGATCCATCTTGTAAGGCAGTCAAGGCATGAATAAAATAGCAGTGAATAGCGAGAAATAAATGTCATTGTGACAAAGAAATAGTCACTTTCAATCCTAATTTGGGGCAGAGAGATAAGAGAGCTGGTTGGGCTCTTGCTTTGTGTTCAATTCCAGGCACCTCATGGTCCCCAAAGGGTTACTAGGAATGATGCCTGAGCACAGAGCCAGCAGTAAGCTCTGAGTATTGTTGGGTGTGGCCCCAGTAGAGAACAAACAAAAAAGATAAATTGCTCTCTTAAAATACGGGAATAAGTCTACAGATCTTGTTTCATAAGTACCATCAATAATTAGAGGAATACATTTCTTATATTAAAAAAAGACAATCATTCTAAATTTAAGCTATTAAAGGCATCTAGATATTTACTTGATTCTCAAAATTATCATATAAATTGGAGACTATTATGACTTCATAGATAAATAAACTGAAACACAAGTGGGTTATTGAAGAAGCCCAAATCATGACTAGAAAGTAGAGGAGTAACCACATATTCTGATTCCAAAAATATAAGTTGTAATACCACCACTTGTCACTTGTCTTCCCATTGATCATCGATTTGCTCGAGCGGGCACCAGTAACATCTCCATATGTCCTGTCACATGCTAGAGCCCAAGGGCATCTTCTTGCTCCAGGAACATAAAGAGCCTCAAACCATTCCATCAGGTCATGGGAATGAGGACTATAATTGTTACTGGTATTTGGCATATCAAATACGACACAGGTAGCTTGCCAGGCTCTGCCATGTGGGTGGGATACTCTTGTAGTCAGCGCTAATCTTTTATACCTTCTGTTCTTCTAAGGAAGAACAAAAGGTATAAAATGAAAATGGAATATATAAACTAATATGATTCCAAGATTAGCTCCATCACAGTCTCTTTTAATTACCAATACAGATTTATTTAGGTATTTATTATCAATATATAATAACCAACATATAATTAATGTATATGATTTTACATATTCTTAAATATTATTATGCATACAATAAGTTATAATTACAATACAAAATAATGAACACAAATCAACCCTGAAAGCCTTCTTGACCTTTCATAGACCTGCTATCTGTACATATGTAACCACTAATCTAATTTCCATTGCTATAAACTGCTTTATATTTTGATTAATTTTACATAAATATGAACCATTTTAGTTTGGTTGAAAACCAGAATAACTCCTTCACCTAATACTAATTTTGTCACAGCAATGATGAAATACCCATGAGCAACTTACTTAATGCCCTATTAGTTATGAGAAGATCTAGCTAGCGATCTAAAACCAATTTTTGCATGAACTCTACAGATTGTTCATTTTGCATATTTGGATAGACATATATGATCTCTAACATTGTCATCACACACTAAAAACTGTCGTCCATTAGCTGAAAACTCAATGGGTACACTAAGAAAATGTTTGCCCTCAGATGTGAACTCTAGGCACACCGGCCACCCTGGATTCCCATTTCATCTCCTCATTTCAGGGAAACTGGGCTTATTCATGTTTCCATACTACTCTGTTGAAGTCTGAAGATGAGCAATAAGTTGTACAACCATATAGCTTATTTTATTAATTTAATCATCTCAAGAATCACAGCCCTCCATCATATAATGTGCTATCTTCAAAATATTATTCATATATTTTGCCTAGTATTATAGACTTTTCATGAGGGAAGGTAATTCAGCCCTCTTGCTGCTTCTTGGAGAGAAGCATAGTTCTCATAAGTCCTCACAGAACAAGAACTATCACCAGAACGTGTGTTCTTACCCTTCATTGCTTCTCAAGAAAGAATTATCATTTTTTAGTGGTCTACAATTTGAGTTGCATTTTTCTTTCTTTGTTCTCCAGCACAAGTTCCTGAACATATTTAGTAAATCACCCCCTTTGCAGAAAGTAAAATTACTCGGGGTGGGGGTGGGAGGTGGGAAATTGGAAACATCAATGATAGGAAATGGACAATGGTGAATAGGCAGGTGTTGAAACACTGCAAATCAGAAACCCAATCATGAAGAACCGTGTAGCTGTGTACCTCACAGTGATTTAATGTTAAATATCTAAAGAAATAAAATAAAATTACTCAGCAGCTCCCTGGATATCTACCTTTTTAAAGCAAACAACAGAAAATCATTGTACCCTCTGCATGCACACACATACACACACTCACACACACACACACACACACACACACCACGACCATGCACACTCACCAAGAACCTGAGGCTTCTACTTAATCAATTCGGCTACCCTAGTGGGTGGTAACAGTTCTAAAGTACCATTCTTCAACTTTTGCTGCTCATCATCACCTTTTCACCAGAGAAGTTTTTATGTGACAAAAGTATACAGATATATAAGATAGGTATGCAACTAAAAGACACACAAACAAACAACATAGAGTGAGAATAATACCTAAAGTCAACAGAAAGGAGGGCCAGATAGACTGATTCATGGCAGGAAGCTTGACACAAATAGTGTGTGAGGGTGGGGCGGGGGGGGGGAGAGGGGGTGAAGTTAGGACAGAAAGGGGACCAATATCACAATGAAATAATGGCTCTGGACAGGAATTGAGTGCTGAAAGGAGACAAAGGTATATGCATGATGCCCCTTTCAGTGATAGTATTACAAATGATATTGCCTAAGTGGAAAGCGAGAAAGAGGGGATGGGGGAGGAAGAAGAAGAACAGTGTCTCGCCATAGTGCCATAGTGGCAGGCTGGGGGGGGGGGTTGATGGGGTTGCAAGAGGGAAACTGGGGACATTGGTGGCAGGAACCAAGAACCAGTGGGGATGGGTGTTGGAACATTGTATGACTGAAACCCAATTATGAACAACTTTGTAACTGTGTATCTCACAGCGATCTAATCTAAAAAAAAGGAAAACAGAAATGGGTATACAAATTAAATATTACTGACAATAAATCACAAAATTGCTTTTAGATCCACACTTTTTGTTGGACCGGATTTCTGTCCTAAGCAGTGTATTCACTACTCTAGTCATTGACAGTGGCTGACTTAGAAACAGAAAATCTAAACAATTTATAGGAGAAAAAACACAGAAAAGACTGTGTCTCCAAAAGGAGTGACAACTAATTTTTAGATTATCTTGTTTTAGCCTATACTTAAAGATTGTTACTGCAACTGATTCCGTAACATAATCATAATTGTCAGAAAGATTATTAATGATGACTTGTGTGTACCATTGGGCTGACTGTAGTACTGCTCAGAAAGTTTGGAATACTGTAGAAAATTCTGTGCAAGCAGCCCAGCTTGCACAGCCACAAGCAGCCACATGGTTCATCAATAAATGCTGTATTTAGTGGTGACTACAAGAGTATGCCACCCATACAGCAAGCCTGGCAAGTTTCCCATGTCGTATTCGATATGCCAAATACCAGTAACATTTATATTAGGTCATTCCCATGACCTAATATAATTGTCTGAGGCTCTTTATGTTCCTGGAACAAGCAGATGCCCTTTGGCTCTACTAGCTTGAGACAAGACATATGGAGATATTATTGGTGCCTGCTTGAGCAAATAGATGATTAACGGGAAGATCTTGATAGTAAAGGTTGTTACATCAGTTATTTTGTGTGGGAACTAATTTCCTTTCATTACTCCCTTGTGGTGTTAGGTTCGGCCGTTACAGAATACAGATTCTCCAGAAATAAAGGATAGAGAGCAAAAGGAATAAGGAATAGGAGAATATTTAGGGATGAGCAACTCTTTGATGCTCGCCTGGCTGGACCCCTCGTGGGATCTTAAGAAGTCCTTGGAATTGGGTCACATGAATAATTCCCATGCCCAGTTCAGCTCACATTCACACAAGTAGACAAGTAGCCACACTAGTTACCCGGGCCTGACCTGAGTTCGATGACACCGGAGACTGCAAGCAGGCCGGACACCGATCACCCAACAAGGACTCCAAGAGATGCACTTATGCAAAAGCAAAGCGTTTATTTTCCAAGCATGCTGGGACTCTCAGCATAATTGTTAGCAGGCTAGAGGCTAAGAGCCCTGAACTGAGTTACAGCACAGTTTTTATAGCACTCTAAGATAAAGAATTTTTTGCAATATAGCAAACTCAGGAGATTGGGAGAGACTTGAGATTTACTGCAGGAATGCCCAAGATGTCACACTGATGTTTAGAGTGTTTAACAGGGATATTTTTGGAGTCACTTCCCTAGGTATCTGATTGACAAGTCTTATCTGGCCTAAATGCAAAGTCAGTCAGCATTCCATTTTATTGTATCCCTGTTAACTCTTTGCGGTCTGGTTTTTTGGGGCCTCCCTTTTCAATGGACTGCTCTAAGATCTTGAGTCAAGATAATCACTGGATAAAGGTCCTCAAGATGGCAATACTAGGAGGCTCCTCATTTCCCTCCCTTCCTGGTATACACCAAAATGCTAGTAACATATGCATTGGTTGCATCAGAGAAATCCAGAATCTTATTGAGCAATACAATAAGATCAATAAAAGTGGTATTAATATAAAGAATAGGATTGTTTATGCTGCAATCCTTACAGAGAAGCATGAATACATCATGATATGCATATATTAATTAAGAGTATTTTACACTTTTTTAAGACTTCAAATTTAATATAAAGTAAGCATAACATAGTTTTATCATAACATAGATGTTTGTTTAACATACTATGGTAATAAAATAAGTTATCACTCGTATCATTTGTATCACTGTTGTTATTGATTTGCTTGAGCTGGCGCCAAGCACAAAAAAATAAAGGGACAAAAAATAAAGGGACATCTCCATTTGTCCCTGTCATGTGCTAGTGTAGCCCAACGGCAACTGCTTTCTCCAGGAATGCGAAGAGCCTCAAACCATTCCTTTAGGTCATGGGAATGAGATCTATTATTGTTACAGTTTTTGACATATCAAATACAACACGGGTAGCTTGCCAGGCTCTGCCATGCAGGCAGGATACTCTTGGTAGTAGGTAGGCTCTCAGTTATTGCATTTATTGATTTACTGCATGGCCACGAACTCATAAAATAAGTTATAGTCTTAGTTAAATTATCATCTATTTCTATGGTCACATATCTCTTGCAAGAGTATACATAGTAATGTGTTAAACATTTCTGAGAATTTTCACATAAATGGTGCACAAAAATAAAATTAGATTTTCTTCTTTCTGTACTCAGACAACAGATGTTCATTTTGTTCACTGTTCTGCTCTGTCAACTTATTTCTGATGTCTTTTAATAAAAATGAAAGTATATTTATATATATATTTCTGCTGGAAATAGCTTGCCTTTCTCAAATATAGGTTCTAAATTAAGACTGAATTGAGAACTGAAACAGAACCACAAGTGGCTCATGGAACTAATTGCAAGATGTCTTTTCATGTGCAACAGACAGGGCTAGGAAAAGAATGGGCCCTTGGCAGAAGTGCATAGCTCCGACTCCCCTTAACTTCCAGCCAGGGACTTTCCTTTAAACTATAATACCGTAGTGACCACCCCTGACGGTTCTGTGTTGGCCAAAGAAGGGATCAAAGGGTGGACACCCAAATCCAAGGCAAGGAGTTGAGCTTGTTGGGAAAGATGACCTTCATCCTAACCTTTGGAGCAAATCTCCTGCCCTTTACAGAATGGGGTAAGAACTTGTGCTGGCAGCCTGTCATGGTGTTCTGCTCTCCAGCTGTCCACTCCTATTCCCAGGAGATTCTCTCCATCTTCCTTTTAATAATCTAACTTGGTGTTCAAAGAGGACTGGAACGGGCTTGTATTCAATCTCAAATTTCATTATTTATGCTGCTCTGAAATCATTTGTTTATGAACTTAAAAGAATAAATAAAATCTAGTGAAATTCACTTAGGATTATTACATAATAGTTAAACAGCATAATGTTACAATGATTATATAGTTTTCAGATTTTAAAAAATAGTGATAAAGATATTCATGTTTAAGAACAAAGATTAGTCTGATAATTATTCACAGAAACCTCTTATAGTACTCAAAATTTCTGTAGTTATCAATTGAGTGTATTTGAAATTATGGTCAATGCTCATATTTTTTTTTACATGTCTCTATCAATGATTGTAACATACTTAGCTTCCTCTACTTAAAAATAGCAGTTCTCCTTCCTCTACTTAAAATATATAAACTTCAATGACCTACTCTGTCTGTGCCTTATATAGGCCTTTTGTACATTCCCATGGATAATCAATACTTTATCATTTCTATAGTGCTTTACACTTTTTTTGTGCAAAAACTTGACATTATCAAACAGTCTATTCAATTATATGTTCAAATTTAGTGTTGGAACATGAGCTTCTCCCTGAATTTAAATAAATTTCTACTGATTCAGTAAATCAGAGACTTAATTATTCTCATCTTAGTCTTCCAGACAAAGACCAACTTTTAAGGAAATAATAATCATGTTTCTATAGTTGGCAGAAAGTGGACAAAAAGATGTGCAAAAGTCTGATGGCCACTGTTTCTAGGGCAGAACATAGGTTCTCCTGGTGAAGCTGCCTGATTGGCAGAACACAGGTTTCCTGGCACGCTGATTCCTAACTGAGACGATGCAGGTTTCCCTGGCGACGCTGTCTCCGTGAAGCAGATCCAGGAACCCTGACATCCTAAGTCATTGCCTTGCAGCTACATCCGCCTCCCATTTGTTCTTATGATATTTAGCTCTGAGAGCGCTCCTCTCTGCTCGTGTTCTGCCCAGTTAGCTAGAATACATTTTATAGAGATAGTACCTCTACTCCCATATAAAGTATTGGGACACTTGTTTCTTTTTTAAAAAAATATTTTATTATACCACTGTGAGATATACAATTACAAGATGCTCATGTTTGAGTTTTGGTTCTACAGTGTTCCAGCACCCATCCCTCCACCCATGCCCATTTCCCACCACCAATGTCCCCTCTTCACTCCCCCTTCCCCCAGACTGCCTCCATGGCAGGTTCTTCATCTCCTTTCTTTCTCTCTCCTCTCCCTCTCTTCCTCCCTCTTGCTCTCTCTCCTTCTCGCTTCCCTTTCTTACACATTGTGGATTGTAATACATACATTTAGAGGTTATCATGTGTATCTTTTTGCCAATATTCAATGCTCAATTCTCGGATGGTATCATCATTTTCAATGACTGTCAGCACACGGTTCCCTTCTCTGTATTACCTAGCCTTTGACTCCCACACTCTTGCAGTATACCAGGTTTTGAGATATCACTCAGTCACACACACACACACACACACACACCATGGGGATCATGCTGTGTCCAGCTGTGGAGTCCAGACCAGAGGATAACTGTGGTTGTGTTGCATGAGGTTTTCTGACTTCTGGGAGTCTGGCAGAGGACAGTTCAGGGAGCAAAAACCTGTCTCCACCCCAAGACACCCCATCAGTCTGGCACAGGGCAGAGTCACCGCCCTGCACCTGAATACCTGGTGTCCAGCCGAGAGTCCCAGCAGCAGTTCTGGGCAGGGCCGCCAGGCCTTTATGGAGGGAGCCGAGGTGGGGGCAGGTGGCCGCAGTCCAGGCTCCCTAAAATCCTGGTTCACGTAGTCGCCGAGTCCTGCTTGCCTGGACTTGAATGGCTTCTCTCTTGGGTTGGGCTGTGTCAAGCTGTAGAGTCCAGACCAGAGGGTGATTATAGTTGTGTTGTGTGAGGTTTTCTGACTTCTTCTGTTCTTGAATTTGTTTTTTGAGTTTCTAGAACATGATTGGTTCCACTAGTTTGATGTACCACGTGGCCGTAAGCGGTTGCACTACTGGGGGAGAGCCAGATGGCAGCTCTCCCCCGTGAGTCTGAGTCTTTTTGTGCTGACTCAATGTAATGCTTTGTTATTTGTAAAGATGTATCAGACTCATGATGCTAGCTAGGCCTATATAAGGGGCTGGGGTCTTTGTAAAAATTGTCAGTTGCCGAAATGAGAGCACTAGCCCTCCGGACTAATAAACTATTTACTTCATCCGCAGGTTTATCTCAGTGCCTCTGACTGACAGAGCTCTCTCTCTACAATGTTATTACATACTTTTGGGAGTTTGTCTCTCACTTCAAAAATTCATTATTATTATCTTCAACCTTCAGTATAAATAAATAGGAAGAATCTCAAATAGATAGAACTCAAAACCCCCAAAATGACAGTCTCCCAGACTCCAGAATTTCTGACAATTATGGTATTGCTAGAGTCGTGATGCAGAAAAACTCTCCCTTGTATATTAGTGAGTTGCTGGGCATTGAAATACTTCCTGGCTTGAACATAGATGACCAGATACAACTAACTTATAAGTGGTATCATTTTTTCAAAATAACTACTCAGACTCATAACTTCATAATTTGACATAGTCATTAATACTTCTCAAACACTAGAAAAAAAGAAATATAGGCTTTGAAGGAAAGAACTGTAGATCTTGTACCAACGAGTATACTACTACACTCTAAAGTGTTTGATTCTTATTATTTAATTCAGAACAAAGTTAAAAGATCACCAAAGACCTTCTCTTTTGCTAACTAGATATATCTTTTTTGATACCAAGATTCCATTTTGTTGGTAGTCTTTAAATGTAAGAGTGTTAAATGTACTATAAAAGCAGACACTGTTGAGGATAGAATACTTCCATCCAAGACAATGAACAACATTAATATTCTGTTTGCCCATCACTCTATTTCCTCTACTTGAATATAACTCCACTTTAACTGACTGAGATTTCTCAATAAGCTCCACTACAGTTCCATTCTTCAATTCTATCATTGTTGACCCTTATAGTAGTCTGTCACTAAGGAAAAACAAAAATTCTCTTGTTTGTTTTCTTCAAACCAAAACTTCCTCTCTGAATTATATCATTTACTATTTCTTCCTCTATCAAACACTGATCTCCCTTTAAATATATACTCCTCCTTCAAAACAGCATGAAATCACCTCCAAGGAGAAAATATTTAGTTCTCATGGGTTGAAAATAACTCTGCTCATTTCAAGTGCAAGCATGGTTTTATATACAGTTCATAACCATATTGATGATATTCCAATTTGTTGGACATAAAAATTAAGGGAAAATTGCCTGAGAAGCTCTTGGGAGACAAAATTGAAAAACAGTTGAGAAACTTGAGTAAAATATTTCTTAAAGTTGAGTTTCTTTTTACACATCTTATATGGAGTCAAAATGACCATACACTATGAACTACAATCTTTAATCTTAAAACATTACGACATACATGAACCTTTTTTCAACAAAGTTTGTCACTGAGGTCACCGTCTCTTTACTGACTAATCTTAACTATCAGAAATGAGTAAAAATTTCAAGCCATGAATGTTAACATAGTTTGTATGTTCTGTTCTCTCAGAACCAAACCAGTCTGCCTTACAGAAATTGTTTACACAGAAAACATAGCCACCTCTGGAACCAGTTATGGTTTTATTCTTATTAAAATGAAGGACCCTCATACTATAAAGAGGACTCTAGGCAGAGTCCTAGAGTCTGCTGCTTGTGTGTATATAACTTGTGTGTATATAACTTGTGTGTATATAACTTGTGTGTGTATAACTTGTATGTATATAACTTGTGTGTATATCCACTGCTTGTGTGTATATAACTTTGGCTCCTGAAACCCAGGAAAAGTTTCAGGAGAAACTAGTCTGCATGCATGCTTTGCTTGAGGGAGGTCCCATAGCATCTCACGCACCACCAGCTCCTCTAAACTTTGCAGGGAGTGATCCTAAAGAATGTCAGAAGATGGCCCCTAGCATCACTGGGGTCAAAAGAAATTAAAAATGTCCCAAAAGAAATAAAAAATAAAATCCATTCATTAGCCAAATTTATTATAGCTTCTTATTTCCTCTTAAGAAAATAATAAAGGAAAGAAAGAAAGAAAGAAAGAAAGAAAGAAAGAAAGAAAGAAAGAAAGAAAGAAAGAAAGAAAGAAAGAAAGAAAGAAAGAAAGAAAGAAAGAAAGAAAGAAAGAAAGAAAGAAAGAAAGAAAGAAAGGAAAAGAAAGAATGAAAGAAAGAAAGGAAGAAAGAAAGAAGAAAGAAAGAAAGAAAGAAAGAAAGAAAGAAAGAAAGAAAGAAAGAAAGAAAGAAAGAAAGAAAGAAAGGAAGGAAGAAAGGAAAGAAAAAAGAAAGAAAGAAAGGAAGGAAGGAAGGAAGGAAGGAAGGAAGAAAGAAAGAAAGAAAGAAAGAAAGAAAGAAAGAAAAAGAAAGAGAGAAACATAGCGAAAGTACTATCCTCCTCCACAGTTCTCTATAAATTATAAGACAAAATTAAGACCGAAAAGTTTCCCTCAGTCCACAAATTAGAATTTTCATGTCACTAGTCAAAGATCACTATTAGATGATGAATGACTTCCTTGCCCCAAACTCTAAATCTATGAAGAGGTTGTTCTCAATTTACCCTCTTCACCCCCAGAAGTCCAAGGATAAGAACAGTCCTTGGTCCTTCATTTGGTCCTTCCACAAAGGCTAACATTTACTTTGTGCGGCTTTGTAGATAAGGTGAAGTGTACCTCCAGGAACTAGCCCATGAGTGGATTTTATTGTTTTATACCCACAGATCAGAAATACACCCTTTCTTCCATTTGTTCTCTACAAAATCCTCTTCTTGAGATTGTGCAAACAAAATAATTTCTTTGAGGGTATGAGTCTGTTGTCTTCCAACCTGAAGGCATGTCACCAATGAAACTTTTTCTTGACCTACCTGTCCTCGTGTCTCTTGTTTCCTTACAGTGGATGTGGCCTGTGTTCACATACCCATTTTACTACCCACCTCCATAGTGTTGAAGGTGAATGCAAAGGGGAATCTATGACTCTTATCCAAATTTTATCTCCTTTGAGAATGTTTCACTCTTCAGAACTCCAGGGTCTATGGCCAAAAGAAGTAAAAATAGGCACCCAAACCTTAACTATCAATCAACAAATAATGAGGGAGGAAAAGTACAGAGGAAGGTCGGAGCAGGGGTGGTGGTTGATGGGCACGTCAATTGAAATGATGGACAAAAACTTTGTACATCAAGATCATGTACTTGGATACATTGTAAACCTAAAGTACAATCAATTTGTTTAAATTAAAATAAAAAAAGAAATGAAATCTTAATTCATTGGGGTGGGAAAGCTGCTAACTAGAATTCTGTTATCTTCCATCTCTGAGAAATCTTTGAACTTTAGATTGGAAAAGTAAGCCTTTTTCATTCCATGTAAAAGTGGGATTTCTTTTAGCTAATAGATAAGACAACTTGGTGAAGAGACTAGAGCAACCTTACCAGAATGGCCAGAGCTATAGCAAATAAAGAGTCAGTTACTTGCAAACTGCCACTGGACGTTAATCCAACTTCTCCAAAGTTTTCAGTGGAATGTACATGTGCTTTTAACTCTTGGAGGACCTCCTAATTCTGTTAAGGCTTGCAGAACTTTAATTTTTCAGAGCTGTTTATTCTTTCCTTTCTGCCTCAGCTCCTGTTGAGTAATTTCTCCTAGAAAATTTCTTTCACCAATATGTTCTTTTCCTGGACCTCTTTAGGTTATTTTCCATGCTATAGAGGGAGTGGTCTTCTATTCAGTTATGCAATAGAATCAGTTAATTTGAGAAACTTTCAAACCATACTTAGGCATGATTCCATCCTCGATCACTTGAGTGGTCCCTTATTAAATTCAGACTTTTTAGAAGGATTAAGTGAGGAATTAGTCAAATGAATTGAAATATATTATTTTTACTGTTCAGCCCTTCATTAGGCTTTTGCTTGTTTCAGAAATAATTGAATGTCTGAAATGATAAAACGAAAAAAAAAAAGAATAAAGCCACTAAGATTATGAATCTGCAGCCAACACCACCGGGCAGTCAGAATCAGATAAATGACTACGAAGGCAAGTTCCCACCATCAGACTCAGATAAATCACTGCAAAGGCAAGTTCCCACCATACTGGAACTTTTAGCATTTGCTTTTACTGTAGGATACCTGAGTACCTAAGGAAATAATGGAGAAAAAACAAAGCCCTAAAATGTAGAGAAGATTGATTTACTTCTAGAGAAGACTAATTTACTGCCAGAGAAGAAATGCTCCAAGGAACTTGAAAGAGTCTTTTCTTTCAAACACCATGGAGGGACATGCAAAATAAATTCAATTCACATATGAAACAGCTTTCATTTATAGTAGTTCATTTTCAACTTTGAACCCTAGAGAATTCAAATGTTTTGGAGCACACAAATCTATTAAAAAACAGTGTGCTTATCCAATACTGTAATGTCCAATATCTATAAAACTCATCGAATTCTACCTAGGGGAATTGAACATAGCCATGTTTTTCTCTTATTAGAAAGTGTCCCTACTAGCCTCAATGTGTAAAAAAGAAGAGGGAGAGAGATGCAGAGACAGAGACAAAGAGAGGAAACGAGGCTACCTGCTATTGAGGCAGCTTGGGGGTGGTTGGGAGGGGGTGGTTTACATTGGTGGTGGAAATTGGGCACTGGTGGAGGGATGGGTGCTGGAATACTGTATTACCAAGAACCAATTATGAACACCTTTGTAATTGTATGTCTCACAGTGGTATAATAAAAATTAAAAAAATAGAAATAAAAATAAAAAAAGAAAAAAAAGAAAGTGCCCCTATATTTCTGATTGGGTGAGTTATCTGCCTCCATTACCTTGAAACAGACATATTTTAATTTGAAATTGAAACTGCAGGGATAGTACAAAGATTAAATCATCTACCTTAAATGTGGCTAACCCGGGTTCTGTCCCTGGCAATGCATTGACCCTTAGTATCTCCAGGAGTGACTCGCAAGCTCAGAGTTAGGAACAGTCTCTGAGCACTGCCATGGATGACCCAAACTCACTCCCTCAAAATAATATAATTAAAAAAACAGCTCAAACTAAAGAGAGTTTACATGCCAGATTATTGTCTTGATCAGTACTTACGGCCTCAGATATTAGGAAAATCAATCTCTAGTTACATTAGATGAATCCATCCTCCGATCCCATGAAAATAGCACTAGTATTTAGTAAATACCTTCCTAATGTCTGACTATCCACTCAACACAAAAAATCAGGGAAGACTTAACATCCCTAACTCAGTCCTTTTGTAGAAAACTAGCACATAGTCCCCAGTACCAATCCCTGTCCCACACAATCCCTTCAATAAGAAACTAGTATGGTAATGGTTGGTAATGCCCAAGACCTAAAGGCAGTGAACTCCATGGTTATATCATGTTATCTGAAGTGCCAAATCTGTACATTTTAATTTTTAAATCTTAGCTAATAGCCTCTACCTTTTAATAATGCATTTTGCAATTTCCCCCACGTTCTTGAATACCAGAAGACAGTTTATTTGCATTCATCTGAAAAATAAAATACGAGTAAAGGCCCAGAGCTATGTTAAGAGTCCAACTGCTTTTTCCAAAATATTATAAAAGGGCTTTAAATAGCGTGCTCTTCTCTAAGAGTTCAAAATCATACATTATTCATGACACTTCACAATCTTGGAAAATTCTCAGATTGATATTTACTACAGCAATTGGCACACAGAGAGGTTGATATGTACTACAGCAGTTGGCACACAGAGAGATTGATATGTGCTACAGCAATTGGCATACAGAGTTTGATATGTGCTATAGCAATTGGCACACAGAGAGGTTGATATTTACTACAGCAATATTTACTACAAGATGCTCAAGGAAAAGCTGCAGCTTTGTTGAGGAACTGTGAAATATTTAGCTAATGAATTTAGCCTTTCCCTGCTTCATGCACTGACTTGTGAGAGGAATTCAGGCATTTTCCGGTTACTGCTAGAGCTAAATTCCTCATAGAATTCTTCTCTATAACCCAATGTGCTTCTTCCTAAGCACGTGAAGTAAGATTTGCAGGTACCTCAGACCTGGACAATAGAATACTCAAAGGACTTAACAGATCAGAAGGAGTCTCTGGCCTCAGCACGGTCTTTAGGGCAAGCAAATCATGGCTACCATTATTAATTATATATGAAAAAGGAGACGCAGTCCTAAGAGATTTAGTTAGTAGCCATTGGCATCACCATTGCCCCTTACAATGTTGTCATTGGTATTTGGACCTGGTAGTTAAGGTCTGGCCTCTTGGCTCAGTTTTTTGTATTCAGCAGGGCAACAAAGAAATTATTACGGGAAAACATCCTTTCATCCCTGCTTCCCATTATGTGGAAATATTTTTAAACTGTATCTTACACAACACTTTTCCACAGAAATATTTGATACAGAAGATTGAGTTCATAAGAAGCCATCCAGCAGTTCATTCCAAATATGACATTTCTTCCATGGAACAAGCTAAGTGCTGTCACTTTATTTCATGACAGTGCCGTTTGTGATTACAGAAAATGAACTGATTCCTTTAACTCTTTGGGAAAGTTTCCAAAAAGTGCTCTTGATAATAAAAGCGCTGTTGATAAAGATTTCACTTGGTTTCCAGATGAATTTTACTTTAAAATGTCAAAAGAAAAATATCACAGCTGGTATGCAATGACATCATTTGCTTCTATCTCTGAGATCAACCCTCTCAAATGGAACTTAGAACATTAACCTTTGGTCATTGACAAAGAGGGTTACCTCATCATTCTGGATTACCTTGGAAACTAAAAGGATTTATAACCTCTGTAGTGTAGCCTATAAAGAATGGGAATCAAGTGAAATCCCACTTAGTAGTTGTGCTAAGTCTCAATAGAACTGGCCATAATGTAAAGCACGGAGCAGGGCCGGAGAAATGGTAGAGTTAAGGTGTCTGCACTGCTCATCCTGGTTAAGGCTCTGGCACTGCATATGGTCCTGTGGGCATCGCAGGACGTTATCCCTGAGCACGGAGCCAGGAGTAATCCTTGAGCACTGCTGGGTATGCTCACACTCTTCCCTCACCAAAATAAAAGTAAACAAAGAAGAGAAAAGAAAAAAAAGTATGGGGCACAGAATCTCTCAAAAATCAGTCACGGTTTCCTCTGATAGTTTAGTAAAACATTTTTTTAATTTTAGAAATCTTCCACAGAGAATGCTAAGGCTGTCCAGGATACAAAGGACGGAAGGGAATCACAGAGAGATCAACTTTCCTGAAGACACAACTTTCTGTGCTATAGTATATTATAAACGTCCGATGGGGGGTCCTGATAGGCAGTGCTTGGGAAGACTATGATAATGAAATCTTCCTTTATTAAATTTACCAAAAGGAAAATTGTTACTGTTTAATTATCCCAAAATATAACTGGGGAAGACCCTACATACTGTCACCTTCATCAAGATGGCAATTAGCTTTAGTTAGGATTTGCATGCTCTCTCTCTGGCTCAAAGTATACCTGTGCATAAGGGCAATGGAGCAAACTGTAGGAAAATTGTTATCAGAATGGAGAATTCCTGTGGGGAATATCAATACAATGTTACACTGTATGATTTGATATTATTCCTTTCTCATAGAGCTACTTTAAAATAGGCAATACACACGGTTGCACAAAAATCCAGGTCTAATAATGTCAGATTCTTGGTGGTGCTGTTCCTCAATTATATGACAGCCTTATTGGTTAACTCCCTTCCATAATCCTCACAAAGTTACCTATTTGCTGGGAGCAGAATAATTATATCAAAACGCTCCAACTGGAAAGTATCTGAGAACAGGAAGGACATCCGTGGAGTTATGCCATGATTCTGTTGCCGGTGATTTTAATGTCACTGAGAGCCATGGGTGGCTTACGTGAGGCAGAGAAGAGGGACAAAGAGCAGCTTCCTCCGGATCTGCCTCTGCCACCAGTGAAGTAGGAAGACTAAGACTTATAAAGTCTGTGGTGAGTCCCTGCACGCACCACCTTGAATCCACCAGCAGTCCCTGTTGTCCTCTTCCAGCTTTCCCTAGTCTCCAGCTCCTGTGCTCAGTACCTTGCCCTTACCTGGGCATCTGTGACCTGCCTGAACCTGAGCTATCCTGTCATCCAAGCCCTACTGTAACCTGGACCTCTGAGCCCGGTCCTCTGAGCCTGTGTCTGCCCTCACCTGACCTAACGTAGCCTACCTGTACTGGGCCTTTTACCTGGGCATGCTGCCCTACCTGTTCGGAGAGGGAAAGAAGGTGTCTGCACAAGAATAGCCGGCGGAGAGAGAGAGAGAGAGAGAGAGAGAGAGAGAGAGAGAGAGAGAGAGAGCAGGCCTGGGGGTGCCTTTTATTTGCTGCCAAATCTCACCCCCCCCAAATGTCCCCTTCTACATTCTGATTGGTACCTATTCCATGGGTGTGATTGGCTACCTGTGACTTGGCACTTTCCACCTTAGCTCCTGCTGTATAAAAACAACGTTTATGCTTCTCTATTTTATGTTCTAAAATTCCTTTCTGGAAGGATGGGTTCTTCAGGCCTCTGGACTACCTCAAGTCTAGGAGTTTCTTCCTAAGTTTTATTATTTCCCACAAACTCTTTACCAAGTTCTCCTTAACTATCCACCTGCAATAAAACGTCAAAACATTCAGATGGATGTAGAAAGTGTCTTTGAATGCCAAAAACACCCTGGCGTCAGCCAGAGAGCAGTGTGGTAGGGACCAGTTCTCACTCATGCACGGCAAGTGGCCTTAGGTGCAGCTTGTGGCTGGCAGGATTTCAAGCTCCCCTTGAAGCAGAATTGCACAGCCCTGACTGCTCCAGGCACTATTTTACCAGCAATATTGTAGCGGGTCCGGCAGAAGAGGCGTAGCACTTTACTTATTGCAGCCACCACCTGCTCATTATTTATAAAGCACATTTTTTTCGTCTTGGGGGAGAGTTTAGGACACTTGGAGCTCCAGAGGGGCTTGATTCTGGTTCTATGCTCAGGTCATTCCACAGAGATCATCTACTGAAAGGACCATAATGAAGTTGGTGGGTCCCCACGGATGGATCAAGTGAAGTGTGGAGGAGACAGCCACTTTCTCCTGATCTGCCTCTTGGCCAGGCTGGCTGGGAAGACAAGGACAGGTAAAGCCTGTGATGAGGCGTGATGGGGCCCTGCATGGCACAGACCTTGAGTCAGTCCCAAGTGGTGGCCATCAAGCCACACCTGACATCCGCTTGGTCTTCTCGACACGGAGTTATTTCCCGCCACCCTAATTTCTTGGGGAGCCCTGGACTCAGGCTGGGGGCTAGGATTTTCTCTTTGCAAGAAAGAAAAGCCAGCCCTACACCATACCCAGGGTTTCTAGGTACCTTGTCGTGTCTCACAGAAAGGGATTTTAAGAGTAGACAAGCAGTGAAGGAAAACAGATTCTATCTGGAGGGTTTGGGGAAGATGTTAGAGGCTCAGGTAAGCAAAACGAGCCTCTTGACATAAGGGACCCCATCTTAGACACAAGCCGTCTTAGGTCTCCACCATGACCCTGAGGATGTGAATCCAAGGAGCGGGAACTTGGAACTGCAAAACTTAATCAGCCACAAACATTGAATGTGGGTGGGGGGACCCATGGGCCAGACATTGCGCTCTGCTAATGGAAAAGGCTTATTTTATTTGGTCGAAACCACCAGGATGTTTTCACAAAACAAATATGTGTATAATCTCTGAACTAAGTAAAACAAGTTATTTTGAACAAGCTATAAAAACCCCCTGCCTTAGTAGGCTCGGGGTCCTTGATTCAAACCAGCTGCGCTGGGTGGACTCTTGGATCCCAGCTAGCTGGAAATAAACCCTGCTGTGTGACTTGCATTATCCTGTGTGGTCTCTGTTCTTTGGAAGGGGTAGTCGATTTCGGACTCTAACAAGAGGAAGGAGGGGGAGAGAAGAATAGAAGTTCGAGAGGGAACGAGGCTTCTCCAAGGCAGAGAGAGCCCTGAGTGGCCCTTAAGATTGGGTCTTTTATTTCTTTTTTTGCTTTTTGTGCCACACCCAGCAATGCTCAAAGGTTACTCCTGGCTCTGCACTCAGGAATTACTCCTGGAGGTGCTAGGGGGACCATATGGGATGCTGGAGATCGAACCCGGGTCGGCCGCATGCAAGGCAAACGCCCTACCCTCTGTGCTATCGCTCCGGCCCAATATTCGGTCTTAAATGCACATTCTTTGTGTGGACTTGCTCTGGAGCTTCCTGCCAGAGGTGAGGGTCATTTGGGTTTTCATAAGAATGAAGTTTTGGTGAATTTCCTTCAAGTCCTTCATGAATTCTCTGCTGAAGTCCGTCATCCCTGTCAGGGTCTGTTACTCTGAGGGTCTGTTGCTGGAGCCAGGAAGTAATGTCTGATTTGGTCGTACTGCCTGTGCTCACAGCTGAGCTCTCTGCCGCCTCAGGACTATTTCCCAGGAATTTCACGGCCATGGTGGAGGAGGGGGTGTCCCTCTCTACCTGGCTGCCTACACCAGCAACGCCCTGTCGGGGTCAAACTGGGCTCAGCTGCATACAGAACAAGTGACTCACCTTCTGAACTGCTCTCCAGCACCCTGAAACAATTTCAAACACGAAGTCAATGCTATCAAGAGAGATAGCATTTGAGCTTGACATAACTCTTGAATTAAAAATAATTTAAAACAATCATTACTCACTATTTATAAAAATAGCAATGAGGGCATTGCGTATCTGAAAGTTGGTGTTATAGCCAAAGCTCCAATGGCACCTTCTTTGGACAAGTTCTTTTATTATAACTGAGAAAAACTACATTTCCAAAAGATTTATTTACTAATTTAAAAGCATGCAATTCAGGGGACTGGATTAAATTGAATACAGGGAAGGCTTTGTTGCAGGTGACTTATGTGAAGTAGAAAGACAGTAGCCTTTAGGTAGCATGATTTACAGCTAGTAAGGCCTTCAGGTAGTAAAGCCTTTAGCTACTAAGTCCTTCAGATACCCTCAGTAGAGAGGGGGCTTCTCCTGCCTTCCTTTACACCCACATCAGTCCTGACTTCTGTCGTGATTCTTTTCAATCCCCATCTGACTTTACAGAAAAATATTTCAGGAGAAGATGAATAGTGAAGGATGGCTGGGAAATATGAGGAGAGAGACTCACACACTGCAGAGAGAGCAAAGGTTTCTCCAGAGTCTGAGAGCACAGGCGTGAGGGTAATAGGCTCTATATGGATATTTTCCAAAATGGCTGTTTCTCTGCAACAGTAGGAGTTAACTAGGATTTGTAGTGAGGGGAAAGCTTTAACCTGCTGGTGATTCCTTTCAGAATAATAACGGCCTTTGTCTTTGTAGACAAAGACCCTCCTCCCAGGGGGTCTTGTCTAGGATTTGGCCCTTGCTCCTCTGCTTCTCAAGGGTCTCTGAGTTTTTTAGAAGGACCCTGCATTCAGAGAATTCCATACTCTTGGGCTGACTTGTTTTCTGAACAGAGACTTTTCTAATTCGTAGTGTGAGGCTCTGCAAACATAATACAGCTTCTATCAGAAGAGAGAATGCCACACCTTCCAAACTGGAGACCCCAGGCAAATACGATTTAACTTTTCCTAATCCCAGGATCCCTCTACATTTCAAAGGGAGAGGAAAGGGATAAAGTTGCGAAAGCTTTGACACAGCTAATTCATACTTTCTCAGGGCCTGGGAGACAGAACAGAGGTTTAGGTGCCCGCCTTGCACAGGACTTGACCCAGGATTGATCCTGAGCCCTAACTACATATGGCCCCTGAACACCACCAGGAAAGACCCTGAGCTCAGAGCCAAGAGCACACCCAGGCGTGCCCCCATATTCTTAGCACCCTATCTCATATTTGGATATGCTTCAAGAATGAAACATAATAATCATTTGGTACTGAAATTAAATTAAAGGTATACATACAGTGTTTCCATAAGCACCGAGACTCATAGATTAGTGCATTTCATTGAAAACATGTACTACTGCAAACAATTAGTGTAGGGCTCCATCAGATCAGGAAGTTCTTTCTCTAAAGCAAATAATAGTTGATCATCATAAGTAATCATTAGTGTCACCCAACACTATGAATGGATGAAGAGGATAAATATACTGTATGAGTTAAGCCAAATGCTACATCACCTTCAACAGAGTGGCTGAAAGCACTGCCATCAATTTAACATCTGTTACAATTTTGATGACTGACATGACTGTCAGTGAAAAGAAATCACCTCTGCAATTTGAAGAAAAGAACATAATTATTTTAGAGTTTTCAGAGCCTCCCCGGAAAGCCCAGTCAAGTTTCCTTGAACTCCTTTGTAAGTGTTGGAGCCTATATCTTTGTAATTGTAAAAATAAAAATTAAAAAAAAAAAAATTCTACAGTTGCAGTTGTATATGATGGCCACTAGATGGCGATAAAATCACTTTTAAACAGAAGTAAATATCCTGTTATGAAAATAACGCTCAGGAAAAACTTTCTTAGCTTACTATTTTAAGATGCTATTCTTAAAATAGCATGGGGGAAATGTGTGAAAAAAAATCTTGGAAGGCAAAAAAGAATCTTGGACGGCAAATACTAAAACGCATATGATAGTTGAGAATTTAACATTCTAAAAGGGTTGCTGGAGAGGGAGGAGCATCAAAGGATAAAGCAAGATCGGCGTTTCCAGAGGCCAAGTTTATATTCCGGAGTCCATCCATATTTCATTTCGGGACTTTGCCCAAAGGACACTCTGAGCAACACTCACATGTTAAAGGAGATCATTTAGCTCAGGAATATCTGTGTGTTTTTTTTTTTTTTTACTTTTTGGGTCACACCCAGCAACGCTCAGTGGTTATTCCTGGCTCTGGACTCGGGAATTATTCCTAGCAGTGCTGGGGGACCATATGGGATGCCAGGGAATCAAACCCGGGTTGGCAAGGCAAACAGCCTACCCGCTGTGCTATTGTTCTGGTCCCTTTATTTTCTTTTTATGGAGGGACTGTGGTGTCACATTTGGTGATCACTGTAGTTGTGTGCTCAGGGATAACTTCTTGCAGTGCACAGAGAACCATGTGCCGGGTAGGAGATGGAGCTCTGGTTGGCTATGAGCAAGCTCTACCTGCTCTACTATCTATCTGGCCTTGTCCTCCTTCCTTCCTTCCTTCCTTCCTTCCTTCCTTCCTTCCTTCCTTCCTTCCTTCCTTCCTTCCTTCCTTCCTTCCTTCCTTCCTTCCTTCCTTCCTTCCTTCCTTCCTTCCTTCCTTCCTTCCTTCCTTCTTCCTTCCTTCCTTCCTTCCTTCCTTCCTTCCTTCCTTCCTTCCTTCCTTCCTTCCTTCCTTCCTTCCTTCCTTCCTTCCTTCCTTCCTTCCTTCCTTCCTTCCTTCCTTCCTTCCTTCCTTCCTTCCTTCCTTCCTTCCTTCCTTCCTTCCTTCCTTCCTTCCTTCCTTCCTTCCTTCTTTTTTCCCTCCTTCCCTCCCTCTCTCCGTCTCTCTCTCCCTCCATCTCTCTCTCTCTCTCTCTCTCTCTCTCTCTCTCTCTCTCTCTCTCAGGCTCTTTGCAAAATTCCGAGGAGAGCATTTGGTCTACAGTGGTGCTGTCATAGATGCTGGCTGTAAGTCACAGTGCTGAGACGTTCCATGTTTGGGCGCCAGCCTTTCTTCAAAGGAACCCTGAGGAGCAGGTAATTTTTCTCTCTTTCTTTTCTCTCTTTCAGAACAGGTTTCGGCTTCTGCCAGAACATCCGGAGTCCTCCAGTAAAGGCTCACTGGTTACGTGCAGGTAATCTTGCTATATAACATGGGAGCACATATTTCCCGTGAAGAAAAAAATGTTCGCGACCGTGGTTCGCGGCATGTTAATTAAACAAGGTATAAAAATTACTAATTCAGCTATTTTTGAATTTATAAATATAGTGAAGGATTTATGCCCCTGGTTTCCAGGAGAAGGCACTCTTACTATTCAGGAGTGAACAAAAGTTAAAAAAGCCCTGCACAAATTGGCGAAGAGCAGGAAGCGCATAAATTGCCAGACTGTGCCTTTCCCCTCTGGGTGCAAATAAAAGGCATTCTTACTGATGTTACAGGCGCAAAGGCTTACGACAAGAATTTGGCTCCCCTGTTTATGATCAGGTAAGGGATGAGGAGGAAAAAACTGTACTAGTCACTATGCCTCCTCTTAAAGAGGAATTAAAAATGCCTGTTGCTCCTCCTTTGTCATCAGGAGATTCAGATACCGAGTCAAAATGGGATTTGAACAGTGAAATGTCAAATCAAGAAGGGGAAGATAATATGTGAAACCATCATTTTAAAGCCCTTAAGGCAGCAATGGCTCCACAAGAAAAATGTGGCCCTAAGATAAAAGACCACCAGCCTTCAATCCACACGCATTTGGCATGAGAGCTGCTGTGGCAGAAGCAAGATGAATGGGGGATCCGTCCTTTGCTTTGCCACAATAAATGATGATGGATAAATACTAATTTTATTTCACCACAAAAAGCCTGTATAAAAGTAAATAGGTTAAAAACTTTAAATGATTTTCAAAAACTTTTGGGTAATATACATTGGATTCGTAATTATCTGCATATATCCACTGGGGATTTAAACCCCCTTTATAACATCTTAAAGGAAGATACTAACCCCACTTCAAAAAGAAATTAACACCTGAAGCATTAAAAAGCCTATGAATGGTGGAACAGGCCATAGAAAAGGCTTGTTTGCAGCAACATTTGACCTCTCCTGTGTCTGTGTCTAACTGTCCATCGCGCCAACGTTCCTGTCCTCCTGATTCTCCTCACGCTGGTTATCCCGAGACTTAAAGCTCATCGTGACTGAGCAGTCTGGGGCACTCCGTGTTTGCCGTATTGATGTCAGTGGGCCCCCACAGGTGGTCTATGTGAGGTGGGGAGGAGAGGGACCGGTCACTTTCTCCCCCATCAGCCTCTGCGACTCCAGGACCTGCTGGGCAGGCTAGACCTTACTCAGGCCCGCAGATTCTTGTCTTTACTTCTCAAGAGGAGATGAGCAATGGAGTGAAAACAGATTTTATTTGAGGTTCTGAAGAAGGGAAGGAAGGGGAAAGTGAGAGAGAGTACACATCTTAAGAGAGGAGATGTGGGTACCACAGGCGCTCAGACATGTGGGCACAATCAACACTTGGGCTCCGGAAGTATATGCCTGTGTTTTCTTTGTTCAAGGTGGCTTTATAGCATATATCCCAAACTGCCCCATGTGAGACTTCTACCTAGGGAAAAGGCTGTTGCTAGGGCAGTTGCCAAGGAGGGGGTCGTAAAGTTGGGAGTGGTCTTCTTTGAAAACTCCCTGTCTTGACCTGTGTTCCTGCTGGATCTTCTCTTGGAGGATGGGTCCAGCCTTCTCTGGTCTGGGCTAGATCCAGGTAAAGATCTTGTCAGCCCTTAGTTTCTGTGCTCAAGTCCTGAAGGCCCCAGAGCTAGGTGGTTTTACTCCTTTCTAGGAATCCCATTGCTATGGGGTCTTTCCTGTCTGCTCCATCACTTCCACCCAGGAATCTAAAGAAAAGTTCTTCATTTTGTCCACTTTGTCTGGCTAAGGATCAACTGATTTTCTACAAGAAGAGGAATGCCTCTGAGGAAGACTAGAAGAATTCTGAGGTTTTTCCTGGGGCCCCCTCGTGCCCAATCCAGTCTTTCCTCTTTGCGCTTTTTCTGTGAAAAACAAACAAGCAAACAAGGTTCTTCTCTGATGCTGCCGTGTCAAGATGAGTTGTTTGAGGACACGAGTCCACCCTCTCCCAAGTGCCTGCTTGTTGCCCGTCAGTCTCTCCCTTGACCCTGTCACTTTGACTCTCATCATGGTCCCTCAGCACCAGTAGAACTGAACCTTGTGGCTAAACATTACTTCTGTTTCTGGGTCATCTCCTAAATGCTTATATACTGTGCTATTTCTGTTAATATCTGAAAATAAATATATTTGCAGGACAACCTTAGCTTCCAAGCCATCAGGGGCACATGTGCGAGGAAGAAAGATTTTGAGGTAACGGCAGCTTCAAGACCACCTCATATCCCCTATGAACCAGACCCCAAGACAAATCCACTTAGAAACCCCATCTGAGAATCAAAACTGATTAAATATTAGTTTCTTTGCGAGATATTTATGGAGTATCTTCTATGTGCTCAAATAGGCATTTGTCAACAGAGCAGAGAGTGTCTTTACTCTCATGGAGCTCATGTTCCCCTTGAGAAAGAATCATTATCACAGTAGCAGCTACAACAAAATAAAATTCAAATGAATAAAAGATTATTCAAGTTTGCTCTTCTGAAAGAAATAAAGATACTCTTACACAGGGACAAAAGAAATATTTTCTGATTGATTCAGAATTGCTTATTCCCCTTTGTTCTGTTGATCTCATAGGGTAGAAGTAGACACACACACACACACACACTCACACACACACAAAAACAAACACCAAGATATGGTCACCAGGTGGCAGCATGGAGTTGATGTAAAATTGCAGAAGTAAAATTGATAGTTGCCCAGGAAACCCAAGGAAATCCCACAGCCCAGGTGAATGAGATGTATTTTCACTCTAGAGATGTTCAGAACATTACGTCTGCTTTTATCTATCTATCTATCTATCTATCTATCTATCTATCTATCTATCTATCTATCTATCTATCTATCTATCTATCTATCTATCTATCTATCTATCTATCTATCTATCTATCTATCTATCTATCTATCTATCTATCATCTATTTATTTATTTATTTATTTATTTATTTATTTATTTTTGGTGATAGTTGTTTTGAAAGTTACTCAGATGTGAGGAGAAAGGTTTTTCAGTCTCAAACATTGGGATAAAGGGAAATTAGCCATAAAGTCATAAAATTCTCGTTAGAAACTGGCAAGGAGTCTGTCTCTGAAGCTTGGACTGCACAGGGAGGTGTAGATGGTGAGCTGGGATGAAGAATTGTGTGAGGATGTCATGTAACATGGCTTTGCCTTACAGTTAGTTTTTGTTAATGAACAGTAACTTAAATACTATAAGCAAAAATATTCTAGAGATCTAATTTTTAAATCCACCCAGAATATGGTCATTCTATGTATTACATAGAACAGATGCAATTCTAGGTCTTCCACATAGAATTACATCTTTGTATTTTAAGCTTTGAAGCGACATAAGCATAGTTCTACCAAACAGTCCAATAAGGCAATCACAATGAAAACAACAGAACCCTAACTTTCAGGTGGAGCTTGGTTTTACTATGAAAGTTTCTGACAGATGTGTGCTTTTGAGGAGCTGTTCCAGATTGCATGCATCGTTTCATATGATCTTCTAACAAGGAGAGTTTGATTTCTTTTCTGATCTACTTGTATCACTTGTATCACTTGTCTTCCCATTGTTCATCGATTTGTTCTAGCAGGCACCAGTAACATCTTCATATGTCCTATTGCTAGCTAGTGTAGCCCAAGGGCATCTGCTCACTCCAGGAACATGAAGAGCCTCAAACCATTCCTTCAGATCATGGGAATGAGGTTTATAATTGTTACTGGTTTTTGGCATATCAAATACGACATGTGTAGCTTGCCGGGCTCTTCTGTGTCAGAAAAGTCCTTCTTTTCTGATCTGAAGACAATATTTCTTTCCTCCATAATTGCTATGGTAAGGACTTCCATTATTATGTTGAATAGTTGTGGTAAGTTTGGGCAAACTTATATTGTGCCTGATCTTATAGGAAGACTCAGTTTTCACCATTGAATATGATATTTGCTGTGATTAGGTTAAATTACTTTAACTATGTTGAGTAAAGTTCCTTCAACTCCAACTTTTCTGTTCCTTTTTATCATGAATTTATGTTAGATCTTATCAAATACTTTTTCTGATGTATTAGATTTTATCAAATACTTTCTATGAATATATTGATACAATCATATTACTTGTTTTTATATTGATATAGTTAGTTATGTTGACTGACTTATGTAGTCAATCATCCTTGCATCCTTCAGTGCGTCCTACTTGATCATGGTTATGATTATTTTGATGTATTTTTTTCCTTTGCTTTGTTTTTTGCTTATGTTTTGGGGTCACAACTGCAAGTAACTCAGGGATTGCTCCTGGTTCTATGCTGAGATATCACTCCTAGAAGGGCACCGTGAACCATATGGGCTACAAGGGATCAAATCATGGGTCAAGTGCTTGCAAGGTCTAACCCAACAAGTGCGGTGGCTGCTGTACTATCTATTTGCCCAATCTGAATGTACTGTTTGAATCAGTTGTCTAGTAATTTGTTGAGGGTCTTTGCATTTATGTGCATCTATATTCATCAGGGATATATTTGTATAGTTCTCTCTCTCTTTTTATTTCTAGAGGTCTTCTGGATCTTGAGGCATACTGATTTTTATTCTTAGCTGCTCTTACTTTTCTCCTATGGTATACTATCTAGTATTTGTTTCTTCTGTTCTCATACTTACGATGGTAGTTTGCTCATTTATGACTTCATGCTTTCTTTTACCTGAGCCATATTTTCTTTGGGTTCAGGAAGCAAGGTAAGGTTGCAAAGTTTCTTAAAATTTTCTTATTTACAAAATATATAAACCACTCTAAGTCAAAATATGAAGATGATTTTGTTAATTATAATAGGAACTTGAATAGGGATATAGTTGACAGTGACTAATAAGAGAAACTAAATATTTTCCAAATTTCTAAGTCAGAAATGTAACCTACGATGTATTTGATATCTGTGGTGACATATCTTTTTGAGAAATGAATATTAAAATGTCGTATCACTTGAATCACTTGTCTTTCCATTGTTCATCGATTTGCTTGAGTGGGCACCAGTAACATCTCCATACATCCTGTCACAAGCAAGTGTAGCCCAAGGGCATCTGTTCACTCCAGGAACACAAAGAGCCTCAAACCATTTCTTCAGGCCATGGGAATGAGGTCTATAATTGTTACTGGTTTTTGGCATATCAAATACAACACAGATGGCTTGCCAGGCTCTGCCGTGTAGAAGGTACACTCTCAGTAGTAGGCTCTCATCTTGAGCTTTACTGATGAACCTCAACAGGGATCTTTGCATCTATGTCCATAAGAGATAAATTTCTATAGGTCTGTCTCTCATTTCCTAGAGGCCACAAAATCCTCTCTCTCTCTCTGTCTCATTTCCTAGAGGTCACAAAATCCCACTGGGTCTCACTGATCTTTAAGCACAGCTGTTGTTACTTTGCTGCCAAGATCTACTATTCAGTATTTGTTTCTCCTACTAAACATTTATACCCTGAAGGAACGGTTTGAGGATCTTCGTATTCCTGAAGCAAGCAGATGCCATTGGCCTACACTGGCATGTGATAGGGTCAAATGGAGATGTTACTGGCGCCTGCTTGAGCAAATCGATGAATAACAGAATGTCAAGTGATCAAGTGACTAACCATTTTAGTTCTGTTACTAATGATTGTGGTTTCTCATTTCTGACTCATGCTTTTTAGTACCCATGCAATTAAATTATTTAGGTCATTGAAAGTCCTCAACAGGTTATCTCTAAAATCCTTATCTGGAAAAGTATAGAGCTAGTTAGTACTGATTGAGCCTTCTGGGCTATTCTCTTCACACATTAAGCTAGATTGGGTTCTAGTTGCTTCCCCCTTTGTATCTGTTGCAGACTTTGGGCAAGTCTTTCTAACTGACCTCCCATGCTCCTGCACCTACAGAGCTCTCTGAGGATTCAGAATAGTGTTGTTCTCTTCACTCACTGTTGAAGCTATTCCAATCAATTTTGTCACTCCTAACTAGTTGCTTCAGTTTCATGTAAGGATGGATTCCAGGGTAGCTTTCATGTCATTGATTCTCCATTCTCTCTGTTTAAAATTTAGGGTTCTATGTATTCTGACTACAATGCTATCTTTGTGAGTTATTGTAGGAATAGATGATTGAGCTAGGATCAAGTTATTAATACCATCTTGTCATTGAGAAAACTAAGACATTCCACACTGTGTGAGTTCATGCCAAGATTCCCAAGTGCATTCCGTGAGAGGTATGAAGAAGGGTGTTGAGGCTGTGTCTGGGGACCCCAAGAGATAATTCTTTGCTCTGAGGAGAAACAAGGGACAGACTCCAGTTAGCAGGTTCCTTCTAAGAGTCTCCTGATTCTTGAAACAGTCTCATGGAGAAAAATTGTTGGGATCAGGAAGGGAGGTAAGGTTACAAAGTTTCTTAAGATTTTTTTTTTAGTTTACTAAATTTATAAATCATCCCAGGTCAAAATAGAAATGCTACTTTGCTCACTATAATTGACCGTGAGTAATCGGAGTAAGCAAATACCTATTTTCCAAATTCCTAAGTCTGAAATGTAGTACTATCACGTATTCGATATCCATAGAAAAGGTGGAATATCTTTTTGAAAGTAAACATTGAAACTACCATATCAAATAATAATTTATCTTCTATTACTTCAGTTTTCTCATACAGACTTGAAAAATATCTCCTCAATGATAATAACACATTTGATAATATATATTCTAAAACTTGTGAGAGCTATTAAAAAAAAGAGATTCAATTAAAATAAATATGGGAAAATGAGAAGAAAATGGTGGGATTATTTTGATCCCTTCTGAAGTCATTGTAAGTATGGTGACACAGTCCAGTTTTATTCTGTCATAAAAAAATCACTGATGATGGGGAGATGGGAAAGCCATCAGAAATCATTATTATGTAGAGATAATCTGGAAGGACAAAGGGATTGGTGATGAGCACTGCAAATGGAAGATTTACTGCCACGCCCCTTTGAAACAGCTAGTCTTGTTCTCTTTGAGTAGATCATTGGAGGTTTTAAGACATCCCTGTTTCCTCTATGTATCTGGATCCTCCAGGAGTAATAAGTAGGTAAGATATGTAATTGGACAAGATTCACATAGTTATAGAATTCAGTGTATGTTCTTGTGGTACCACTACATAGATCCATAAGGTGGCCAATATTGTGATAACTTTAATGGAGTGTAAAGAAACTGAGTTGGAGAGCTAAGAATTAGAATACACTTTGTTGTTGACAGGTTGCAATTCTCTTTGGCAGATATATGGATATTCTGCATCACAGTTATCAGAAAAAATTTTGTTTGAAATTAAAGCACAGCTGTTTCCTGTAGCATCACCATAAATTTGAAGTCTGTGGAGACAAGAAAAGTTTCTCTTAGTGTTATTGATTTCCCTTACGCAGTATTCTATATCCAGACGGTATTTCTAACAACTTTCAGGAAATGGGATGCTAAAAGATCAAACATAGCTAAGTGCAAATGAAGATACATGGAACAAATTTTTCCTGAACTGCTAGTGTTGTTTATGGAACTTACAAATTCAATCTCAAAGGCAAAGTATGATTGGAGTAAGAAATTGTGGGGGAGCTAATAGTGTCCCCAACAATATCAGGAAACAAGTTCCCTTCTACCTCCAAGGCCAAAGGGGAATGGATGAAAACTTACGAGTCGGTGTAGTTTCAAAAGACTTTTACTAGTTATTAATAATAGACCAAGCTCTGCCACTACAATCCAAGATAATGGGGTTCCCCCAGACCTCTAGCTCTTGGCCAAAATTCCAACCCAGCACTGGATCCCAGGTGTCCTACCAATTTGGATGGATCTACCTCAAGTCAGTCCTCTTATATATACCCATAATCCTTTCTTAAGAGGGTGGCACCAGCAGAGATTAATGAATCTGCTTTTTAGGTGTAGATGTAGGGTGGTGCCACAGGTGTTTCAGATCTAAACAAATGATTATGACTGGGCATAGTCCCTTACTCTGAGATTATCTCTTATGTCAAGAAAACTGGGGCCAGAGCGATAGCCCAGCGGGTAGGGCGTTTGCCTTGCACGTGGCCGGCCCATGCCGGCCTGGGTTCGATCCCGGCATCCCATATGTTCCCCGAGCACCGCCAGGAGTAATTCCTGAGTGCAGAGCCAGGAGAAACCCTTGAGCATTGCCGGGTGTGACCCAAAAAGCAAAATTAAAAAAAAAAGAAAACTAGAGATAGGGAGTTTGTATAAAAAATACATCTTTATGAATGTATATTTATGGGGAGAAACGTAATTTCATGAACTTTGTGCAATTTAGGGAGTTTGTATAAAGAAATACAACTTTATGAATGTATATTTATGGGGAGAAACTTAATTTCATGGACTGTGCAATTTAGATGGTATCCACAAGATCTGTACTATTTTTATTCTGCATCACGGTGATTCTGAATGTCTTGTCCTCTGTTTACTGAAAGGGTCATGCTCACTTGCTTGAGGGCAGACTAGTGTGAGATCCCCCCTTTGATCTTAAACAATAGTCTCAATGTAGCCAGGGTGGCAGTCTCCTGGTAAATTCTAACTGTCCCACTCTGGGTGCAGTGGGTATTATGAGGAATTGTGCCAATGTAGATAGCATTGAAATCATAGTAGAGATTATAATAATATTTCAAAAGTTATTAATTCAGAGTCAAAATGACTCCTGTAACTGCCATACTCTCTATCAGTGTTTACACAGAAGAGAGATCTCATTAGAATGAACCCTGGCTTAAGGACATGTAAATAGCTTAAACTGTAGATAGATTAAACAGTAAAATCCAAAGCTAGCTAAGCCATGTCATCCAACAAAGAACTTTAACATCATGTATAAAAAGAGAGACTTTGGGAACTAGGAACCGAATCCCTTTATTCTCTACTTTTAGCCTCTCTTTGAAAAGTTACTGAATTCACTGAGCCTCAGTTTTCTCAAATGAAGAGAAAGAACCAGCGTATGATTCAGAAGATGTAGAGGGAATAAATGTGAGTGATACGGGTCAGAGAAAGTATGTCCTTGGTCATGAAGAAGTAGCTAGAGGGGTTGTATATGCAGTTGTGGATAGTTTGGATTCAGCACAAGAGAAGCTGTTTCCATTGTGTCCTCAGAGCTGACTTTCCCGCCATTCATGAGGCAGATGATTGGTGTCTGCTTTTGATATTTTATTAGTGACACCCAAGTGTGAGTCTGGTGTCTTCCTCTAGGCAACATGAGAGGAGAGGACAGACCAAAAGAGAGGCAGATTTTGAGTTTAATGCCAGGAACGGATGATTTTGAGGCTCATTTCTGGTGTCTAACAGGCACATAATGAACTTTTCTCAACTTGTCTCCCCTACAAACTCCTTTTTGTATCTTTCCTACCTGCTGGCCCTTTCTTCCATTTTCAAGATAACCCCCTAGTGCTCATTGGACTGAACTGTGACGTCCTTTCCAGGAAACCTTAATGGCGTCAGACCGCCCTGACCAGACCTCTGGTTGGTTCTCTTTGCTACCTTTCATTCAGTCCCCAAAGCAATCTGAGAAAGCTCCAGAATCACTTTTCCTGATTACTTACCTGAAGTCCAAGATTGACAGTTTAAATAGTAAAAGCAGTTTAAAAAAGCAGAGTTTAAAAAAGGATTTTCTTTTTACTATAACCTGATTTTTACTAGTACTGATTCATTAAGTCAACATTTTATTTCTTTAATACTTTTCTATTCTATATATTCTGCATGAAGATAAAAGTGAATATTATACTGAAATTTAATTTTCTATCTCTGCTTGAATGTTTCAAATTTAGAGCTTCAGTTTATAGAACTTATATTAAGTTATTGATGCAAGTCAGTGCTGTACCTTCAACTCCATTCTTGGCTCTCTCTTCTAGTTACAATCACTGAGGAACATTGTTCCACAGTTTGAAAAGAACTACTCAAGATATTCTATGTTCCTGAGGTTTACAGCTAGAGATTTAAAATAATGCTTTGTCTTCTTTCCAATGAGTCATATTCCTTGTCTCTTTAAACAACTTTGAAACTAAAAAAATGTTATTGGAATCAGGAGATAGTTCAATTTGTGGTGCACAGATCCAGCCTGCTACGGCCCTGCACATCCTCCCCTACTCCAGCACTGCCAGGTACTCACCCAGGGGTTGGGGCACTGCAGGGCCTCAGTGTCCATCACTGAGCCTTAGCATGAGGCCCCCAGGCTAGTACCACTGGACCAACCATAGCTGGGAGTAGCTCCAGGTCCCAGTGCTACTGGGTGTGACCCTTATAATTATCAAAACAAACATGTACAAGAGTTTTGCTACAAAGGACTTATTTTGTTTTATGTAAAATATTTAATGAACATAAGTGTTTTTCATCTGCTCAGTCTGTTTTAAGTATCTTGGAAATGTCTAAGGTTAATTAAAATTACAAAACTTAGTCACCAGTTATAATATTGCTATCTTTCTATGTTGCCCTAAATTAAATGTTCTTATCAAATTCTCTAGTACTTACACATTAGGAGTTAAAAAGGAACCATTAATCCATTTCCACTTCTTCTCTGGTGATGAAAACTTTAGTCCAATCCAAAACAGTTTTACATCATCTTCTATGTTCATTAGTATCTCATTCTAAATGAAAGAACTGTATAAATATTGAATCTTTTATCTGTTTATGATGTGCATTCTTCTGCTTATTCTCTGAAACCCTGTTAAGCATCACTTCTCTGGGAAGCCTTTATAAACTTCCTGTTAGGATATTTCTCCATTGTGAGAGCTCTTTCTGTATTTAAATTGCTATACTCATTAAAATACACCATTATTTGCTGACTTGTCTGTTTATTCTTTTGGAGGATGACAACTTCTTGACATCCAAAATCCAGTGTCTATAGGCAAGGCCCAAAGCTGTAGATGTGGTTAGAAGACTGTCCTAACTCTATTCAAGTATTTCATTTAATTATTTACCAGTTCATTCTCATCTTGAATGAGAAGTAGCCTGGATTCCTTTCTTGAACAATGGACTTGACTGTCATTCCAAGTGTGTCGGGAAGATGAAAAAAGCTAAGCATTTCTTTCCTTGTTGTTTCCAGTTTCCTGGGCAACATAACCGAAGGGGGTTCCCTAAAATTATAAATTTAAAGAATAAATACCATATGTATTTGTTATAGTTCTATTCTGTCCCTGTCCACCACAGTCAATCAGACATGTTCAGATTCGTTTTTATTTTTTCCCTTCTTCAGACCAGAGAGAAAACTTAGGATCTCACACATTCAAGGAATGAACTCTATATGAACTCTATTACTAAGTTACATCTGAAGCCCCTGAGCAGTTATAATGGATGCACTACAGTTATCACTCTGGGAAATGATAATAAATTCACAAATTCATTATGATTTTAATGCTTTTAAGATCTACATTCCTTCCCCCCACCCCCCATGATATGCAGAACAAGTGGACTTATAACCTGGTGGCCTCTTTGGGGAATTAGTAAGGGAACAGTCTACTCCAAGTAGAAACTTAGATAATCTTTTCTTATTTTATTTGAGGTTCAGTGATGAGCTGGTTCCCATCCAGCCTCTATACCTATGAACAAATTGATTCAGCTCTTTGAGTCAGTCAAAAATGAAAACAACTTAGTCATGAATGACTTTGTAATTTTATAGTAACTAAATTTAAAAAGTGTAGTTAAACAAAAAATAATTTGTATAAAAAATAGAATGGGGGCTGGATCAATAGAACAGCGGGTAGGGCATTTGCCTTGCACACAGCCGATCCAGGTTCCATCCCCAGCATCCCATATGGTCCACTGAGCATCGCCAGGAGTAATTCCTGAGTGAAAAAGTCAGGAGTAACCCCTAGGCATAGCTGGGTGTGACCCAAAAAGCAAAAACAAACAAATAAACAAACAGACAAATAAATAAAATGACCCTACTTTGTTACAAAAAACAATTTTAGAGCAAAAAACATTTGATTTCCCCTAAATTAATGAAAAATACAATGGAGGCAAAACTAAAAATACTCTGTCATGCATTTATCATTTCTTGTGTTCTTTTGGACCACCTTATCTTTTTCTAATTTTTGTTTTGATGTGTGTGTGTGTGTGTGTATGTGTGTGCCTTTGCCTGAAGGGTCATCTAGGTTTCCTATAATTTTTATTTAGTAATAAAGTGCACAGAAAAGAAAAATTCCTGTAAAGTCATTCACTATCCCACTTACATGCCAAATTTACTTTTCAACTTGATTCTTGGATATTAGCTACTGAATATACTGGCAGGAACTTCTCATGAGAAACTATACACTGCTAATTAAGATCACAAGCTCATTGATTCCTAAGTGTTAGCTAGGAAAAGCGGGTATGTGCTATTCATCTGCAAGGCCCTGATTTCAGTCTCTGGAATCAAATGTTCCTTGAACACCAAGTGTATGGTTCTGGAGGAATCAATCAGATGGTTTGATTGGTACCCTCTACCACTGCCAGACCAGGTATTAAACCATGCAATCCAGTTGGCCACGTATTGATAAAAGTTTCATACAGGGTCCCTGAAAACTACTTGGAAGTCCCTGTTTCCCACTAAAAAATACCACAGACCCAGAGTCAGACAAGCTGTGTACAAATCCCATTGTTACTATTGCTATTTCTATGACTCAATAAAACATCGTACATGCTTTTCATGTTCCAGTTTTGTCAAACAGGAAATCAGACAGGTGGTGCCATCTTATCATCTGGGCTGTCATGAGCCTGAATTAAAGAAATACATGATACCACCAAGTGCCAGATGTTCCTCTTAAGAAACAAAAATCACAGAAATACCTGTTGTGTTCTTTGTGCTCTTCATGCTCTCAGAAATATGTGTTCCAATGTGTTTTCCCAGTGAACAATTTTGAATTGGCATGACTAGTAAATAAGAAAAATCATGATTAAATGCTGAAAGGATTGGTGAAACTGATCTGTTGCATTCATCAGTTTAAGACACTGAGTTTATCTTTCACTTGAATATGAACAAAAGACAGAGGTAATAGTACTATACTTAAGAGAACAGCCAGCCTACACAAAGAAGAAAAGTCATATGGCCAATGAATCCACACAGAGATTGAATTCATGTTTCCTGTCATCTGTTTGATAAAATAGCGTCTAATTCTGACTTACACTCTGAAACTGTTTATACTAATTTCTCTAAGTAAGTATAATGACTAACTTTTTATATTTTTTGCTTTTTTGGGTCACACCCTGCTATAATCAGGAGTTATTTCTGGCTCTGCACTCAGAAATTACTCCTGGAAGTGCATGGAGGATGATAGGGGATGCCCAGGATTGAACCCAGGTCAGCTGTGAGCAAGGCAAACCTATCACTCCAGACCCTGTAACATCTAATTTACAGGATAAATTTCCTAGTGCAATAAGTAAGTGTAGCCCCTGTAATATCTAAGTTACAGGCGCTATTTCCTGTTGCAACATATGAGTCAAGATACTTAAAACCTGTGAATAATGGAAATGTCTTTGTGTCTTTGTGTGCTTGCCATGCTTTTATGTTAACTTTGTTTTGTGGGGTAATGCTCAGTGGTGTTCATTATCTGTATTCAGGAATCACTCCTATTACATCTCAAGGGTTCACATGAGGTGCCAGGGATCAAAGACCGGTTAGCTGCATGCTCTACATCACCACAGTGATTTTTTCAATTCTTGGATTACATGTGATTTTGCCTCCATGAAGAATATCACAGTAGTTATGAATAAGATGAAAGACAGAAGTTTTCAAATGAGTGTGTCCTGAGTAAGAAGCATTGTTCCTAAGTTTTTATCACATTGGTTTCTCATGAAGCTTAAGGTGACAATTATATTATGATACTCAAATATTTGTGACAGAGATGGAATAAATATTCTGAAAAAGTGTTTCTTGAATCATTTACCTGAAACTCTCAACCCAACCACAGTCAAGAGGAGGATAATGAAAACACAGCCAAATTTCAGCACAAATAGCTGCCCACATGGTCCTTTACAGATATCTAGAAAGTTAAGAAAGTGTTAGTTAACTCATTGTCATTCGTCTGGCTCAAAAAGCAGGTCATTTCGATCACAATGAACAGACAACTGGTGGTCACAGCATAAAAAATTTATCAGTCTTCTTTGAGTCTTATGAGATGATTCTTAGACCCAATTGAAAACTCACTCATTGATTAAATAGAAATATTTATGCTAGATTATTTGTGAGCAATTGCTTTAAGAATCAGATAACATAAAAGAACCATATTTTGGAAATGTCTACATTCTATACACAAATGAAGCACACTGAAATTCTTCTATATGGATTCTTCTGTGTTTTTGTTTTCTAGAGCCATCAGCTCCAACTTAGATCAAAAGCATGATGGCTATGCAAGAGTGCTTCTTGTGAAATCCTGCAAGGACAGCTCACCAGACTAGAGCCCATATTTTGCATATGGGAGCATGGAGATCAATTCTGGGAATCACTTGTGTCTTTCAACATCACTAAATGTAACCCTGAGCTTAGTTGGTAGTGATCCAAAATTCAATAACAAAGAAGTTTGTGGTGTGTATATGCTGTTTCCAGTAGTTCAGTGAACAACACAGATCATAAACTTAGGGATGAAGATTAGCTTCCCCTAAAAAATTAGAGGCAGTTGCTTTTATTACTAATAATGGCATAAATAGTACATCTCATGTTCTATGAGAAAAGAGCATTGTAATTAAAATAGTATCACAAATTATTCATATTTATAGTCTCATTGACAATCTTTAATTACTGAATTTTTCTTCTAGAGATTTTTAAAAACTTGAATTTTATAGGCAGAAATACGAAAAGAGGAACTACTTATTTAACAAAGTCTTAAATTACATTTGACCACAACTTCCTGTTATATCAACTCTATGAGAATTATTCTGAAAAAGTACCCTCAATACTATTATATAATTATAGTATATAATTATCATACACCTTTGTTCCCTTTTAGTTTATACCATGTAAAATCTATCACTTGATCACTTGAATTCCATTATTTATCGATTTGCTCGAGAGGGCGCAAGTAACATTTCCATTGGACCCTATCACGTGCCAATGTAGCCCAATGGCATCTGGTCAGTTCAGGAATATGAAGAGCCTCAAACCGTTCCTTCATGGTCTTGACAAGGAAGTCTGACCATCTTGTAGGTGGGCAGCCACGTGATCTTTTGACATCCCGTGGTATCCAGTCGGTAATGGCTCTAGTCCAGCAGTTGTCTCCAAATCGCATTACATGTCCAGCCCATCTGATTTCCATGCCTTGGCAAACAAGACAGCGTCCCTGATTCTGGAATAGTGACGAAGGTCAGAACTCCGATTTCTTCTCTCACTTGAGTGAGGCGTGATATTCTAAGCATAGCTCTTTCGATGCCTCTCTGGGAGACCGAATAGCATTCTCATCCTGCTTTCATAGGGGCCCAGGTCGCTGAGGCATATGTTAAGGCAGGAAGAACGGTGGAGTCAAAGAGATGTGCCGGAGCCGGAGGTTCTTTGTCCTTTTAGCTATTTCTTCGATGCCTTTGAAGGCATTCCATGCCGCTCTCTTCCTCCTGTGCAGCTCAGGTTTTAGCCTCGTTCATCATGTTGACTTCTCGACCTAGGTACACATAACTGCTGCATTCAGATTTGTTCCATTGAGAGTGAATGGGGCCTCTGGAACTAGTTCATTTTTCATATACATAGTTTTCTTTAGATTCAGCTGTAGACCTAACTTTCCACATTCTCAGTCAAAGTCAGCCAGCATTTGTGCCACTTGGATAATGCCACTTGGATAATGTTTGGTGTTATTAGAACGATGTCATCAGCGAAACGGAGGTGGTGTAGTGGCCGACCATCTATCTTCACTCCCATTCCTTCCCATTCTAATTGTCGCATGATGTTCTCGAGGGTGGCGCTGAAGAGTTTTGGTGAAATGGAGAACCCCTCTTTTCACATTAATGATCACTTCTTTGTAGAATGGTGAGATCCTGGTGGTGAATCCGTAATACAGCTCATGAAGGATCTTGATGTATTGGGTTTGAACACCCTGTTTGACTAGGGCTTCGATGACTGCTTCAGTCTCCACAGAATCAAAGGCTTTCTGTAAATCAATCATCATGGGACTAGAGAGATCTTACCAGTATATTTACATGGCCACGTTGGATCTCTAAGTAATTAGACCAGAGGGAAATTTGCCTCCAAGCAAGCAAGTGTGGCTCACTAAGTCTAAAGGCTAATATACAAACAACTATGAAGTAAAGATAAAAATCTTGTGAGGCCTGAAGGAATATAAACCTGGCTGTAGAATAGCCATTGGTATGGATACATGCCCTTATCCCACTCTACATAGGACCTGCAGGGACACTTTCCAGGCAGATAGATCTTGGCTGGGACAATATTAACATTTCAATAGAGCTAGGTGAGGTTCTGGGAGAAGTTACCTGAAGGGGATTGACCCTAACTGCTTTCCATTGACTTGGGCATGTCTGGGCTGAAAAGTTATTAAAGCTGTAGCCTGCTTCCTCACCCCTTTTGCATTTTGCCTTTTCACCTTTTCTCCTTCTCCCTCTTCTCTCTTCCTCTCCATTCTCTTCCCTGTTGGGCATTAGTGTCCATCTTGGACTAGGATTTTAAACCTACATGTGGCCAGGGCCCAGGTCTGAACCTAAAGTCTGGGATTTTCCTATTGTAGGATTGTATACCAGAGCAAGTGTGAGTAAAGTCTTTTGAAACTGCTGAATTCTCACATCTTTCTCTGTCCACCTGCTGCCAATCCCCGGGGCAGAAGGGATTCCCTGACCCTGCTCCCAGAATTTGTCCAGGCACCCAGTACTCTCCGACAGAGCCCCATTGCCAAAGTCTTCCAGAATCTAGGATAGCTAAATGACAGAGCTGGAAAAAATTACAGGTGTCCAATTATGATATTGTATAAAGAAACTATGATTCATATATTCACAAAATATTACTTGGTCTTTATAAAAATGAAAGCTGCTATTTGCTGTTATGTGGATGGACCTGGAGCATATTATACTAAGAGAAACTAGTCAGAGTGAAAGCAATAGAAATAGAATAAGTTCTCATACGTGGGATATGAAGAAACAGTAGGGAAATAATAAAATTTCAACCTAGAGGAAGAGAGGAGATTGAAATGTAGCAAATTGTTATGCATAGAACCTTATTGGCAACAGTAAATAAGAATGTCAAAAGTTTCTTAAAAATTGTCTTTAATTGAGGTGGGGTGGGGGCCGATTGAGAGGGAAGCTGGCTTAGGAGTATTGGTGAGGAATGTAGACACTGTGAAAGATACCACTGTTGAAAATTGTGTTCCTGAAACACAATCGTAACTAACTTTTTTAATTAATGGTGAATTAATAAAAATAAATAAAAATTTATAAAGCTTTTAAAAAAATGTTTTATTATACCACCGTGATACATACAGTTACAAAGGTGTTCAGATCATCAATTAGATTCAAGGTATTGCACACTGATTATCATTTGGAAGAGGGATAGAGTACAAGGTACCCAGAGAAGAATGAATGGTTATGAAAATGACAAAAATAATATAAGATAGCATACTATTATATCAAAGGTTCATTGTCCTCTTAAATTTAGGAGAAAAACCTAACCCTGGAAGATGTAGAAAGAACAAAGAAAAATTAAAGTCACTTACTCTGAGAGGGAGGAGGTGACCTTCCCAGGCCAGAATTCCTATGTAGGCTTAAGTCAGCATAGGTCACTCGGTCCATTGCAAACAGAGGAGTGAAGCACTCAACTTACTTAGAAGGGCAAACTCCAGTTTTCTGAGTCAAAATCAGTGAAAGGAAGTGCCCATTCTGAAACTGTTTATTCTCACTCTGATATCCCCTCCCACCGTACATATGTTCTGTGCTTAAATCAGAGACATAATCCCCCTGGATGTCCACTGTATTCTCACTTTGCTTAATGAATTGGTCTGTTTGACCAAATTGTGCTGGGTTTATTTGTTGTGTGTCTCAAACATAACTTTGAGTTGCTTTCTTGGGATCAGGAGGAGAAAGGCAAAAGAAACAATCGTCCCCAGTGCCAATTTATGGGACTTCACAAAGCCCAGAAGCAAGGCGAAGAATATTTAATAGAATGTTCTTAAGTAACCTAAAGCATATTGAGGAATTACTTTGCTTCTTACTGCATTTTTTCTATTACAAAGGACTTATAAATATGAGACTAAAAGACACCTTATATGAAGGAGGAGGAAGATTTTCAAAGAATATTAATGGATTTATCTAATCACCTCATTAATAAGAGGTCAATTTTGAAAGAAACTCAAGACTATTTCGTAATTATCTTTGTTCATATTGGGAAATTACAAGCACATGTATCATATGATATTAAAGTTTTAGAGATGTAAGTAATGGAGAAAGTATATACTGGCTGCATGCAGTTATCTGGTTTTAATCACTGGCACCTTATAATGTCCCTGAGGCCCTGCTGAATGATTCCTGTACATAGAGCTAAGGGTAAGCACAGCCAGATGCAGATTTAAAAGAAAATACTTTCTGAGGTAAATAAAAGTAACTGTAAATCTTTAGCAGAATAGCTCTAGGAAAATCATTTTTACAATTTTATGTGTTTTGACATGGCATAAACTGTCTTAACATTGGCAGTTGGGGTGAACAGTTAAGTATCAAGTTACTTTGAAATGCAAAGAACAACAGAGCCAGGAAATAGCGAGGACATGGAGATGCCACATTTTACCACACAACCGTCACTGATCTTATGAAAATAATCTCAAGAAGGAATGAGGCAATGATGTGAGGCTTTAAGAAATTGTCATGTTATTACTTAAACACACAAGGAGTTGTCAGTTATGCAGTGAAATAAAGTGAGAGAGTGACAAGAACATCGTTTTGTGTAAAGTGAATGTAAGGAGCATTGGTCACCATGGGACAGAATAGACGATGGTGATATGAGCAAGTGACAGACTAGGAATGGCATGCCTCCCTTCTTCATGGAGACACTGGTTGATAGTTTTCCACCATAAGCTTCCTACTGAAACCTGATCTCATGTTCTTCATTTCTGTTGCCTTTAGGTATTTGCTATTCCCTTATATGGATCTTCATATCCCACATGAGAAAGATCATTTTTTATTGGTTTCTCTCCTTCTAATTTCACTGAGCACAACACTCTCCAGATGCATCCATGTAGTAGCAAATTTCATGATATATCTTTTATGGCTCATATTATTTCATTGTGTATATTTACCATGGTTCCTTGTAATATTTTACTGTGTATCTGTACCAAGAATGATGTGCTCTCGGGCACTTGGGTTCCCAGATTTTGGTACTGTGAATAGTGCTGTATAGGAGTGTAAATTTCTTTTCTTTGCTGTGTTTATAGGTCTTTGGGGGCATATTCCAAGGAATGAAACTGCTGGGTCTTAATGAAGCTCAATTCCTAGGTTTTTCTATGTGTCCATATTGTCTTCAAAAACAGCTGGACTAGTTGACATTCCCAAAAGCAGTAAAAAGAGTCCCTCCTTTTCACACTCCTCCTTGCCAACATTAGCTATTCTTGTTCTTCTTTAGGAGTACCACAACTGTGGTGTGAGGTGATAGTTCATTGATTTATTTCAATTTTCCGGGAGATTACTAATGTAGAGCATTTTTCTATGTCTTTTGGCCATGGTAAGTTTTCTCTGAGAAAGTTTCTGAGGTTCAGAGTAATAGTACAGCTGGTACGGTGTTTGCATTGCATGTGACTGACCCACGTTTTGTCCTTGACATGCCATATGTTACCCCAAGCATTACAAGGAGTAATTCCTGAGTGTAGTGAGTGCCAATAGTAACCTCTGGACATTGCTGGGTGTGACCCCAAAAGCCAAAAAAAAGAGAGAGAGGGATAGAAAGATAGCCTCTTAGAGAATATAGTAAAGTATATGTTAATCTCTTCTCCATAATTTAGATAAGGTTGCCTGCTATTTAATTGTAAAGTTCTACCACTGCTATATGTATCTTAACTATTAAGCCTTTATTAAACGTATAGTGGGCTAATAGTTTCTTCAGTTTGTGGGTTGTATTTTGAATATATTCTCTTTAAGTTACAGAAGCTTCTTAATTTAATGTATTAAATTTATTTCTTTGCTTCTATTTAAAAAATCAAACTAGATTATAAGATTTTTTTTCAGAGAAATAAGACTATTCTTTTTCTTTTTTAATTTTTTTATTTACTTAAATTTTTTTTATAACACCATGCGATATACAATTACAAATATGTTCATGATTGGGTTTCAGTCATTAATTCTTCCAGCACCTCTCCCTCCACCAGTGCCCTATTCCCACCACAATGGCCCCAAATTTCCTCCCCACTTCCCCAGCCTGCCTCAGGGGATTCATAGCAGGCACTTTTCCTTTTCTTCTCTGTTTCTTTGTCTCTGTCTCTGTCTCTGTCTCTGTCTCTCCCTCCCTCTCTCTCTCTGTTGCACTCTCTCTTCTCTTACACATTTTGGCCTGCCCTACAGACATTTAGGGATTATCATGTAAATCCTTTTGTGTGTATTCAATCTCAGTTCTAGTCTAGTGTTAACATATCCCACATTACTAGAACACTGATTTATATTTATATCCCATTAATGAATGCAGCCATTCTATATCCGTCCTTTTCCTTTTGACTAATTTCACTTAGCATGATAATCTCCATGTCCATCCATTTGCAGGTAATATTCATGACTTCATCTTTTATGACAGCTGCATAGTATTCCATTATGTAGATGTACCATGGTTCCTTTAGCCAGTTTCCTTTTTTGGGGCATTTAGTTTGTTTCCTGATTCTGGCTATCATGAATAGAGCTGTGATGAATACAGAAGTGCAGATAGTGTTTCTGCTGTGTGTTTTTGGGATTCCAGGTTAGATTCCCCGGAGTGGTATGGCTGGGTCAAATGGGAGCTCAATATCTAGTTTTTGCGGGAAAGTCCATACTGTTTTCCAAAAAGCCTGGACCAGTCGGCATTCCACCATCAGTGGATAAGTGTCCCTTTCTCCCCACATCCACAGCAGCACCAGTTGTTCTTGCTCTTTTGGATGTGTGCCAGTCTTTGTGCTGTGAGATGATACTTCATTGTTTTGATTTGCATCTCCCTGATCATTAATGATGAAGAGACCTTTTTCATATGACATTTGGCCATTCAAATTTCTTCCTTTTGGAAGTTTCCAAATTTTGTATGGAATAGTAAACCCCATGAATAGCTAAAGCCATCTTTGGGAAAAAGAAGATGGGAGGTATCAATTTTCCCAACCATAAACTCCACTACAAAGCAGTAGAAATCAGATTATTCTAACCATTGAACTATTCTTGCTTGGCTATCTCTGATGTCTTGTCCCCTTTTCTCTTAGGCTCTCTGATTCAGCAGTTAGCTATAATACTTAGGCAGCCAATTCTGTGGGTTGTGTCTCAGCATCTTAGGGTTATGTAAAAAAAAAATCTTATTTCTTCCTCTAAGTTCTTGCGGATGTACACAAATGTACATTATTTTTATTGTGTAAGCATCACTTTACATATTCTATTATTAAATGAAAATTTTCCTTTGAACCTTAGCAATCTTTGAATTCTAAAAATAATTACCTGTGTATATACTAAGAAATGAATTAGTGTGTGATAAATCTACTATGCCTATTCTTCATTTAACTATGAAGTATTAACTGGGAAGTATTAACTTCATATTAACTATGAAGCTATGCTTCATATTAACACCGAGAAAGAGCAACACCAGTCTGTTTGCTCAGCCTGCCATACCAGAGCTCAAGGTTTAAAACTTATTTTCTCATAATTTTGATGGCTAGGACGTCTGTGATAGATGTCATCAGGTAATTCCTCTGCAATTTTTTCTCTCCTTGGATTGTGTTCGCTGACTTCTCTCCTTATCCTTACCACATCTTCTCCTGCATGTCTCAGTGCTAATCTCATCTGTTTATAAGCACATCAGACTTCAGTTATGGCTGCCTGAAGGCCTCATTTGAACTTCTTTTATCTTTAAAAGAAAGAGATAAAACTGTGACTCTCTCCAAAAAAAGAGTCACATTCTGAAGTTCTTGAAGAAATTTTGGAATATATTTATATTTAGGAGTCATGATAGTGATGGATGAAAGAAAGAATAAGACCACAATGAATGTAGGAGGAAGGGAGAGATATAGAGAAAGAGACAGGAAGATTAGAGACACTGGCTATCACAACTGAATTTCCATTTATTAATACAAGCAGTTTATACCATAAAACAAAAACATTCAGGGCCGGAGCGATAGCACAGTGGGGAGGGTGTTTGCCTTGCATGTGGCCAACCTGGGTTCGATCCCTGGCATCCCATATGGTCCCCCAAGCACTTCCAGGAGTAATTCCTGAGCGAAGAGCCAGGAGTAACCCCTGAGCATTGCCAGGTGTGACCCAAAAACAAAACAAAAAAATTCTAAATATCAATTGAAGTTACTAACACTTCAGTTAATACACACTCCTCTGATAGTCAATTAATTTTCTATGCTTTTGCCACAGTGTATAATACCAATATTCATATCATATCTGTCATTACTATGAAAAATTATTTTCACAGATATACTGGTGTTGATGATTTACAACTTTTCACTGCCTATATGAGGTCACTTCTTTTTCACACCCAGGAACCACCCCCCAAGTCTCTCAGGGACACATATATTTATAGCTGTTACTCTGTGTGTCCACTTTGTGGCTTCTTATCTCCTGAATTGCTTCAAACACTGAAGGGTCAGTAATTCATGGTTGATTAGGCATTCGATGTTCCTGCACCCTCGTACCACCACTGTCAATTTCCCTCACCAATGTCCCAATGCAAGGACCCAAACATGTGATGCTGTTTTAGCCTTACAGTGCAAAGAATGCAGATACCCGGGTTACCCCAGCAGTGCCAGCGGACTCCAGAGATGTTCCCTGACGATATTTTAGAGTCCACGTGGAGTTGTAATTAAAAACCCAAAGGGGTGCAATGCAAGGTATATGCCATAACAAGGTTCTACAACCTGGTCCCTCAGTTTTCTTTTGTGGTAAAAACAGGCATTTTGGGGACTGGAGATATATTACAGTGGGTTGAGGGTTTAATCTGTATGTGCCCCCCCAGGTTTGATTCCAGGTATCCCACATGCTCCCCTGAGCACCACTGACTCGAGTGCAGAGCTAGAAGTAACCCTTGAGTACCACAGGATATGGCCCAGAATCAAAAACAAACAAATCACTCTTAGGAATTGTACTATGAGCTGTACTCCCCCAGGCGGTGTGTTAAGTGCCCAGTACTCAGTATCTCACAGCAAACCTGTGCTCTTCATTCAGCACCACAGTGCCTCAAATCCCAGCCCTGGTAACCACCGTTCTAGTCTGTTCATAGGAACCCAATTTCTTTCTATGAATTCAATATCTTTTTGTGAATTCTGTTTATTTGAATTCTGTGTAGGAGACATTATAGCACAGCATTTATCTTTCTTCTTTAAAATTTTTATTTTATTTTATTGAAGAGCTTTTACTTACAAAGTAATTCATGGTTGATTTTAGGCATTCAATGCTCCAGTACCATCCACTACCAGTGTCAATTTCCCTCATCAATGTCCCCAAATTCCTCCACTGCCCCTCTTGCTCCCATTTTTCTTTCCACCTATCCTGTCTCCATCTTCACAAGCACCTTTTAAGTGTGGGCACTAAAGTTTGGGTCTCATGATTTCAGTGTTGTTGACTATGATTTGTATATTTAGCAACGTCTTTCTTTTTTTTTTTTTTGGGTCACAGCCGGCGATGCTCAGGGGTTTTTCTCCTGGCTCTGCACTCAGGAATTACTCCTGGTGGTGCTCGGGGACCATATGGGATGCTGGGGATCGAACCCGGGCTGGCATGGGCCGGCTGCGTGCAGGCAATTGCCCTACCCACTGGGCTATTGCTCCGCCCCATATTTAGCTGTTATTTCTTAATGTCACCTTTGTATCTTGCCCCTGACTCATTTGACTCCTCTCCCTCTCCTTTTCACCCAGTTTCTTTCCTCCTCCTCCTTCTACCATGGGGCCTAGTGTGATAGGCCACCCCTCTTCCCTGATCTACTACATTTCCATATGTAGTTACTCCAATATACCACAGATAATTGATATCAACCTGTTTGTCCTTTTTCTTCTAGCCTACTTCATTTGACATATCTTGAAGATCCAACCATGTTACAGGAAATTGCATGATTTTAAGATTTCTTACAGCTGCATAATATTCCATTGTTTATGTATACCACATTGCCATGATCCACTGATCTGTCACTGTACATCTAGGTTGTTACCCTATCTTAGCTATTGTACTGAGTGCTGCAATGAATTATGATCTTCATGTGTCATTTTGGATAATGCTTTTCTGTCCCTTTAGGACAAATATTCAAAAGTGGAATTGCTTGGTCATATGGCAGTTCGTTTCTGAGTTTACTGAGATCCTTCCATATTGTTTTTTTATGGGGGTTAGACCAGAGAGCATTACCACCAGCAGAAGACCAGAGTTACTTTTCACCACATTCCCACCAATAGAGATTGTTCCCAGTATTTTTTGCTATGTGCCAATCTCACTGGCGTAAGATATCTCATTGCTGACTTTATGGAATAAAGACAGAAACTCTGACCAATGGGTCAGAAGAGACTATCCAAAGACCCCCATATATTTGTTAAGCTGATTTTTTACAAAGGAGAAGAGAGCATGACATGGAATGAAGATAACCTCTTCAACAAACGGTGTTAAGAATTGTAAAACCACACGTAAGAAATTAAAGCTGGATCCATATCTGACAAAGCATTTGTCTTTCTGAGTTGATTCAAATACAATATTTTAAGTCTTATGCATTTTTGCAAAGAAGAACGTTTTCTTCTTTCTCAAGAATGAATAAGAGGGCAGGAATGATAGTCTAGCAGGTAGGGCATTTGCCTTGCATGCGGCCTAATCAGGTTCTATACCTAATATCAGCTTTTGAGTGTTTCCAGGTCTTGGTTACTGTGAATATTTTGCTAGGAATATGAAAGAACAGGTATCTCTCTCTTCAAGGGAGTGATTTTGACAGAATTCCTCATGTTATTCACTGTATTCTTCAGTTCTGGAATTTCTATTATGTTCCTACTTAATGATTTTCTCTTCTTTGTTACATATTTTTCTTTTTCTACCATCTGCTTTTTTGCTTGGACTGAGTTGTCTGTCTTGGGTGGGCCTTTCCTTAGATGACAGCAGCTTTGTGTGTTAGGGGACTTGTAGTGTTCTGTGTATTGGTACTGGAAGATTACTACGATCTTTCACTGCTGATATATTGCCTTGATGTTTCGTGATTCCTGGAGATTCACAGGACTGTTTTCACATTTAAAACGTCAGCCACTGTCTCCAGTGAGCCTCTTTAAAGTTAGGCTCAAGGGCCAGAGCGATAGCCCAGCGGGTAAGGCATTTGCCTTGCACACGGCTGGCCTGTGCCGCCCGGGTTCGATCCCCGGCATCCCATATGGTCCCCTGAGCAACGCCAGGAGTAATTCCTGAGTGCAGAGCCAGGAGTAACCCCTGAGAGTCGCCAGGTGTGACCCAAAAAGCCAAAAAAAAAAAAGGTAGGCTAGCATGTGCTGTCCATGCAGGGTTAAATCTTCCTCTGGTTATAATATTTTTTTTGTTTGTTTTGCTTTCTGCTTTTTGGTTCATACCTAGTGATGCTCAGGAGTTATTCCTAGGTCTTCGCTCTGGAATTACTCCTAGTAATGCTCGGGGAGCATATATGGGATGCAGGGATCCAACGCGGGTTGGCCTCATGCAAGGCAAACACCCTTCCTGCTGTGCTATTGCTCCGGCCCCTGGTTATATATTCTTGACACTGATTATTTCCTCTTGACAGAATTTGGTAGCCCATGTGTCTTCTCTCCATTTGACACCACACAGGGCTGCTTTGCTAACCTTTGTCAGTCAGTAAACATGTAACAATAAGTTCTTTGAGGTTTTTGTTTCCTCCTGAGACCCTGGCTTGCTTTCTTCCTCACAAGCTCTGTCCGTTCAAACTCCTTCCTGCTGCCACCCAGCAAATGACAGGAGCAGCCCTTCACACAGGATGGGAAATGTGGCTTTGGCACCTGGAGGCATTGGGGTTGCCTGTGGGGGAGATTTAGGCGTAGTCACTTTAGGTGAGATTCTCTTAACAGTCTTGAGTGCACTTCCGGCTTGAGCTTGAATCCAACCACTGGACCTTCTTGCCTTTAATGCTTTGGGATTGGCTCTGCCTGTCTCTAGATCCTTACATCTCTCTCTACCAAGGCCCATCCCTTTATTACTCTGGGTGTGGTGGGAGAGAGACTGGCTTCTTCAGCAGCATTCAGAAGATCCCACAGCTGGGGAAGGTGGGTGCTCACTCACTAACTCCCATTCTCTGAGCAGATGTCCTGGTCCTCTGTGTGCTCAAAGCTCTGTCACTCTGAGCGAGGAGGACACTCTGTATTTCCCCGTGTTCCTTGTGTCTAGACTCATATCTGTGCATGGATATGGAACCATTGGGCAGTGACCAGCTGGAACTGTCCTAGAAACAGGAACTTGAGTTATGGATATCTTGTTTGAGTTACTGCACCAAGTCAGCATTTTCTGCACACCAAGTTCAAGAGTGAGCAGGCTCACAGGCTGCTGACAGTTTCTCTCCTTCTTAGAGTCTGATTCCCATTCTTTGAGAATGGGACCCAGAGTCCCAGGCACATAGTGGTGGATCCATGGCTCCTTCTTCACGGACAGAAGCAAAATATAGGTGAGAATTGGGTTGAATTCCAGATCATGATTGTGATAAGAAATAACCTATCAAAGAAATCTTGTTGTCTCAGGGAACCATATGCAATGCTGGGGATTGAATCTGGTGAAATTCTTGCATATGGATAATTCTGTATTTTTGTTTTCTGGAATCATCTCTAACTTGGATCTAAAGTATGATAACCATGGAAGAGTTTGATCATTGAAGACAGCTCAGAAGACAAGAGCACATATTTTGCATATGGGAGCGTGGAAATACATTCTGGGAATCACTTGTTTCCTCCAATATCACTAAGTGTAACCCTGAGTATGACTTTATGACCCAAATGTCAGCAACAAAGAAGGTTCTTATGTGTATATATTGTTTTTAATAGTTCAGTGAGAAATACAGACAGTAAACTTATGTACGCAATCTAGCATAACACTTTCTAGAGATTTTTAAAAACCTGAATTTCATAGGCAGAAATTAGAAAAGAGGAGCTACTTATTAAAAAAAATCTTAACATATGACCACAGCTTCCAGTTATATCAGCTCTGTGGGAATTATTCTCATAAAGTACACCTTAATAATATATAATTATAATATAGAATCATAATGCCCCTTCTGTTCCATTTTGGTTTATAACATGTAAACCCTAAATAATTAGCAATAGTTTACTGTAACTTATGTTACACTTGAAGTTCAAGTTACATAAGAAAATAAGAAAATATTATTTTCTTAAGAAAACAAGAATTTTTCATAAGAAAATATTTTCTAATTTATGGCTTACTCACTTGTATCACTTGTCTTCCCGTTGTTCATTGATTTGCTCGAGTGGGCGCCAGTAACATCTCCACTCATTGGGAATGAAGTCCATTATTGTTACTGTTTTGGCATATCAAATACACAACTGGCAGCTTGCCAGGCTCTGAAGGCTACTCATTTATTCATATAAGTTTGCTTTTCTATATTTTACAATATTTCCCCAACAAATGATTGTTTTGAATTGCTGCAAAGATGTCCCACCTTAACCTTTGGATTTCTTACTGTCAGAATTCCTCTTCTACTGTATAAGATATTTGCATATCTTTAGGCCAGAGCTTTATGCCAGAGAGATCTCTCTCGTATAAACACAAAAGGAGTTTGGGGGACTTGTGACTCCAATTAATGAATCTGGAATCTCATAATAATTTCTACTATGATTCAGTATTTCCTAACATCTCCCACAGATCTGCTGCATGGGACTGGATTAACACCAGGAGGAGTACACCCTGTCTACGTTCAGACCAGCTGTTCAGACCAGCCATAGGGGTAGGGAACTTAGCTCTACAAAATCAAAGGAAAGGTCATAAGAAATTGCCCTGGAGCAGAGTGTACCAATCAAAGGACCTTGTAGGGATGGAGAAATGAGTCTAGCATGGAGGACATAGTGGAATTCTATGATGTGATTCTCCCCATGAAATTACAACTTTAGATATTTTATCTATGTTGTAATTCTTTATACCAGTCCCCTTCCACTATGTGTGCATAAGAAGTTGATCTGAATGGAAAGGAGAAGGCCCTGCATTAGCATCTCTTAAGTTTGAACCAGAGATGTGACTAGCATGTAATTTGCATCAAAAGCTGGTTTTTGAATTTTGGTTCATCCTGCCCCACCAGGAAGGAAAGTCAAGGCTTTTTGCTCTTGCTTTTGGTGGGTTTGGGCAGACAAACGTAGCTTGGTGAAGAGGCTCACACACACGTATGTCTGGGGAAGTTCTGGATCTGAGAACACATGATCAGCAGCTCTGGATCTGTGGAAGCTTGCTGGCCAGTGTGGGGATAGCAGAGTGTATTTAACTGTCAGTGAGACGTAAAAGTCTTTGGATTGTACACTGGACTTTTACCCTTTTGTTCATTGGTTGTGGGCCCCCTAACCGCAGGCGTGACTAGGGGAATACTAACCCTAATATTGTTGGGATTCAATGTCGTAGCACCCCAACATTGACTCGCTTGTTAAATTTTTGTATCAAATATCATATGTTATCTCTTTCTCTTCATGCTCCAGAATTTTTTTCATACAGCCTCTAAGAGTTAATTGTGTAATCTAGTTTATAACAGCTGCCAATGTTTTTTTTCATTAATGCATTGACAATCAAGTAAGAGTTCCCATTTCCAAAATCTTCCTATACAGTTGGAATTTAAGATGGCTAAATGATAGAACTAAAATTGGAAAAACTCCAAGTGTTCAATTATGATGTTGGATAAAGAAACTCTGGTTCATATATACATGGAATATTACTTGGTCTTAAGAAAATATGAAATTTATTGACTGCTCTTTCAACTGCACTCACACATATACATATCTACACCAAATCTTTATTTTTTTTTGTTATCCATTAATGGATGTTCAGGTTTTTTAATTGACCATTTATTAATAATGCTGCAATAACTGTGATAATATAAATGACAAATAAAATTAGATTAGTTAATACTGTATGACACAATTATTTCATATATATATATTGCAAGTAATTATCACAATGAAATTAGTTAAGATATATCATCCCACACAGTTATACAATGGTTTTGTTGTCAAGAGAACTTTTCGAATGATCACTTCCAAAGTCCTATCTACCAAGGACAGAATAAAAATAGCATGTGAAGTTTACTGGCTGTTACTGCACAGGTACACCCGGCAGAGCAGAAACCAGCTTTCCCCTTTGAACCACCTACATTCCATGGACCATGAGAGCAACTTCCAACCCGAGTCCACCATCCCGATGGAGCCTCAGAGGAGCCCAGAGAAACCCCCCACACCTTGCTGGCAGCGATCTTCACAATCCACACTCTGCAGCTGGTAAGATCTCCCCCCCAGCATATTAATCCAGTCTCCAGCCCACAGATTAATCCAGTCTCCAGCCCGGCTTGTCAGAAACCCAGCCTACAAGGACCCACCACACAGAGACCCGCCCTTCAGAGGAGAGTATTTCAAGCCCAGGAATGCTTGAGCCTAAGACACAGGTACACCCGGCAGAGCAGAAACCAGCTTTCCCTGTTGCGGGCGGCCGCTCTGTGGCTGCGCAATTTACCTCCAAATTACCATAAATATTCTATCCACCCCTTTGAGAGAGCCCCACAAAGTAATGAGAATATAGCGCCTGCATGGCAGAGCCTGGCAAGATGTCCGATGAGTGTTCGATATGCCAAATCCAGCAACAAAAATATTTGTTTTCCTGACCCCGAAAGAGCCCTTAATAAGGCAGCAGTAAGAAAGGTGAACAAGCAGTGCCTGATAAAATTTCACGGCCATCCTAGGCTGCCAGAAGGAAGAAGGACTAAAATGACTGTCTGTACTTTCAATGCACGTACGCTGGCATTGGAAACATATATTGAGGATCTGATGGTGCAAGCACAAAAAGATCAAGTACGACACCATTGGTCTGACTGAGACAAGGAGGCTGTATTTGACACCAGAGAAGAATTGTTCCTTGGAACATGCAACGAAAAGAGGTGTCGGTGGCGTTGGTGTCCTTGTCAACATGAACATGGCTGTCAACATTGATTCATTTGAATGCCTAACAAACCGAATAGGATGATTACACTTGAGGAGATGTGGATCACTGCCAGCAATTTCTATTTTCATTGTCTATGCACCAACATCCATATACAAAGAAGATGAAATTGAGAAATTCTACATGGAATTGGAGGAGTTCTATAAAAAAAGATCACACCTTCTACAAGATCATAGTCGGTGATTAAATGCCAAGATAGGACCGAGAAGATCGGGCTGAAGAACTCCACATCGGGACCCATGGCCTAGAATGGAATGAACAGGGTCAGAGACTATCTGAGTTCATCATGTCCACCAAGACTATTCAAGGGAACTCACAGTTTCAGAAGGCTGAAGTGAAACGTTGGACATGGGAATCTCCTGGCGGACAGTTCCACAATGAAATTGACCACATCATCTTCAATCGATGGTTTTGTCTGACCGATGTTGCTGTCGTCCCCAAATTCCAAACAGGATCGTACCACTGTCTCCCTTCGTGCAAAATTCTACTTCCCGCAACAGGGAGAAAAGGCTGCAAAGTTTAAGAAGAGAACTCCCAGAACGACCACCAACTGGGAACTCTTTGGCACCATTGCAGCAACATGGGAAGATACCATCATTGACGACATCGATGAAGAATACAACCGACTGGTTCCAGCACCTCCATGATTGTGCAAAGAATGCCGAGAGAGAAAGACACAAAAGGACGCTTGTCTTCAGAAACTCTTGAGCTCATTCTCCAACGTGGCAAGGCGCGAGCCTCAGGAGACCAAATGCTAACGTCCAAGCTTGCTAAACAGTGCAGAGAAGCGATAAAAGCAGACCTCAAAGACAGAAGAGCAGAAATACTGGAAGATGCAGCAGGGGCCGGAAAAAGCATTCGCACCGCCCGCCTGTCCTTCGCCAACTATAAGACCAAGATGACTGCCCTCCGACGCCCTGATTGATCTATCACATCTTCCAGAAAGGCAATGGAGAAGATTATCCAGGACTTCTACTCAAATCTCTTTGATAGCCACATCCACCTGCCCACATACCAAATTCCACAGGATGGATATGTCATTCCCAACGTTCTCCCTTCTGAAATCTGACATGCCATCTCGCCGGTAAAGAAGGGAACAGCACCAGGCCCAGACAAAGTCAGACCCAAACACCGAAGAATCTGCCATTGGTATTCATAAATACACTAGCTCGGCTCTTCACACGCTACCTGTCCGAATGCAAGGTGCCCTCCCAATGGAAAACCAGCAGGACAGTTCTACTGTTCAAGAAGGGAGACATTCACGACATCGGCAACTACCGCCCCATCTGCCTGTTGTCCGTCATCTACAAGCTGTTTACACGAGTCAGCCTGAACAGGATTAGCAGAACACTAGATGAAGGACAACCATGCTAACAAGCAGGTTTCCGGAAAGGATTCAGCACAATCGACCATATCCACACAGTAACCAAGCTCATTGAGGTTTGTAGGGAGTACAAGATGCCGCTCTGTCTCACGTTCATTGATTTACAGAAAGCCTTCGATTCTGTGGAGACTGAAGCAGTCATCGAAGCCCTAGTCAAACAGGGAGTTCAAACCCAATACATCAAGATCCTTCGTGAGCTGTATTACGGATTCACCACCAGGATCTCACCATTCTACAAAGAAGTGATCATTGATGTCAAAAGAGGGGTTCGACAGGTTGATACCATTTCACCAGAACTCTTCAGAGCTACCCTCGAGAACATCATGAGACAATTAGAATGGGAAAGAATGGGAATGAAGATAGATGGTCCGCAACTACGCCACCTCACTTCGCTGATGACATTGTTCTAATAACACCAAACAAATAAGACCTAAAACCTGAGCTGCGCAGGAGGAAGAGAGTGGCATGGAATGCCTTCAAAGGCATCGAAGATCCACAGAATGGGAAATAATATTCACCCAATACCCATCTGATAAGGGGTTAATATCCAGGATATATCAGGCACTGGTAGAACTTTACAAGAAGAAAACAAACAACCCCATCAAAAAATGGGGACAAGAAATGAACAGAAACTTCAGCAAGGAAGAAATTCGAATGGCCAAAAACATATGAAAAAATGCTCATCATCACTAATCATCAGAGAGATGCAAATCAAAACAACAATGAGATACCACTTTACACCACAGAGACTGGCACATATTCAAAAGAGCAAGAACAACAAGTGCTGGTGTGGATGTGGGGAAAAGGGGACACTCATTCATTGTTGGTGGGAATGCTGGTTGGTACAGCCTTTTTTGGAAAACAATATGGACATTCCTCCAAAGACTAGAAATTGAACTCCCATTTGACCCAGCCATACCACTCCTGGGAATCTACTCTGGGAAACCAAAAATACGCAGTGGAAACACCATCCCTACTTTTATGTTCATAGCAGCATTATTCACTATAGCCAGAATCTGGAAGCAACCAGAGTGCCCGAAAATCGATGACTGGATAAAAAAGCTTTGGTACATCTACACAATGGAGTACTATGCAGCTGTTAGGAAAAATGAAGTTATAAAATTTGCCTATAAATGAATGGACATGGAGAAGATTATGTTGGAGCGAAATTAGCCAGTAGGAGAGAGACAGATACAGAATGACTGCATTTATCTGCATAACATAAATATATATGTACATATTATGATACCAATATCCAAGGTCAAGGGAAACATATATCAGGAGATCATGTCAAAGGTGGAAATTATCACAAATGTGTGGGAGTCAGAGTCTAGGTAAGACAGAAAATGGAACAGTGTGCTAACAATTGTCGAGGGTACTAATGCCAATCTAGTTCTGAGCATTAAATACAGGCAAAAAGATACACATGACAATCCTTTAATGTATGTTCTGTAATCCATAGTCTGGAGGGAAAGGAAAGAGAAAGAGAGAGAAAGGGAAAGAAATAAAGAACCTGCCATGGAGGAGGCCTAGGGGAGGGGGGGGAACCGGGGACGTTGGTGGTGGCAGATGGGCACTGGTGGCGGGATGGGTGCTGCAACACTGTATGACCAAAACCCAAATATGAACTTTTTAATTGTATATCTTTGTAATTGTAAAAAAAAAATTAAAAAAAAAACTAATAAAGGCATCGAAGAAATAGCTAAAAAGACAAAAGAACCTCCGGCTCGGGCACATCTCTTTGACTCCACCCATTCTTTTTTTTTTTTTTAAGTATTTTATTATACCACCGTGAGATATACAAATAAAAAAGATATACAATTAAAAAGTTCATGTTTGGGTTTTGGTCATACAGTGTTTCAGCACCCGTCCCTCTACCAGTGCCCATCTCCATACAAATAAAAAGATATACAATTAAAAAGTTCATGTTTGGGTTTTGGTCATACAGTGTTTTAGCACCCGTCCCTCCACCAGTGCCCATCTCCCACTAACAACATCCCCGGTTCCCTCCCCCCCCCTAACCCAGCCCTGCTCCATGGCAGGTTCTTTATTTCTTTGCCTTTCTCTCTCTTTCTCTTTTCCTTCCCTTCTAGACTATGGATTACAGAACATGCATTAAAAGGTTGTAATGTGAATCCTTTTGCCTCTATTTCATGCTCAGTTCTAGGTTGGCATTAGTACCCTCGACAATTATTAGCACCCTGTTCCATTTTCTGTCTCCCCCTAAACTCTGACTCCCACACGTTTGTGATAATTTCACCTTTGACAAGACCTCCCGATATATGCTTCACTTGACCTTGGATATTGGTATCATAATATGTACATATATATTTATGCCATGCAAATAAATGCAGTCATTCTGTATCTGTCTCTCTCCTTCTGGCTAATTTCGCTCAACATAATCTTCTCCATGTCCATCCATTTATAGGCAAATTTTATAACTTCATTTTTCCTAACAGCTGCATAGTATTCCATTGTGTAGATGTACCAAAGCTTCTTTATCCAGTCATCGATTTTCGGGCACTCTGGTTGCTTCCAGATTTGGCTATTGTGAATAATGCTGCTATGAACATAAAAGTAGGGATGGTGTTTCCGCTGCGTATTTTTGGTTTCCCAGAGTAGATTCCCAGGAGTGGTATGGCTGGGTCAAATGGGAGTTCAATTTCTAGTCTTTGGAGGAATGTCCATATTGTTTTCCAGAAAGGCTGTACCAGCCGGCATTCCCACCAACAATGGATGAGTGTCCCCTTTCCCCACATCCACACCAGCACTTGTTGTTCTTGCTCTTTTGAATATGTGCCAGTCTCTGTGGTGTAAAGTGGTATCTCATTGTTGTTTTGATTTGCATCTCTCTGATGATTAGTGATGATGAGCATTTTTTCATATGTTTTTTGGCCATTCGAATTTCTTCCTTGCTGAAGTTTCTGTTCATTTCTTGTCCCCATTTTTTGATGGGGTTGTTTGTTTTCTTCTTGTAAAGTTCTACCAGTGCCTGATATATCCTGGATATTAACCCCTTATCAGATGGGTATTGGGTGAATATTCTTTCCCATTCTGTGGACTGCTTTTTGTATCTTAGTCACTGTTTCTTTTGAGGTGCAGAAGCCACCGTTCTACCTACATTAACATACGCCTCAGAGACCTGGGCCCTATGAAAGCAGGATGAGAATGCTATTCGGGTCTCCCGGGGAGGCATTGAAAAACCTATGCTTGGAATATCATGTTTCACCCAAGTCAGAGAAGGAATCCGGAGTTCTGACCTTTGTCGCTAATCCAGAATCAGGGACGCTGTCTCATTTGCCAAGGCTCTGAAAATCAGATGGGCTGGACATGTAATGCGATTTGAAGACAACCGCTGGACTAGAGCCATTACTGACTGGATCCCACGGGATGTCAAAAGATCACGTGGCCGCCCACCTACAAGATGGTCAGACTTCCTTGTCAATACCCTGAAGGAACGGTTTGAGGCTCTTCATGTTCCTGAATCAACCAAATGCCATTGGGCTACATTGGCACGTGATAGGGTCCAATGGAAATGTTATTGGCGCCCGCTTGAGCAAATCGATGAATAACGGGATTCAAGTGACCAAGTGATCAAGTGACTGCACTTTTTAGGTCTAGACACTAGGACAGCATAAGATTGAAATACTAGGACAGGATAAGAAGAAATAAATGTTTTCTGACCTCTTCTTTGATTTTCATGTCTATATAATTTTGATGTTTTATCCTTATTATAGTTTAGGTAATTTGGATAACAGTGTTGGTAGTTATAGCATTGAGGTACATAATTATACCACTTCAATTGCACCAAAATGACCAAGATCCTCCATCACTACCCTCTTGTCTCTTCCAGTTCACCCCATCAGATGCTGCAGCCCTCCTACTCCCCCTGTCTCCTATAACTCGTGACAGAGCATTTCTTAAAATTTTCTATGGTCTAGTGCCTTGTTTGTCTCTCCATGTACCATCTACTACGCAGATGGTTTCATGCCATCTTCAAATAGTGATTATTTGACTTCTTGATTTCTGATCTGGAAGCACTCATATTTCTTTGTTAATTTCTATGATAAGGACATTCATTACTACATTGAATAGTAGTGGCGAGACTGGGCAATTTTATCTTCTGACAGATCTTCAAGGGAAGGCTCTCAGCTTTTCACCACCAAGAATAATGTTTGCCTTGTTTATGTTAAATGACTTTAATTATGTTGAATAAAGTTCCTATAACTCCCAATGTGGTGGTGTTAGGACTTTTTAAATACTTTTCTGAATCTTTGTGTATCATATATGACTTTTCTTATATTAGTATTTGTCAGGGAACACAGGGTGCTCCGACAAAATCTGGGAGCAGAGCAGAAATCTCGGTGGAACCTTCACTTGTCGGAGAATGCTGAGCACCTGAAAAAAATCCGGGAACAGGATCGAGGGATCCCCCTTCTGCTCAGGGGACCAGCAGCTGGTGGACAGAGACAGACATGAGAATCCAGCAAAAGTTTCAAAAGATTTTACTCTTACAGGTTCTGGTATACAATACAACAATAGGAAAACACAGACTTTGGGCTTCATGCTGGTGTCAGCCACATGTGAATTTAAACCTCCAGGACAAAGATGGCCATCACCATGTGTTAAAGCCCAACAGCAAGGAACACAGAGAGGCAGAGAGGAGAGCAAGTGAAAAGGCAAAAGGCTAAAAAAGGAGATAGTTCTACCAAGATGAAACACCACTAACAAAGCAATTGGAGGCAAAGATGCTGCCACAATCTTCATGGGACTAGCTAGATCTTACCAGTATGCAGATATTTATTTTAATAATAAAATATTGTTTTTAAAAAAAGGAGACTGAAGAAAGCAGGCTATAGCTATTATACCTTCTCGATTTAGAATTCTCACACCAATGGGAAGCAGTTGGTCTCAATTTCCTCAGGTAACTTCTCACAGGACCTCACCTAGGACCATTGAAATGTTAATGCTGCCCAGCCAATACCTGCCTTGGAAGTGCATCTGCAGGGTCAAATGAGGGGAGGGGTATGTATCTCTACCAATGGAAATTCTAGAGCCAGTTTTATATTACTTCAAGCCTTCACAAGATTCTCCTCTTTACTTCATAGTTATTTTGTATATTAACCTTTAGACTTATTTGAGAGTCATGCTTGCTTGCTTGGAGGCAAACAGCATTTCTTTCTGGTCTAATTTCTTAGAGATCCAACTTGGCCAGGTAAATATACTGGCCTAGCATATCTTACTAGGTAAGATATGCCACGATGATTGTGGCAGCATGAGAGAAAATATACCTGCTAACATAGAATATATGGTAAGATAAACTGCCACATTCAAACTGTATTGCATTGCCTATCTACCAAGAGACCTGCAGGAGACAATCCATGCAAGATGCAGAGACCCTGGCAACACTGTACTAAAACAACTCCCCTTGTTTATTTTACTAAAATAAAATTAAAAAAAAGACAAGATTTGGGCTAATACATACAGAAAATGAAAACAAAAGGAACAATTACAATTGCAAAGCAATATTACATGTTGCTTCAGGATCCTTACTTGTTTCTGGACCCAAAGCAAGATTTGTGACAGAGTGTTTTTAGCTGTCTGGTTATAACGGACTATAGTTTCACTATGCATAATTAGCGAGTGTTAATTTGCCATATTTTAAGTAAAGTCACATGTTTGGAGCAGTGTTGGAAGAACGGCATCTAGAAGAGCAACAGCGGTGATCATGTGGATGAGTTTCTGGAGAGCAGCAATAGGAACTTGTTGAATTGTCAGGAACACTGGATCAGGTCTCAGGAACACTGGAACAAACTCTCAAGCACTTGGACAGGTTTCTGGAACACTGGTACAGACATCTTGCAAGGCATCTTCAGTAAGGGGAACACTGGCACTGGTAACCATACCTGTAATTTAATCTTAGGCGAGACAAAACTGCTTTCCAAGGTCAATCACAAACAGAGATTATTTGGGCTTTGGCAGGAAACCAAGAACATAAAGAAACTCCAACACCTTGTGGAAGGAAACATGAGGAAAGACTTCTTCGCAAACTATTATATTTTTGTAGTGAGCACTGTATTAGGAATGTCAGAGTATTGAGTGCTATAGCACAAGTCTACTGTGTTCCAATGTCCTATCCTGTGAACAGAATCATTAGAAAAACTTTTTTTTTATTGATTGGCAAACTTTTTTGTAATGAGCACTGTGATCAGATCCAAAGAATCCAACATCATAAAGGAATCTGCAGCAACAAAGTTCATTTTCTGTAAATCTCTGTGCAAAAACATTAAATTTTTTATTAATTAGCATTTTTATACTGAGCACTATACTTGAAGTCCACCCTTTTCCCCATTTTTTAAACCTATAAACAAAATAAAAATTTTTAAACCTATAAACAAAATAGGGCCTTTTCGCTTTGGCTTTTGGCTCCTGTGGCTTTTGACTTTTTGCTCTTTGGCCTGCCACCTCAGCAGAGCCTCACAACAAGCCAGACCACCCTCCACTACTGCATGGGGCCCGCCATTTTCCACATCCGACTTCCCTCTCGTCACAACTCCACCCAGCAGACCAGACTATCACAGACAGGATCATCCACACCCACCCTGCAGCAGTTTCTTTTCAATCCGCCCAGGTGGTGACAATATTGAAGGAAGAAAAGCCATGTTTAAAGGATAATGTTTGAAAAAAAGCAAGATTTTTCCATGATGCCTGAAGATCAAAATGGGTTCCCATGAGGGACAATCATGTAGATATTCCCAGAGTACTTGGCCACGTTGGATCAACCATAATATAATCAGTATTCCTAGTTGAAAGAAACATGCCAGTGCACCTCCCGGCAAACTGACGTGTCTCTGATTCTAAAGGCTCTGAATTTAGGGATCACTCCTGGTGGTGCTCAGAGGACAATATGGAAGACTGGGACTTAAACCCAGTATATGTGCTGCCGAGCGAGAGACTCACAGACATGAGGCAGAGCTGCTACTTGCTCTCTCTGTGCCCAGCCGCTCACGAGGCACCCAGGATGGCGGGTTCTAGCCCTGGTCCACCACCCCGGCAGAGCCTTGCAACAAGCCAGACAATCCCCACTCCATGAGGGCCTCCATTTTCCATATCCGGACTTCCCTCTCATCAGAACTCCACCCAGCAGATCAGCCTATCACAGCCCGGCTAGTGCGGCCTCAAGTGCCACCGGTTCATCAATAAATGCTGGACTTAGAGATGACTACAAGAATATATGCTACCTGCACGGCAGAGCCTGGCGAGCTACCCGTGTTGTATTTGATATGCCAAATACCAGTAACAATTATAGACCTCATTCCGGAATGGATTGAGGCTCTTTATGTTCCTGGAGCAAGCAGATGCCCTTGGGCTCTACTAGCATGAGACAGGACATATGGAGATGTTACTGGTGCCCGCTTGAGAAAATCGATGATGAACGGGAAGACAGTGATACAGTGATAAACAAAATATCAGAAAACTTTTATTAAACGCTAAAGCACCCAAGAGATCTGCCTTTTCATTTCCTCTAATCATAAGTCCAAGGAATCGACTATGAGAATGGATGTAGGAGATAAATATAGGAAATTTTCTCTCTTGGAGAAAGCTTTGCAGCAACTGGAGTAATTCCTGAATTACAGGATTATGGGCATTTAAAGAAGCAGTGACAATCCAAGGAAATAGAACAACTGCATATGCAGAATCACTCACCACATTACATGGGCCACTTATACAGGATAGTAAATATATCAAAGTGGCAAATTCCACTTGTTGAGTGGATTTATAATTGGTATGCAGAGTAGTGATCAATGAAGGACCAGTAATTCTGCCTCTTCCTGATGATGAACCATCAATGTAATTCACTGGAGCATCCATTATGGGTGAGGAGTGGACAATGGTAAAGATTACAAAAGGTGTCTTTTTTTAAGAAATTCCCAAATTTTTCCAGCTGGGTAATGATAAGATATTTCATCTGAGGGTATGAAATAAATTACTGCTAGGGTATGAAATAAATTACTGAGATCATGATTAGGGATACCATGGGATGGGTGTACCCAGTTAATATCTTCCAGAATTTTTTGAAAATCATTCAAGGTTTAGAGCTTTTTCTAACAGAGATATTTGAGGATGCACCATAGTGCAGACAGAGCATAGCCCATATATTCATATGGATGCTGCATCTGGATTTTTTCCATAGCTATTTGCAGACCAGCCTCTGGTAAACTGTCATTACTTCACTATATAAATTCTAATGTACCCTGGAATTTTCACAGGCTAGCAAAATATCCATGTAGTTAATGATGTACGCTCCAGGAAATTTAGCACAAGTAGGTCACAAAACCTTATCAACAAACTATTGACACATTGTAGGTGAATTAGTCATCCCTTGCAACAACACTGTCCACAGAAACCTATGAAGGGAACCTTATGGTTAATAGAAGGAAATGAAAATGCAAAGCATTTGTGATCATCTGGGTGGATAGGTATGAAGAAAAACAGTCTTTTAAATCTGTTTTAATCAATGGCTAGTGTGTAGGAATAGCAACTGGAAAAGGGAGCCCAGACTTGAGCGATTCCATGGAGACCATAGTAGAATTAACATTCCTTAAATCTATAAGCAAAAAAAAATTTGCCTGATATATTTTGTATCACAAAAACAGGGGAATTCCACTCTGAAAATGATGGCTCAATATGCCCTAAATTCAGCTATTCTTCCACTAAACCTGTCAGCGCCTCTAACTTTTTGATATTGAGGGGCTAGTGTGGTCACCATTTAGGTGTGTCAGACTTCCACTGAATATGGATAGGTGGTGGGCACTTAACCTCAGTGGACTCAATTAAAAAGGTTCATTCTCTGAATATGGTTCATTACAGAGAGCTGGAACAGGTGTTTGGGAAGTAATTGGACAAGGTATGAAAATCCTAGCTCACTTCTCTTCCATTATGTCTTGATCTCATAACTTTATAGGCAAAAGGAGCTACATAGGGCTGGACCATGGCTAATTCCCTTCAGGGCCAATACATCATAGTCATATAACATTCTGTTGAAGAAAAGTAGAAGAGATATTACCTACTCCTCTCAGGCCATGGAACACCTCCAGCACGGAGCAGATCTGCCCCTGTGTCCAGCATGCCCTTGAATTTCCTTTCATTGATTTTCACTGATATAATCGCCTGCTCGGCTTGCATAAGGTAGGCAATATAAACAACTAAATATTGATAGGTGGTGGGTGGTTTTGGTTTAAAACCACAGCATAACCAATAATGAAGTTGGCAGGAGAATTAGTGCTGTTTAAACTGTCAATTTTAGAGCAGTTGGACCAATCAGTTGGTTTCCAAAAAATATTAACAATCTAGCAATGGGTTCTTCTTTTTCAAAAGTCCATTCAGTTGGCACAGATATATCTAAAAGTATTTCTCCATGAGCCACAGAGTCTTTCATTCCAGTACCTATTTTAACTCCTTTATTAGTCAGCCAAATCCTTCCTCCTATTTTACCAACACTGCCTGGTGGAATAGGTCTTGTTCTTAGTTTGTAAGCGCAATTATTTGGATATATTGTAATGGTCTCAGGGCAAAGGATATCTAAAATGTCCATAATTGATGGAAGCAGCTGACAACTAGTTATTGGCTGCAATTCTGGGGAGTCTGGTTGGGAGGGCACTGGGCAGGTGAAATGAATGTAATTGTCCCTGGGTTTAGTGGGGCCTGGCACTGGCCCTCTGCCCATTTTCCAAGATTCAGGGTAAATATAACAGCTACCTGGCCTTGTGGAGGCGGGGCTGGCACCACATCACGTTTCCCAAGAAGAGGTTATTCAAACTCCATTCTAGGTTGGATTTAGAAGAAGCTTGGCAATTTTTAGAGTGTAGCCTGTTTCACCACAACCATGACACCTGAATTGTGTCTGTGAGGACTGAGATGAGTTTTCTTTTATACAAGGGCAGTCTCAGGCCCACAGATGAGGTGTTGCAGGTGTGGCTGCAGTGCCAGGCTGCGTTGGCGGTGGCAGACAGGAGAGACAGGCTTGTCTACACCCCCAGGGCTCTGCCCCTGGGCCCTGGATGGTTGATAGTCTGACATAGAAAAAGACTGGGTCCCCTGGGATGAAAGCAGAGCCACTGCAGAGCCTGGCAAGCTACCCATGGTGTATTCGATATGCCAAAAACAGTAACAATAATGAACCTCATTCCCAACGAATGGAGGCATAACTGGCGCCTGCTCGAGAAAATTGATGAACAATGGGAACATAAGTGACATAAGTTACAAGTGGGTTTTTTCACTGCCCCTCAAGGTGTTGCAGGTGTGACTGTGATGCCTGGATGCATTGGCTGGTGGCCGGCAGGAAACAGGCTTGTTTACATACCCAGGGGTCTGCCCTGTTGGCCCTGGATGGTTGATGGTCTGACATAGAAAAAGACTGGGATGAACCCAGAGCCATGGCAGAACCTGGCAAGCTACCTGTGGTGTATTCAATATGCCAAAATCAGTAACAATAATGAACCTCATTCCCAACATATGGCGATGTTAGTGGTGCTTGCTTGAGCAAATCGATGAACAACAGGAAGATAAGTGACAAGTGACAAGTGGGTATTTGATCTTTTCAAATACTTTTTCTGAATCTTTATGCCTCATATGATTTATTTTTTTTCTTATATTCATATGTGTATTATATTGACCCATCTTGTATATATCTGATCACCCTTGAATTTCTCAGAGCATCCTTCTTGGTCATTTTGTACAATCATTTTGATGTGTTGTTTGTTTGTGTTTTGTTTTTTGTTTTGTTTTCTTATGTCTTATCTGCTAGTGCTCAGGACTTACTCCTGGACCATTGTCGGGGGCGTCGCTGGGGTCCTCAACAGTGCCGGGAAGCGAGTTCCCTTTTACCTCCGAAGCCAGCGGGGAATGGATGAGATTCAGGAATCCGATGCAGTTTTAAAAGGCTTTACTTATCACAGGTTCAGGCATACAAATGAGCTTAAGGAAAAAACCCTGTGCTTAGGATTCCCGGCTAGAACCCCCAGCCACGCGTTGGCCAAGATGGCGCACACCACGTGTAAAGGTCCTGTAAAGAGAAGACAAAGAAAAGACTCCCAAGAAGAGTACGAGCCCCAAAATAGAGCCCAAAAGAAAAGGAGCAAGAGAGGAAGCAGCCTAGTTTTATACCCCTGCAACTTAGACCTCCCACTATTATAGGAAGCAAAAGGGTCAAACGCCCTTAGGTAATTTCTCCCAGCACCTCACCTAGGCCCTATTATATGCTAATGTTTTGAGCCAAGATCTGCCTGGAAATGCTTTTATAGGGTAGAGAAGGGGGTTTCTGAGATGGCATGTCTCTGTACCAAAGACTAATACTAATGCCATTTAAATATTTCTCTAAGCCTTCACAAGAGTCTCATCTACTTCATGGTAGTTTTGTTTTTTAGTTGCCTTTGAGTTATCATGGAGCTATGCTTCCTTGCTTGGAGGCAAACAGCATTTCTCTTTGGTCTAATTACTTAGAGATCCAACGTGGCCAGGCAAATATGCTGGTAAGATCTAGCTAGTCCCACGATGATTGTGGTAGCATGAGAGAATATTTATACCAGCCGGTACAGAATACATGGCCAGATAAACTGCCACATTTAAACAACCCCTTGTCTACGAAGTGATTTGCAGGAGGCAATCCAGGGCAGATACAGAGGCTTTTAGGCTTTTAGGTGTCCTGCAACAGACCATGCTAAGATACTAGTACTTGAAGAGTACGGTGGGCCATATGGTTTTGGACAATAGACCCTAGGTCAGCTGCATGCAAAGCATGCTCAGCATATGTTGGGTTATGCTGGGTGCAATGATAAAATCTGGGAGCACGGTCATGGGGGGTCCCCTTTTGCCCCAGGTGATCAGCTGCTGGTGGATGGAGAAAGACAAGAGAATCCATCAAAGTTTCAAAAGGCTTTACTCACACTTGTTCTGGTATACAAACCAGTAACTGAAAAATCCCAGACTTTAGGTTTCTGGCTGGACTCTGGCCATATGTGGGTTTAGAATCCTAGGCTAAGATGGCTGCTACCACATGCTAAGGTGAAACAGGGAAGAGAAGGGAGAGAAAAGGCAGAGGGAGAAGGCAAAAAGGTGAAAGGGCAAAAAATGCCAAAAGGCAAAATAGGCCCAGAAGAAAGCAGGCTACAGCTTTTATAACTTCAGCCCAGACAGGCCCATATCAATGGAAAGCAGTTATGGTCAATCCCCTAAGAAAACTCCCAGTACCACACGTAGTTCCTTTGAAATGTTTATATTGCCCAGCCAAGGCTGCAGGTCCTTGGTAGGTGGGGAAGGGCATCTGAGATGAACTGTATCTCAGAATCCAAAGGCATGTATCTTTACCAATGGATATTCTACAGCCAGGTATATATTGCTCCAAGCCTTCACAAGACAAGAAGATTCTCGTCTTTTTCATAGTGGTTGTATATTAGCCTTTTAGACTTATCAGAGAGCCTTGCTTGCTTGCTTGAAGGTAAACAGTATTTCTCTCTGATCTAATTTCTTAGAGATCCATTGTGGCCAGGTAAGTATACTGGTAAGATCTATGTAGTACCACTATGATTTTGGTAGCATTAGAGAAAACATTTATACCAGCTAACATAGAATACATAGATTAATATAGAATATATGGTAAGATATACTGCCACATATCAAACTGTTTCTGCTCCAAATCTACAATGTGGCCTGCATGAGGTAACACCAGGCAAGTTTCAGAGGCTCTGGGCAACAGAGTACTACAACAAGCATGAACTCTTGCTTCTGTATTCCCTGTCTGGTTCCATTTGTATGCATTGTCGGATACAATTTTCTAATAATTTGTTGAGGACCTTTGCATCTATGTACATCAGAGATAAATTTCTATAGGTCTGTCCCTCTTTCTCATTTCCTAGAGGCCACAAAATCCCACTGGGGCTCACTGATTTTTAACCACAGCTGTTGTTACTTTGCTGCCAAGATCTACTATTCAGTATTTGTTTCTCCTACTAAACATTTTAGTTCTGTCATTTCTGATTGTTGTTTCTCATTTCTGTGTCATTTTTTTGGTACCCATGCAACTTGTTTAATAGGTCATTGAAAGTCCTCAACAGGTTATCTCTAAAATCCTTATCTGGAAAATTATAAATCTAGTTAGTATTGATGGAGCCTTCTGGGTTCTCCTCTTCACACATTAAGCTGGTTGGATTTTTGTGTTGCTTCCCCCTTTGTATCTATTACAAAGAAAGACTTTGGGCAAGTCTTTCTAACTGACCTCCCATGCTCCTGTACCTACATAACTCTCTGAGGATTCAGAATAGTGTTGTTCTCTTCACTCACTATTGAAACTATTCCAACCAATTTTGTCACTCCTAACTAGTTGCTTTCAGTTTCAAGTATGGATGGATTCCAGGGTGGCTTTCATGTCACTGATTCTCCATTCTCTCCGTTTATAATTAGGGTTCTAAGATTTCTGACTACTATGGCTATCTCTGTGAGTTTTTTGTGGGAATAGGTGATTGGAGCTAGAATCAAGTTATTAATACAATCTTGTCATTGAGAAAACTAAGACAGTCCACAGTGTGTGAGTTCACACCAAGATTCCCAAGTGCATTCCATGAGAGGTATGAAGAAGGGTGTTGAGGCTGTGCCTGAGGACCTCAAGAGATAATTCTTTGCTCTGAGGAGAAACAAGGGACAGACTCCAGTTGGCAGATTCCTTCTAAGAGCCTCCTGATTCTTGAAACAGTCTCCAGGAGCAAAATGTTGTGACCAGGAAGGGAGGTAAGGTTGTAAAGCTTCTTAAGTTTTTTTTTACTAAATTTATGAATCATCCTGAGTCAAAATAGAAATACTACTTTGTTCACTATAATTGACAGTAAGTAATAGGAGTAAGCAAATACCTATTTTCCAAATTTCTAAGTCTGAAATGTAATACAGTCATGTATTCAATATACATAGAAAAGGTGGAATATCTTTTTGAGAGTAAACATTAAAGCTACCATAACAAATAATAATTTCTCTTTTATAACCTCAGTTTTCTCATATAGACTTGAAACATATCTCATCAATGATAATAACACATTTGATAATATATTCTAAAAGTTGTGAAAGTTGTTAAAAAGAGATCTCCAATGAAAATAAATAGAGAAAATGAGAAGAAAATGGTGGGATTATTTGGGTCCCTTCCGAAGTCATTGTAAGTGACTGACCCAGTTCAATTTTATTCTACCATAAAAAAATTACCTATGATGGGAGATAGAAAAGTCATCAGAAATTATTATCATCTAGAGATAATCTAGAAGCACATATGGATTGTTGTTGAGTAATGCAGTGGAAGATTTACTGCAAAGCCCATTTGCTACAACTAGTCTTTTTCTCTTCAGGTAGATCATTGGAGGTTTAAGGATATCCCTGTTTCCTCTGTGTATCTGGGTCCTCTGGTAGTAATATGTAGGTCAGATACGTGATTGGACAAAATTCACATAGTTATGGAATTTTCAGTCTATTTTCATGCGGTGCCACTACATGTGTCCATAAGGTGGCCAAAATTGCGATAACCCTAATGGAGTGTAAAGAAACTGGAGAGCTAAGAATTATAATACACTTTGTTGCTGACTGATTGCAAATCTTTTTGGCAGATATAGTAAATTTCTGCATCACAGTTTTCAGCTTGATTTCTTTTCGTTGAAATGGAAGCACAGGTATTTTCTGTAGCATCACCATAAATTTGAAGTCTGTGGAGGACAGGAAAAGTTTCTCTTAGTTTCTCATGAAGGAATAGCTAGAGGGGTTGTATAAGCAGTTGTAGAGAGTTTGGATTCAACACAAGAGAAGCTGTTTCTATTGTGTCCTCGGAGTTTCCTTTTCCTCCATTCATGAGGCAGATGATTGGTGTCTGATTTGATATTTTATTAGTGACACCCAGGCATGAGTCTGGCGTCTCCCTCTAGGCAGCATGAGAGGAGAGCACAGACCAGAAGAGAGGCAGATTTAGAGTTTGATGCCAGGAATGGATGAGTTGAGGCTCATTTCTGGTGTCAACAGACACAAAATGCTCTTTCACAGTCTTACTTTGAACTTATCTCAACTGGGCTCTCCCCAAACTCCCTTTTGTATCTTTCCCACATGCTGGTCCTTTTCTCCATTTTCAAGATAACTTCCCAGTGCTCATTGGACTGAATTCTTGACTTCCTTTCCAGGAACCCTTAATGGCACCAGACTTCTCTGACTTGTTCTCTTGCTGCCTCTCATTTAGTCCCCAAAGTAATCTTGAGAAAAATCTAGATACATTCTTCCTGTTTTACTTACCTGAAATCCAAGTTCGACAGTTTAAATAGTAAAAGGAGAGTTTTTAAAAAGCAGAGTTTAAAAAGGATTCTCTTTTTTACTATAACCTGATTTTACTAGAACTGATTCATTAACTCAACATTTATTTCTTTAATACTTTTCTATTCTATATATTCTGCATGAAAATAAACTTGAATATTCTACGGAAATTTAATTTTCAATCTCTGATGCTTGAATTTTTAAAAATTACAGCTTCAGTTTATATAACATATTAAATTATTATTTTTTTTTGCTTTTTTGGGTCACACCCAGCAATGCTCAGGGGGTTTCTCCGGCTCTACACTCAGGAATTACTCCTGGCAGTGCTCGGGGACCTACGGGATTCCAGGGATAGAACCTGGGCCAACACTGGCCGACCGCATGCAAGGCAAACGCCCTACCCGCTGGGCTATCGCTCTGGCCCTAAACATATTAAATTATTGATGCAAGTCAGTGCTTTATATTCAAGCTCCATCCTTGGCTCTCTCTTCTAGAGGAATCACTAAGGAACATTGTTCCACAGGTTGAAAAGAACTACACAAGATATTCTATGTTCCTGAGGTTTATGCTAGAGATTTAAAATAATATTTTGTCTTTTCTCCAAAGTGTCATATTCCTTGTCTCTTTAAACAACTTTGAAATTAACAAAAATGTTAGTGGAATAACATTTTTCACACTTGTATTACTTGTATTCCTGCTGTTCATCGATTTGCTCGAGCAGGTGCCAGTAACATCTCCATTTGTTCCTGTTGCCTGCTAGTATAGTTCAAGGGCATCTGCTTGCTCCAGGAACACAGAGAGCCTCAAACCATTCCTTCAGGTCATGGGAATGAGGTCTGTTATCATTACTGCTTTTGGCACATCAAATTTTGGATTTGATATATAACATTTTTATTATTCCAATATTAAAAATAGTTCAATTTGGAGATAGTTCAATTTGTGGAGCACAGATCTAGCCTGCTAAGGCCCTACACATCTTCCCTTACCCCAGCACTGCCAGGTGCACACCCAAGGATTGGGGGCACTGGTGGGCCCCACTATCCATCACTGAGCCTTAGCGAGGCCTCCAGGTCTGCATCACTGGACCAACCATAGCTGGGGGTAGCGCCGGATCCCAGTGCTACTGTGTGACCCCTATAATAATCAAAACAAGCATGTTCACGAGTTTTGATAGCAAGGACTTATTTTGTTTCATGTAAACTATTTAATGAACATAAGAAATGTTTATAATCTGCTCAGTCTATTTTAAGCATCTAGGAAATGTCTAAGATTAATTAAAATTACAAAACTTAGTCATCAGTGATAATGTTGCTATCTTTCTATGTTGCCCTAAATTAAATATTCATATCAAATTCTTTAGTACTTACACATTAGGAGTTAAAAAGGAATCATTAATCCATTTCCACTTCTTCTCCAGTGTTGAAAATTTTAATCCAATCCAAAATTTTTTTTTGGTCTTTTTTAAAGTTCATTAGTATCTCATTCTAAATAAAATAAGAAATGTATAAATATTAAATCTTTTATCCGTGTATGTTTTGCATTCTTATGCTTGTTCTCTGAAACCCTGTTTATACATCACTTCTCTAAAAAGCCTTTATAAATTTCCTGTTAGGATATTTCTCCATTGTGAGATCTCTCTCTCTGTATTTAAATTGCTATATTCATTAAAATACACTATTATTTGCTAACTTGTCTGTTTATTCTTGGAGGATGACAATTTCTTGACATCAAATATCATGTGTCTATAGGCAAGGCCAAAAGCGGTGGATGTGGTTAGGAGATTATCCTGATTCTATTCAAGTATTTCATTTAATTATTTACAAGTTCATTCTCATCTTGAATAAGGAGTAGCCTGGATCCCTTTCTTGAACAATGAACTTGACTGTCATTCCAAGTGTGTTCGAGTGATGAAAAAGCCAAGCATTTCTTTCCTTGTTGTTTCCAGGTTTCTGGGCAAGTTAACAGAAGGGGGTTCCTAAAATTAGAAATTTAAAGAAGAAATAAATACCATATGTATTTGTCACATTCTATTCTGTCCCTATCCACCACAGTCAATCAGATATGCACATGTTTATTATTCTGTTTCTTTTATCCCTGTTCTTCTTGCCAGAGATAAAACTTAGGATCTTATATATTCAAGGACTGAACTCTATTACTATTTCACATACAAAGCCCCTGTACAGTTATTATGGATGCACTGCAGTCATCTCTTGGGAAATTTTAATAAATTCACAAATTCACTATGATTAAGGCTCTTAAGATCTATGTTTCTTTTATTATTTTTTTTATTTCTTTGGTCACTCCCAATGATGCTCCGGGCTTACTCCTGACTCCTGGGTTTAGGGTCACAGTCAGTAGGGCTCAGAGGACTGTCTTTGGTGCCTGGATTGGACCCTGATTGGCCACATGAAGGGCAAATATCTAGTCTCTTCCTTTCATTCTGGAATTAAGACTTTGAAGTTGGTGTCCAGTTATATTGACAGGAAGATAAATTGTGGGATCTTAGAAAAGAATAGATGCCTAGGAATGGAAATTGCCACGTCTTACATTTTAAGTCACTGACGGAGTAGCATCTTGAATTTGTGGTAGGAGGGTGACACCACTGAGTTTTCTTTAATTCAACACTCGTATTGAACTGTGACAGGGATATCTACTTAAAATGCTCCTTTAGAACAGCCTCTCTATGGAAGCCAGCATGGGGATCTACTAGAGGAAACAAGGACTGTCTCAAGCCAAACCAGGAGCAACCCAGGCAACCAAGTGGTTGCCAATTTGAACAAGTTCAGTGAGATTTCTGACCCCATCTATTCTTATTATTCATTAATGTTCAGATAAATATGAATCTATATGTAAGATGGCTATGCAATTAGATGCTGCAGATTCATAAAACATGTGCAAATTATCTTTATACTAATGTGAAACTTATCCTCCCACCCCAATAATGATACTCTTTGCAATTGTTCTACATATTCTTCTCCTAAGTCATTCCTTAAAATTTGTTCAGCCCCAAATCTGGGTGATTCTCCCTTGAGTACCCCATCTTCCCATCAGGTGTGTAGTATCTCTTTAATAAATCTCTCTACTATTACCAACACTGTCTTGTCCTTGGACTCTTCTCCAACAAAGTCAAAGACCAGAGGTATACAGGACTGATCCCACATACCCCTTTTCCAGGCACCATCTTTTGGTGCAGCAGGAGCTCAGATGGTAACTTTTACTCCTTACTGAATCCTTTCTTTCAGGAACATAAAGAACATGTTTCTTCCAACAGAATCCACTTTTATATCTTTTACTATATCCAGAAGACTTTAGTCTGTCCAGTCTAAGTTCACAGGGTACCTTGGATTCAGGTAACAGGCACTGATTTTCAAGTTGTTTTGCTTTTTGGGTCACACCTGGCAATGCTCAGGGGGTTACTTCTGGCTTTCTGGCTCTGCACTCAGGAATTACTCCTGATGGTGCTCAGGGAACCATATGGGATGCTGGGGATCAAACCCGGGCTGCCGCATGCAAGGCAAACGCCCTACCTGCTGGACTATCGCTCTCAGGCCCACGCATTTTCAGTTTGAGAAGATCCAGTGAACTTAGGCAGGTTCTGGAGGCCTCTTTGGGGGGAACTATACAGGAACTGTCCACTCCAATCAGGAACTCCGTGGATCCTTCCTTATTTCCCCACCTCGGATCTCCTCCATCTTTATGAACTCCCTAAGTCAGCTCTCTGCCAAGTCATTAAAATTGAACAAAGATGGGGGACTGGAGCAATAGCACAGCAAGTAGGGCATTTGCCTTGCATGCGGCTGACCCGGGTTCAATCTGTGTCATCCCATATGGTCCCCTGAGCACCACAAGGAGTAATTCCTGAGTGCAGAACCAGGAGCAACTCCTGAGCATCGCCGTGTGACCCATAAAGCAAAAAAAAAAAAAAAAAGAAGAATAACATTTCACCCTGAAACTAATGACAAATACAATAAAGGGAAAAAATCATAAGCACGCCAACTGCCATATCGTATATTCATCTACATAATGTGGCATAGTAATAACATGTTCTTACGTAATTCTGGTTTGTGCTTATACCCATATATGCACATATATTTATGTGCATGTATGTGAATAGGATTTCTCTGAAGGGCTTTCTAGGTTTTCTAAAACTTTTATTCAGTAATTATGTACAAAACAATTGATGCATTCTCAGAGTCATTTACCAATAGCGTCTTTATAAACATACTATTTTCTGGGTCAAGATTGATGTCTCAACCATGTAAAATCAGCGTTACATAATTCATGTCAGGTTTGAGCTCTATTCACTTATTGAGACCAAATTTAATGGTTCATTTTTATTTATTTATTTTTTGCTTTTTGGGTCACACTTGCTGGTCAGAGGTTACTCCTGGCTCTGCACTCAGGAACTCTGCACTCCTGGAGGTACTCAGGGGACCATATGGGATGCAGAGGGATCAAATCCAGGTCAACTGTGTGCAAGGAAAATGCCCTACCAGCTGGACTATTGCTCTGGCTCCTTAATGGTTTATTATAGTTTATTATGTTTGTTAAAATCATTAACTATTCCACTTATAAGCCTAATTTAGTTTCAACTTGATTTTTTGCCATTAGGTATTAAATATAGAGGCAGCTATTTCTCATGAGACACAATACACTGTTAGTTAAGGTTACAGGCTGACTAGTACTAGGAGATAATTCATGAGTAGGCCTCTTTCATGTACAAGAAGTTTAGGTCAATCTCTGGAACCCCATATTCCCCGAGCCAGAGGATATGGTTCTAAAAGCTTCTATGCACCTCTGGATGGCATGATTTGGTGTTCTCCACCACCACCAGACTCTAGCATTGAACCATCCATACCAGTTGGTCAAATATTGCTGAATTGCCTTCAGGTTCTCTAAGAACTACTTGGAAGTTCCCTCACCCTTTGACCAAAAAAAGCCATAAGTTCTGGAGTCAATCAATTTACATACAATTCATGGTGTCACTACTGCTGTGAATATAGGACCCCATGAAATGTCATACATGCTTTTCAGTTCCAGTTTTGTCAAACAGGAAATCAGAGAGATGGTGCCATCTCAACCTCTGGGATGTCATGAGCCTGAGTTAAAGAAGTACATGATATCCACCAAGTGCCAGATGTTCCTCTTAAACAAAAAATCACAGAATTACCTGTTGTGTTCTTCCAGCTCTCTGGAATATGTGTTCCAATGTGCTTTTCTATCAATAATTTTTTGTCTTAACATAACTAGAAAATAAGGAAAATCATTATGATTAAATGCTTAAATGTTTAGTGAAATTGATATGTTATATTTATCAGTTTAAGAAACTAAGTTATTTTAAGCTTGAATATGCAAAAAAGATAAAAGTCATAGCTTAGAAGGTCAAGTAAGAAGAAAGCATACATAAACAAGAAAAATCACGGTACCAATGAATTCATGCGAACAAAGGATTCTTCATGTTCCCTGTTTTCTGTTTGAATTTGAAATCATCAGTTAAACTTTTAAACTGCTCTCTGACATGAGACTAAGTATCATGCCTATTCCGCAGGAGAGATTTCTTGGTACAATCTAAAATACTTGAAAACCTGCACATACAGAATTTTTTTGTTTTCTGAGTTGTTGTCATGCTTTTGTTGAGATTTTCATTGGCAGAAGGAACATACCCAATGTTTCTCGGGGTTAGTACTGGTTCTGTATTCAGGGATTACTTCTGGTGCAACTTAGGGGACCTTACGTAGTTTCAAGTTGGCTCGTGCAAGTCAAGCACCCTCCCTGCTATACTATCATCCCAGTGTCCTCTAAGTTTTTAGAACACATATGAACTATCCCCATGGAGAATATCAGCGCAGTTAGGAAGAAAAGTGAGAGACAGAAGCTTGCAAATGGCTAGGCTCTCACCATCACTGTGGGCCTGCATTGTTCTGTGGTTTTTGTCTCATTGGTCTTTCACTAAGTTTAGGGTTACCAAATTACATTTTGATACTCGTATTTGTGACAGAGGTACAGCAAATTTTCTAAAAAAGAGGATCTTTATCACTTACCTGAGGCACTAAATCCAATCACGGACAAGATAATAATAGTAATAATCAAAATACAGCCGAATTTCAGTGCAAATCGGTGCCCACATGGACCTTGACAGAAATCTAGGAAGTTAAGAAAGTATCATGGGTTAACTGACTTGTGATTATCTGGTTCATAAAGAAGTAGCTTGTATCACATTGAACGAGTCACAGGAAAAAATATTTATCCTTCTTTGAATCTCATGAGATGATTCTTAGATCTAATTAACAACATGTTCAGTGATTAAGTACAAAATTTATCCTATTTTATGTATGTATTTTATTGCTCCAAGAATCAAATAACATAGAAGCAAGATATTTTGGAAGCTTTCAAGATCTATACAAAAATAAAACACATAGATTACTGTAGGAAATAAGTAAAAAAAAACTCTGAGAAACAAAAGACTTTATAAAATGAAAGGAGAGTATAGGGATTAAGGTGCTTGTCTAGTTCCTATCCTTGGTTCTATCCCTGGCACTAGATTCTAGGACTAGATTCTATCCCTAGTCCTCAGAGCAGGTGTAGCTCTGGAGACTCCCTGAGCACTGCCATGGTAGTTCAGAAAATCCGAGCACCACAGACAGCAGATAGCATTGCCCTCTTGGTCCCTTCCATTGAAGATATGGCCTTAGTTGCTGAGAATCTTTAATGGGGCCCTTGTGCTTCCTGAGCACTGCTTGCAAAGACCTCACCTCACGACGTGGAAGAGCTTCCCACACTCAAGCTATTTTTTTAGGTTTTATACTTTGCCAAGAATCACTTTATGTTTTTACGTAAAAATCTCTACAGTTCTATTCTTCAACATGGATTCATGTGTTTTACTGTTTCCTAGAACCTCATCTCCAACATAGATCAAACACATGAGAGCGATGGAACTATTTCTTGTGTGGTCAATCAGAAACAGCTCAAGAGACCAGAGTACTGACTTTGGTGATCAATTCTGAAAATTGCTTCCTCAAGTACCACTGAGCATAACCCCTGAGCATAGCCGGTTGTGACCCAAAGGTCAACAACAAGAACTTTCTTCTCTCTGTATGCTGTTCTAGCTATCTCAGTGAGCAATATAGATGAGAATTTATGTATGCAATTGTCTAGAAACTGAAAATATTGCTTTTGTCAATAATTACCTATAAACTGTACATCTCATTTAATAAGGAAAGAGTATCTTAATGGAAATGGGTCACACATTAATTGCATGTGATCTTTATATCAACTTGTCAAGCACTTTATTAATTGATTTTCTTCTAGACATCTTTCAAAACATGAGTTCATAGGGAACATGAGAAATGAGTGCTACTGATAAAAATGTCTTGAATAACTTTGAACCACAACTTCAAAGGTTTTATCAGCCCTGATAGGAATTATTTCCCATAATGCACACCTCAGTTTTTCCACTTGAAGTTGTATTTAAATAACTCCTATAGCTATTACATGACCCTTTTGTTTCCATTTGGTTTATAGCATGCTGCATCTATGTAATTATAAATTGTGCTTTCATCTATAGTTTTCTAATTTATAGCATTTTCTTTTGCTCATATTATTTATCCCTTAGTATTTCTCAAAATAAATGACTTTTTGCTTTAAATCATTCATTAAATTTTTAGTATCAGACATCAAAATTCTGTCTTTTATTTTTATCCTATGCTTCAGAATGTTTTTTCATAATTTCTGACAATTGTTTATGCAACCCAGTTAGTAATAGTTGGTATTAATCTCTTCTATAAATATGTTGACATTGAAGGGTTTCCATTTCCAACATCTTCTTATAGAGATGCAATTAAGAATAGCTCACTGAGATAAAAAAAATTACTTATGGCAGGAAACAGATCATCAATTAATTTCAAGGGCATGACATGCAGATGGGAGGATGATAAGTAAAGTGGGAGGATGATAGGCAAAAGATACCTAAAGGAGAGTTCAACACCTATGAGAAAAACAAACTACTATAGTTTGTTATTATACAAAGGGATCAATGCATTCCTAAAAGTAGTTTCTAAAGTTTCCTTCATTTTTTTCTTCATGCTTCTTATATTATTTTATTATGTTTTTATATTTTATTATGCCACCATGATATATACAATTACAAAGGAGTTCATGTTTGGGTTTCAGTCTTACAGTGTTCCAGCACCCATCCCTCCACCAGTGCCCATTTCCCACCACCATGCCCCCAATTCCCCTCCCCCCCCCCTAGCTATTCCTTCATTTTTTGCAGGCAAAATATTTTTCAGAATCTTCTATCCATGCATGCTTCAACAACAGGAGCAAAATTTACTTTCAACACTGATATTGATTCCAAATAAATCTGAAAAGTGTGTTCTTTTCTCCACATTATACTTACAGACGTTTATGCTAGACCTATGGAATGTTAATATAGGGCTCTTGATTCTATTTATGTATTTATTTATTTGTTTGCTTGTTTATCTTTTATTTATTTATTGTTTAAGTTCCAACCAGCTGTGCTCAGGGCTGTTTTAGACTCAGGGATCACTCCTGTGACTTAGGGACCACATGGGATGCTGAGAATTGAACCTTGCTTGGCTGAGTGCAAAACAAGCACCCTATCCACTGTGCAAAAAGTCCAGCTCCTGTGGCTCACTTTTGGAAGACGGTTTAAGTTAATAAATTAAGGAGAGAAACCTAACTATGGGAAATGTACAAAGAGCAAGGAAAAAATTAAAGCCACTTACTCTGAGGAAGAGATGGAGGAGATGAACTTCTAAGGCCAGAATTCCTGCGTAGGTTTAACTCAGCATAGGTCACCTGGTCCATTGTGAACGGAAGAATGATGCATTCAGTTTTCTCAGAAGGACAAACTCCAGTTCTCTGAGTCAAATCAGTGAAAGGAAGTGCCCAGTCTGAAACTCTGTTCTCACTGTGATATCCCCTCCCACCCATACATTACCTGTGTGTTTTGTCCATAAATTAGTGATATAATCTGCTTGTAGTTGACTATGTCTGGGCATTGCTTAATGAGCTGCTATGCAAGGTTCACAAAACCTTGGTAAAGTTATTTGTTCTTTATCTCTAGCCACTGCTTTGATTTCCCTTTATTGAGTTAGAACAAGTAAGGCAAAGGAAACATTCATCAAGAACACCAATTTATGGGGTCTCCCAAAGCCCAGAAGCCAATATAAAAAACACTTAATAAAATATCCTTAAAAAACCTCAAACATGTTGAAGGGTCACTGTTTCTTACCATGATTTTCTTCTGTCACAAAGGAGTATTATTATTAAATCTTACTGCACACTTGTGAGGAACATGGAGAGTGGTGGTCTGTTGATATGATGTGTCAAGTGGCCAGGAGCCACCTCCCTGTGGAAAAAATGAGGAGATGGGACCACTGATTGATGATGCCCTATGACCTGTTTATTTAGAACCAACTAGCCTTAAAGAAAATCTTAGGGGTTCAAAACATAGGACTCCATGTAGCACAATAGATCATTTACAGAGGTCAAGTCTTTCCTCCTCTGTCTTATCTCAAGGAGACACTGTGTATGCTTTATTTTATTACCTTTTTACTGAGATCACTTTAAATTTTTTACTGATACCATGAGATACAGTTATAAACTGGTTCACCATCAGCTTCAGTCATACATGTTCCAACACCAGTTGGTTCCCCAGAGTGAATTTCCTCTTTCTCTTGCTCTTCGTCCTCCTCCCCTCCTCATCCTCGTCCTCCTCCCTCGTCCTCCTCCTTCTTCTTCTTCTACTACTTCTTCTTCTTCATTCTTCTTCGTTTCTTCTTCTTCTTCATTCTTTCTCCTTCTTCTTCTTCGTCTTCTTCGTACTTTTCTTCTTCTTTGTCTTCTTTCTTCTTTTCTTCTTCTTCTTCGTCTTCTTCGTTTCTTCTTTTCTTCTTCTTCTTCATTCTTCTTCGTTTCTTCTTCTTCTTCTTCTTCTTCTTCTTCTTCTTCTTCTTCTTCTTCTTCCTCCTCCTCCTCCTCTTCTTCTTCTTCCTTCTCATCTACTTCTTTTTCTTCCTCTTCATATTCTTCTTCCTCCTCTTCTTCCTCTTCTCCTTCCTTCTCCTTTCCTCCTTTCCTTCATCTTCTTCCACCTCTTTTACCTCTTCCTCTTCCTCCTCCTCCACATCCTCCCCTTCTACTCTTACCCTTCTTTTCTCTCTCTTTCCTTTTTGACTTTTATGGTTTGCAATATAGATACTGAAAGATTTTCTGATATATCCCTTTACCTACTTTTACCACTCAGTTTTTGTACAAAGTAATCATTTACAACTATTATTGTCATACTGGTCCCTTCTCTAGCCTAACTGTCCCTTGTACCACACAAACTTGTGACAAGTGACAATCATGACCAATTCTTCTGATCCTTTTGACCTGACCTTGGATATTAGTCTCATACTATTTTTAATGTCTCAACAATCAGTGAAGTCATTCTATATCTGTTCCTCTCCTTCTGACTTATTTTACTCAGCATGATAATTTCTGTGTCCATCCATTTATAAGCAAATTCCATGACTTCATTTTCCCTAACAGCTCTGTATTATTTTATTGAAATGGAATAGAATAGCAACAAGATATAACATAATTTATCCATTCATCTGTTTTTTGGGCATGCATATTGTTTCCAGATTCTGGCTATTGTGAATAGTTCTGCAATGAACATAGAAGTGTGTTCATTGCAGAACACACACACATAATAAACATACATATTTATTATGTGTAAATAATAGTTGTTCATTGTTTAGGGACCCCAGGGTATATTTGTAGATATGGTATTGCTGAGTCAAATGGGAGCTCAATTTCTAGTTTTATGAGGAATGTTCATATTGTTTGCCAAAAAAGCTAGACCAGTCAAAAATTCCCACCTACAATGCAGGAGTCCTTTTCTCCCTGCTTCTGTGCCAACACTATTTGTTCTTTGGTATGTGTGCCAGTCTCTGGTTTGATATCTCCTTCTTATTTGGATTTACATTTCCTCAAATGGCTAACTTTTATATGTTGAATTATTTAAACATGTGCTATAAAACCTTTCTCCAATTTGCAATTCATTAAATAAAATAACCAAATTATAAAACCAGAAAGTTGAACTAAAAGGATCTACATAGGATTCCAAGTTTTTAAATAGACATTAAAATTCTTACAGAATACAAGCAATGTAATTTTATCTCATTTTATGATAAATCAATGAACAATCTATTACTAAAAGGTCATAATCAGTTATAAGACTCCCAAATTTTTTAAAAGTTGATGTATAACTGTGTACTATACAAACAAGGTTTGGACAGGAAAGAGTGGGTTCCTTCACTCTGTGGTCCTCAGGGTAACTGAAAATGGCCCAAACACTATTGGCATAATCCTTGTATATGAGAAATGAAAAGAAAACAGAACTCCTACAGCAAAATACAAATATAACCCATAGACAGATGCAAAAAAATAAGATAATGGATGCATCTATTATATCCAGAATTAATAAAATTTCATATTAGTTGAAGTTGTACCTTCTATAAAATAAAAATTGTTGATAATAAAATTTAACAAGTAAAATGACTAAAGGTATCATAAAATTGAGAAGCCAAAGACATTGTACACACGATAAGGTGCTTGTCTTTCATGCAGCTGACCCCAGATAGATACATGCACCTTATATGATCTCCTGCACACATCTAGGAATGATCTCGGTGCCCAGAGCCAGAAGTAAGCTGAGCATAGTGGTGGCCCAAGTCCTCTTCCCCCAAAATAAACAAAAAGAGGAAATTTTGGACACATACATATTTGAGGGCTAGAGCAAAAATAAAAATCTGATAAGCGATTTAAATATTGCTCACATGTAAAGTGTGACTTAATGCTTGCCCATTCCAGCTGCATATCACGTTAAAAATAATCTTCAAATGTACAAATACAACTACAAGATTTCCTCTATCCCAAGGGAACATCTGATCTGAGGAAAATTCTGATAATTTATATGCTTTTTGTACATTTACTGTGAATATATACTGATTAAAAAACAGTAAATTATTCTCCATAATTTCTATCATGTATAGTCTTCAAAATCAAGTCTTTAGATTTCTTAAGATTGCAGTTTGGATTCAGGTAAATTCCATTGTTTTTACTACCATCAATAACACAGTGACTCACACAGCATCAAATGGAGACTGAACCCAATCTTCATACTTACTGCAGACCCAATTATACTTCAACATTTTTTCCTCTGTTGTAGTATTGTAAAGAAATACAGAACATTAACAATAAAGGCAAGTGTTCTAGCACTGAATCACAACCCCTGCCTCATTGCATGGTGCAATTTTTGGTTGATAATTATGTAGTGCGTATCAGTATTTTATATTTAACTTTCATCACTCTCCCACCACATCCACTTTGTACAACATTATATAATAGTAGATACTATAAAAATAGAAGATACTATTTTTTAAAGTATTTTATTATACCACCGTGAGATATACAAATAAAAAGATATACAATTAAAAAGTTCATGTTTGGGTTTTGGTCATACAGTGCTCCAGCACCCGTCCCTCCACCAGTGCCCATCTCCCACCACCAACATCCCTGGTTCCCTCCCCCTTCCCCCAGCCCACCTCCATGGCAGGTTCTTTATTTCTTTCCCTTTCTCTCTCTTTCTCTTCAGATCGCATAAATCTTTCGCCTTTTACTATTTAAATATATTATTTTGAATAATTTCATGATAAAATAGCTGTTTTTTGTAAACAAAATCTGACGGAAATTGATGTTTGCCAACCTCTGTATGTTCTGTGTAGTTCAAATATTAACACCCTCTTTTTGTGTTCCTCTACAAACACAGTTTTAAAGGTTATATATGAATTTTAACAGTCTGTCCACTCCCCCCACTTTCATGTTTGAAACCAGGCATGAGCTAATAGAGCCAAGGTAGCGGTCACACTGAATGTCCTAAGCTATATTTAAGTTTCCCCGAAATGTTTGGTGACAAATATTTCCTATGTGTGAAAGAAACTGACCTAATTCTGTAGGAAGTGCAAAGATTTGCACTTTGAAACATCTTTTTCTCATCATAATGTTGAAAGTTTTATGAATATTGGTATATTCTATTGTGGGAGTGGTATAGAAAATTAATGTACTACACAAAAGAGCTTGTATTTGTTCTAATGTTAGAAGGCTCAGTTGGTATTTAGAAGTCTTTAATATTATGAAGTTAACTGCTTAATATTGATAAACAGAAATTCAGTTTAAATACCCAATCTATTTGTCTCTGTCTCTCTGTGTGTATACTGTGTGTATGTCTGTCTACTGTTTCTTTCTCTTACACACACACACAAACAGAGTTATAATAGAAACACTAGCCTGAAGTAAATTCATTAGGATATATTATAGCTTATACAGACATAAGATATATATCTTATATATACATATGATATATAAATCTATATATATGGACTTATAGAGATATATCTTTTGTTTTATGAATACCCATATATATGGGTATTCATCTACAACTACCACTGGCCCCAAATATTCATATACTCAAATCCTTACCCCAAGTACCTAATAAGTGGCTCTGTTTGAAGGCAGAATCTTTAGAGAGGCTATTGAAGTTCAAATAAGTCCTCAGAGTGACCCTATAAAAGACAAGCACAGGGAAGATGGTGTGATGATATGAAAAGAAGACAGCACTATGGAACCCAAAGAGAGAAGCCTCCGAAGAAGACAACATCATGACATCTATTACAGATGCCTACATCTATTAGGATAATACACCATATTATTGGAAAATAAGTAGGTTAGATTTTAAACCTTCAGCACTGGTATGGCAGCCCTAGCAAGTAAGCAGCAGGCTTTCTGTGTCTTTTCTAGGACATCAGTAGGAAGCACTGAATAATTCTCTGTCATTGCAAAAATAGTCATGATCCAAAGGAAAATTTTCATTTAATAATAAAACATAAAGTGATATTAGCATATTAAAATAATTCATGTTCAGTGTGCACAACTGCAAGAACATGTAGGAAGATCACTTGACATCCCGTCATTCATCAATTTGTTGGAGCAGGCTCCAGTAATGTTTCCATTTGTCCCTGTCACATGCCAGTGTAGCCCAATGGCATCTACTTGCTACAGAAATATGAAGAGACTCAAACCTTTCTTTCAGGGTCTTGAAGAAATCTGACCATCTTGTAGGTGGACGGCCACGTGATCTTTTGACGTCCTGAGGGACCCAGTCAGTAACAGTCATCTCCAAGTCGCTTTACATGTCCAGACCACCTGATTTTTGGTGCTTTGACAAACAAGACAACGCCCCTGACTCTGGAGCAGTGACGGAGGTCGGAGCTCAGGATTCCTTCTCTCACTTAAGTGAGGAGTGATATTCCAAGCATAGCTCTTTCGATTCCTCTCTGGGAGACCGAATAGCATTCTCATCCTGCTTTCATAGGACCCAGGTCTCTGAAGCGTATGTTAATGCAGGAAGAATGGTGGAGTCGAAGAGATGTGCCCAGAGCCGGAGTTTCTTTGTCCTTGTAGCTATTTCTTCAATGCCTTTGAAGGCATCCCATGCCTCTCTCTCTTCCTCCTGCGCAGCTCAGGTTTTAGGTCATTCATCAGGTTGACTTCTCGACCTAGGTACACATAACTGCTGCATTCAGAGATGTTTGTTCTGTTGAGTGAATAGAGGGAAAAAATAGGATGATTTTTTATAATAGCCTGAGATACTGAGACACAAACATGCAAAACTGAATGTTTAAGTAATGTAGTTGGAAAGCAAAGAGAAAAGGAGGTAAGACAGCAGACACCCAAAACTCTAGTTTTTGGTTTGGTTTTTGTTGCCTACCCCACCCCCCTCGCCCACCTTCCTGGTTTCAATCCCTGGAATCCCAGATAGTCTCCAGAGTACCACCAGGACTGGTACTTATGGAATGGCACCAATTCCTGGGTGCAGAGCTAGAGGTAAGTCCTGAGCATCTCTGGGAGTGACTCAAAATCGAACAAAAGACAAAGGAGATGGAAGAGGAAGAGAAAGAGGGGGAGGAGGGAGGAGGAAGAGGAGAAGAAGAAAAGGGAGGAGGAAAAGGAGGAAAAGGAGGAGACAGTTACGATGACAAGGGCAGCAGCGGTGACCAGGAAGATGATGATGGAGATGGCAGTGGAGAAGATGATGAAGACTACAAAGACTATGACGATGACATTGACAGAGGGCGGGGCTGGAGCAGGGCAGGGAAAACTGGGACAATGTTGGTGGGAGATATACACTGATCAAGGGATGAGTGTTGGGACAATATATAACTGAAACCCAATCATGAACTACCTTTACTTGTGTATCTCACTGTGATTTAATGAAACGAATTTAAAAAAATAGCTTTTTACTTCAAAGCCGAATGTAATAGCTATTATGTATGTATGCAGATAATTAAATAAGGCATCAGTAGGGCTAGAGAAGTGCTTGCCTTGAGTCTCTGGGTTCAGTTCCCTGCACAACCACAAGAGAATGTCACCATTAATATTGAGGGATTTATTCTATGACTTTCCTTATTTATAACCTATCAGGCATCTGCAAATGTTAGGCTGGTTCATCTAATGTATACAGTTTTCTTTCCTATTGTCAAATTAAAGATATAGAAAGTTTACTTAATTTGAAAATGAACATATTGAAAATAATTTTATGCATATTTAAATGTTGCAATATGTTTATCTCTATCAATTATCTTCATCACATGCCATTATTATCAATTTGGGGGTTGCTTGGGGCTCCTCCCATGGAGCACCATTGAAGATTCTCCACCAATCAGCTTGTCAGTCAATGCAAAGATTCAAGGATCTGATACCATTCAAATCCACAGCTCCAGAGATGCCTAATACCTGGATCACTCCAGCAGCACTTGGGGCCTCCAGGGGCAAACCACGATGAAGCTCCAAGGACCACATAGAGCTGGGAATAAAACCCAGATCAGGTGTATGCAAGGCATGTGTCCTAGACCGGGCATTATATCCCGATGCGCAGTTGTCTTTTGTGATAACTCTTAGGAATTTTGCCATAAACTGTACTCACATGCTATGCACTATGTGTCCAGAACTTGGTCACCTCCTCCTCACTGCAAACCTGACTCTTTGTTGAACATAACAGTCCCTCAAATCCCAGCCCTGGTAAATCACTATTTTATTCTGCTTATACAAATTCAACTGCTTCCTATGGATTCTGCTTCTTCCTATGGATCAATTTCTTTTCTATGAATCCAGTTTATTTGTTTTCCTCCTAAGAGACATATCACACATCCTTTGTCTTTCTAAGTAGACCCACGCAGCAAACTGTCCTTAAGACTCAGACACTGTTGTAAATGACATGAATTCCTTCTTTGTCAAGACAATAAGAGTTAGAATAAATATCTACACCAAATATTCATTATTCACTTTTTGTAACCAATTAATGGAGGTTTGGATTGTTTGTATAGGTTTACTTCCTGTGAATATGTTGCAATAACCATTGAATATATAAATGTATATAAATATATAAATGTATATAAATATAATTTGCATTAGAATATGGTGTATGACACACTTGCTTTGTGTGTCTATATGTTGCAAATTGGCTACCACAAAGAGAGTAGTTGATTATCATCTGTCAGAGTCATACACAGATTTTCTCGTCATGAGACTTTAAGATTATCCCTTCCAAAGTGCTAACTGCCAAGAACAGACTGAAATTAGTGTGTGTTATCAGTAGTTTCTGTTACTGTTGTTTTAGTTCTAGATGCTAGGATAGGGTAAGACTGAATAACTGGCAGAAATATTTTTCACTAATTTGTGAGTCTTATTCTCTTTGTATTTTATTATAGTTAAGGTAATTTGTTTATACTAGTGTTAATACTTATAGTATGACTCCTGACTTGGGTCTACTAACATTTTGTACAGTATAGTCCTTGTTTTGTTTCTCCATATACTAGGTCATATTACATGACCTAATATAATGGTTTGAGGCTCTTTATGTTCCTGTAGCAAGCCGATGCCCCTGGCTCTACTGGCATGAGACAGGACATATGGAGATATTACTGGTGCCCGCTCTAGCAAATAGATGATCAATGGGAAGATCGTGATCGTGAGATCGTGATACTAGCGATTAATGTGATGCTCTAGTATTTGACAATCTCCCTCTGGCTTAGTTTATTTAGCAAGATGCCTTCCAGTTTTATCCAAGTTGAAACAAAATAGGGCAGAAATATTATTACTATTATTATTATTATTAACCATACTGCTTTTCAGTCATACAATGTTGCAGCACCCATCCTTCCACAATTGCACATTTCCCACCACCAACGTTCCCTGTTTCCCTCCCCCATTCTCCCCACCTGCCTCTACGGCAACACTTTTCTCTCTCTCTCTCTCTCTCCCTCTCTCTCTCTCCCTCCCTCTCTTTCTCTCTTCTTTTGCACATTGCAGTTTCACTGTCACTGTATCACTGTCTTCCCGTTCATCATCGATTTGCTTGAGCGGGCACCAGTAACTATCTCCATATGTCCTGTGTCATGCTAGTAGAGCCCAAGGGCATGTGCTTGCTCCAGGAATATAAAGATTCTCAAACCATTCCATCAGGTCATGGGAATGAGTTCTTTAATTGTTATTAGTATTTGGCATATCAAATACGACACGGAAGGCTTGCCCGGCTCTGCCGTGCGGGTGGCATACTCTTGTAGTCACCTCTAAATCCAGCATTTATTGATGAACCACAAGGCCACTTGTTGGGCTGTGAGAGGCTCTTCTTGCTTAGCAAGGTAAATTAATAAATCACTTGATCATTTGATATCCCGTTATTCATCGATTTGCTCGGCGGGCACCAGTAATGTTTCCATTTGACCCTATACATGCCAGTGTAGCCCAATGGCAAGGCGTTATCATGCATATTCCATTATATACTCTCAATACTCAGTTCTAGTTTAGCATTACCATTTCCAACTATTATTGGACTGATCCCTTCTCTGTCTTCCCGTTTCATCATTGATTTGCTCGAGCGGGCACCAGTAAAATCTCCATATGTCCTGTCTCATGCAAGTATAGCCCAAGGGCACCTACTTGCTCCAGGAACATAAAGAGCCTCAAACCATTCCATCAGGTCATGGGAATGAGGTCTATAATTGTTACTGGTATTTGGCATATCAAATACACAGGGGTAGCTTGCCAGGCTCTGCCGTGCAGGTAGCATAATCATCTCTAAATCCAGCATTTATCGATGAACCGTGCAGCCGCTTGTGGCTGCACGAGCCGGGCTGTGATAGGCTGGTTTTCTAGGTGGAGTTCTGACGAAGGGGAAGTCTGATGTGGAAAATGGAGGCCCTCATGGATGGGGGGGTTCGTCTGGTTTGTTGATCCCTTCGCTATATTACCTAAACTCTGTCCTTCACACATATGTGGAAGATTCCAACCCTGGAAAGTTCCTTCTGGACTCTGTTTTTCCTAGGCTTGCATATTAGTCTCATAATATTTTATATCCTACAGATGAAAGGTGGACTCTTTAGTGGGACTCCTCTTTAGTAGGACTTCTCTTTGGTGGGACTCCTCTCTGGTGGAGCCTCGTTGATGGGAGACTCTCTCTGATGGAATCCTCTTCGGTTGGAGACTTAGACCCTCATGTATGGTTTAAGTTCTGACCAGAGCTAGAGTTCTTTCATTATATTGGATTGCTGGTGCTAGAGCTTTTTGTGCTATTAAAAGCCTTTTTGGAACTGCTCTGGACTCATGAATTTTCATCCATTCCCCTGAAGTCTCAGAGGTAGAAGAGAATTTCTGTCCTGATACTGTTGGGAATACAAGCGGCATCCCGACACCCTACTGCCAGACTATTGATTCGGCCCCTGAACTAGAGTATAAGCCTTGCAAGAAGCCAGAGGAACCCCCCACACCATGAGGTCTGCCACTTTCAACATCCGAACTTCACAGCTCGTCAGAGCTCCACCCAGCAGAAGAGCTGATCACAGCCCTGCTTCTCAGAGTCCCACCCTACTGCTGTCTATTTCAAGTCCAGGTATGCCTATCCAGACACTCAGAGACATGGGGTAGAGCTGCTACAGGCTCTCCCTGTGCCCAGCTGATCATGAGGCACCCAGGAGGGAAGGCAGGTTCTAGCCCTGGCCCACCATCCCAGCAGAGCCTTGCAAGAAACCAGAGGAACCCTCACACCATGAGGGCCACCATTTTCAACATCTGGACTCCACTACTCATCAGAACTCCACAGAGCAGAAAGGCGGGTTGTTCTGCCTGTTCATCAATACGTACACATGATGAGAGGCTACTACAAGAGTATCCACCCAGACAGAAAAGCCTGGCAAGCTACCTGTATTGATTTTGACATGCCAAGAACCAGTAACAATTATAGACCTCATTCCCATAACCTAAAGGAATGGTTTAAGGATCTTCATGTTACTGGAGTGAGCAGTTGCCCTTGGGCTACACTAGCATGTGACAGGACGTATGGAGATGTTACTGTATTACTGGTGCCCACTCGAGCAAATTGATAAACAACAGGAAGACAAGTAAAGTGATATAAGTGATACAGATGAAAGCAGTCATTCTATATCTGTCCTTTTTTCTTCTGACTAATTTCGCTCAGCATAATAATCTCCATGTCCATCCATTTGTAGACAAAATTCATGACAACTGGGGATGTTTCTGTTTCTTCAATTTTCTGGAAAAGCTTGAAAAGAATTGATACTAGGTCCTCTTTAAAGGTTTGGGAGAATTCACTAGTGAATCTATCTGAATCTGAGTAACAATTCAGTAACAATTCAGAGGCTCTTTATGTTTCTGGAGCAAGCAGATGCCCTTGGGCTCTACTAGCATGAGACAGGACATATGGAGATGTTACTGGTGCCAGCTCAAGGAAATTGATGATGAACAGGAAGACAGTGAGACAGTGATACAGTGAATCCATATGAATCTGAGTTTTTGTGTTTGGGAAGATTTTTGATTACATTGCAATTTCCTTTATAGCGATAGGTTTATTCAGGTATCCCACGTCTTCTTGGTTCAACCTTGGGATGCTACAGAGTCCAGATAATAGTTTATTTCCTCTATGTTCTCTTGTTTTGTGGCATACAGATCAAAGTAATCTCTTATGGTCTTTTGTATTTCTGTGGTTTCTGTTGTGATGTTCCCCCTTTTCATTTTTGATTCTATTTATTAGGGTTCTCTATCTCCCTTTCTTTGTGAGTCTTGCAAGTGGTTTATCAATCTTGTTTATTTTTTTCAAAGAACCAGCTCTTGGTTTCATTGATTTTTTTTGGATTACTTTTTGGGATTCCAGCTCATTGATTTCTTCCCTAAGTTTTATTACTTCCTTCTTCCCTGCTTTAGTAAGGCTCCTTTTGTTGGTCATCCTCTAAGATCTTAAGCTGTGAAATCAAATTATTTCTGTGGGCTCATTCTTCCTTCCTGATGAACTCTTGCAGAGCTATAAACTTTCTTCTTAACACTGCTTTAGCTCTGTCCCACATAACAATAACATCTTTAGGGTTATATGTCATAGTGTTAAGAATCGAGCTCTGGTTTTTGATCTTTGAGAGTCTAATTAGGATCAGCTGCATGCAAGTCAACTGCCTCTAAATTATCTCTCTGGTCCTCATAATTTTTAAACAATTCATCATTGGATGATTAAATATTTGAATGTGTCCGTGTCTTGGTTGTGTGAACATGATGCAAGGAACATGGAAGAATAGGCATCTTTCTGGAAAAGAGTGTTTTGACTGTATTTGTCACTTAGTCACTGATTTTTTCAATTCAGAATTTTCATTTGGTTTCTTTGTGTTTGTTTTTCCTTTATTTATGCACTTATTTATATTGGTTTGGGGGTCACACCTGGTGGTCCTCAGGGTTTACTCAGGGATCACTGCTGGCAAGCTTGGGGGACAATTTGGGGTACGAGGGACTAAAACTGGGTGAGTTGTGTGCAAGGCTGTACTTCCCATTGTACTCTCACTCCAGCCCTACCTTTTGGGTTCCTTTCTAATGATTTTCATTCCTTGTTAAATTTCTAGTGTTCAGCTGCTGCTTTATGCTTAAACTAAATTGTCTCCATTTCATCTGTGGAAGTCTCCTTAGAACAGCAGCTTTGCATTTTTAGAGGACTTAGAGAATCCTATAATTGGCATCAGGTATTGGAGGAATACTATGATCTTTTACAGTGTCATGGTATCTTGCTTCTGCTTCATTGTTGGATGATAGGCCTAGTTAGCTTGGGAGCTTTGCTCACAGCTTAATCTATTTACATGTTCTTAAGCCAAGGTTCATTCTAATGAGATCTCTCTTCTATGTAAATACTGATAGAGGGTGTGGCAGTTACAGAAGTCACCTTGACTCCTGAATAACTTCTGACTTATTATTATACATCTACTAAGACTTCTATGTTTTCTAGATTGAGCACAGCTCCTCTTTATACCCACTGCACCCAGCGTGGGACAGTTAGAATTTACCAGGAGACTACCATCCTGGCTACGTTGAGACTATAGGAAGATTGTAGGAAGGGACATACTAGTTTGCCCTCAAGCAGGCGAGTGTGACTCAGTATATGAAGAACAAGATACTCAGAATCACCTTAGTGGAGATAATAAGAAGAACCTTGTGGGTACCATCTAGATGACATGAAGCCATGAAATTAAGATATATTACTTTATACCAGTTTCCCCTCTCTCTCCAGTTTTTTACGTAAGAGATAATCTCAGAATAAGGAATTAGTCCTTGGCATAACCCTTTGTTTACACCTAGAACAAGTGTGGCACCACCTTTCTACACTCTTCTACTCTCTAGAAGCTGTTTAGAGTTCTGTGTTGACAGGACCCTCCCTCTCAACAGTTAGGATTACTTTGGTGTATATAAGGGGACTGATTTGAGTCACTCGCTCCTTTATTGGGTAGGCCTCCTCTCTCTGGTAGGACTCTCTTTACTGGGACTCCTTTCTGGTAGAATCCTCTTTGGTGGGAGACTTGGTCTCTCATGTATGGTCTAAGTTCTGACCAGAGCTAGAGTTCTTTCATTATATTGGATTGCTGTGGTAGAACTTTCGTACTATTAAAAGGCTTTTTGGAACTGAACCCGACTCGTGAGCTTTCATCTGTTCCCCTGGCGGCCTCCGGAGGTAGAAGAGAACTTCTGTCCTGATACTATTGGGGACCCCACCGGCTCCCGACACTTCGTCTTCATGATTCCTGGAGTTTGGTGCAACGGTTTTCACCTTTGAATTGCCAGCCACTCCCTCCAATGAGCTGCCTCAGAGTGAGCTATGATCATTTGTCCCTGGAGGGTTCTGAGTCTTTCTCTGGTCATACTCACTTCAATCTGCTTTTTCCTATTTTGACAGAATGTGTGAGTCTGTTTATCTTTTTTCTCACCTTGAAGCAACACTAGACTTCTTCAACCTTTGTCAGCCCACAAAGGTATTACAATAGTTCCTTTGTTGTTTCTCCCTCACCCCCAGTTCCTGGTTCTTCTCTTCTCAAGCTCTGTCTGTTCACACTTTCTGTTGCTGCTATCTCTGCAAATGCACAGGAAGAGGCAGTCAGAGATTGAGGGAAATGGGGGGTTTGACACTAGAAACATTGGGTGTGCCTGTGGGGGACACTTAGAAGAAATGGCTTTAGGTGAGATTTTTCTCAGTAGCACTTGGCTGCGCTTCCTGCTGGAGCTCAGCTGACCTGCACCCCTTTAATGCCCAGGAATTAAATCTGCATACCTCTGGATCTCTCCCTCTCTGAGCCAAGGCACTGTCCCTTCACTGGGTGTGGTGGGAGTGAGAATGGCTACTTTAGCAGCATCCTCCACAGATATCCTGGTCCTCCACTTGCTCTAAGCTCTATCACTTTGAGGGAGGAGGATGCTCTGTACTTTCTTCTGCTCTCATGTGTCCAGACTCATATTTACAAGCTGGTTATGGCACAAGTGAGCAATGCAGTGCTGAAATTTGCCTAGAAACAAGAACCAGTGTAATTTTGTTTTTAAGTACCTGCCAAAGTCAGCATTTTCTGGGTACCAAGAGCAACAGGGATCAGACACATAGACTACTGCTAGTTCACTACATCTGTCTGAGTCAAATGAACAGATTTTCAGGGTCCCAGGCATGTGGTGCAGGATACATCTCCTATGGACATGCCTTGCTTCATGTACAAAAGCAAAATTTAGGTGAAAATTAGGGTTAATCCAGATTATTACTTTATTCAGAAATTACTTATTAGGTAAATCTTACTGAAAAGTAAAGTATAATCACAGTTGTTACTGTCCAGAAATCTTATCCCCTTTCAGAGACAGAGAGTTACTTAAGAAATGAACAAAGCAGAGTTTAATGTGCTGGCTAGCCAGGGTCCAGCTCCGATAGGGTCTTGCAGGTCTGAACAGGCAGGAGGGACCTTGAGCCTCCTCAAAAGGCCCCTTGTGAAGGCTCCTCCTGTCCATCACAACAGGGCCCATGCAATACACAGCCAATTAGTTTGTAATATCTTATCTCTAGTCTATCCACTCCAGGTCTATTGATCCTTACCCTATAGGTGTGCGGTCACAGGAACAAGTAGACAGAGCAGGATCTGCCCGTACACAGGATCATCTCCCTTGACCTGTCCATCCAGGCGGGACATACCCGCCATGAGTCCATCCAGACCTGGCACGCCCCGCACACGCACCAGGTCAACTTCCTAGCCCTGCCCACATTCCATGGTCCCCCTCCTGTTTATTTTATCCTGGGTAGAGAGACATCGGTACCCAGGGCATCAGCACCCAGGGTGGGTGGAGGGGGCTCTTACTTATCTCTGTTGGGGGAAATCTGAAACAAACTACTATTCCTTTATTCCTTATCCTTTCACAGAGAAACCTTTTGGTATGAGTCTCACAATCTCTTCATCAAGTGAGATTATACTCATCTGCCGAGTTGATGTATAGAGAAACTATGTTAAGAGGGCTAACGGGGTGTGGGCCAGCCAGCCCAATGTCTTGCTTGTCAATGCTAGACCATTATTAATTGGGAAACAAAGCATACAAAGTAATATAATATTTATGTCATTTGAGACACACCCAGTGGTATTTAGGAGCTATTTTCAACTTTGTGCTTGGGCTGGATTCCAGCAATGCTCAGGGGACACCCATGATGCTGAGATAGAAACTAAGACTCTTGCAAGCAAGCAGATGCTCTGACGTGCTGATCCACATCCCCAACTCCTCTTTCACTAATAACAAAGCGTCATTGCTGAGAAATAGCTCAAGAATCAGAGCACATACCTCGCTGACAAGACCCTGAGCCCTATCCCTGGCCCTTCGTGGTGCCTGAACACCATAGGTGTGACTCTGACGGGCAATGCCATTCATGACAGGCATAGCATCTATTCTTAAAAAAAATTGACACTGTGCTATTATTTTACACAATATATGAAGGTGTGAAGTAAACTACTATTTATATGGGGAGATGTTTATTTAGTTGTGTTTTTGGTTCTTTTTTTTAAATTTCAGTTTTACATAATGAGTCCCTGCCCCTGGAGATGTTGCAGGCTGCAGTGCCCGGCTGCATCGACAGGTGGCAGACAGAAGAAGGCTTGTCTAGACCCTGCGCTCTGGGTCTGACATAGAAAAAACTGGGCCTCTGACTCCCACGTGTTTGTGGTAATTTCCACTTTTGGAAATGGGCACTGGTAGAGGGCGGGGTGCTGGAACACTCTGTGACTGAAACCTCCAAACACGAACAACGTTGTAATTGTATATCTCATGGTAGTATAATAAAATATTAAAAAAAAAAAAAAAAAACTGGGAATGAACTCAGAGCCACAGCAGAGTCTGGAAAGCTACTCGTGGTGTTTGATATGCCAAAAACAGTAAAAAAAAAAAAAAAACACTCCTAACAAATGGGGACATTACTATTACTGGCGCCCACTCAAGACAACTGATGAACAGTGGGAAGACAAGTGAGACAAGTTATACAAAATGAGTACTAAATCTCTCAGGGTATAAAGCCGGAACTACACAACCAAGAACTGATTTTGTCTGTATGCTCCTGAAGTAGGCAATGTTGAGCTTCTTGGGACTTTTCCCCCTTTCCTTTCCCCGTTCCCTTGATTTAGAAGGTATAAAGAACTAAAACTATGGAGTCAGGAAAAGACATCTTACAGTTTAGAGAAGTTCCTCTCTGGAACCAACTGCATATTGAATTCTATTGGCTCTGGGTGGACCAAAGCAGAACTATAGAACACCTTACACTGCCAGAACCGAATACCTCTGGTGGAGTCTGCCCAGCTAAGTACTTGTTGAGCTCTAGGCTCCTTGATACTCATTATCTCGCTAAAACACACACAAAACCATAATGTGTCTCCTCCATTTTCTGTACATGCGCTATACGGTGATTCCTTTACTACATGTGCTCACTGGTCTCTCTTTGAATATATATGTTTCCCTGAAAAACTTCTATAATTTGAGATACTTATATATGTTTCCTGAAAAACTTCTATAATTTGAGATACTTCTATATCTCAAAATTGTGATGTCAGTCCATCAAACCAGAATCCCACTACTTTCTGATGCTATTCTCCATCTGGCACTGCTGTATATCCTTCCCAACAAAATGGAATTTATTGCCAATAAAACTCCTCTTTTCCATTCAGTTGTCTCTGTAATTTTCCTATCATGACCGCATTAGGCCAGGCGAGGGGGACTGGTTTATTGGCTATAATATGAACTGAAGATTTCCTGCTCCCAGACTTCTGCTACAAATTGCAATCACCAGTCCAAAACCAAAAGAAATGTTTATCCTTCAGAAGAGGATTCAGTGGATAATAAGGATTGAATGTAGACCACCAGTGTCTTTTTCTTAATAATACTATTGCTAAAACAGTAAAACCCAGAGACAGAAAAGCTCATAAAATGTCTGTGTAATCAGCTTTTCAATAACAATCCCTGCACACAAGTTTCTTTTTTTATTATTTAAAAAATTTTATTATACCACTGTGAGATATACAATTATAAAGATATTCATGATTGGGTTTCAGTCATACATTTTTTCCAGCACCCATCCCTCCACCAGTGCCCATTTCCCACCATCAATGTCCCCAAATTTCCTCCTCCCTCCCCAGCCTGCCTCTATTGCATGCACTTTTCCTTTTCTCTCTCTCTCTCTCTCTCTCTCTCTCTCTCTCTCACACACACACACACACACACACTTTCTCACCCCTGGCACCACCATTGGGCATTATGGTCTGCAATACAGATAGTGAGAGGTTATCATTTTTGTTCCTTTGCCTATAATCAGCACGAAGTTCTAATAGTGATCTTTAACAATTATCTTTGTCATAGTGGTCTTTTCCCCAAGCACTTGAGGCAGGCTTCCAAACACGGACCAATCCTCCTGGCCCTTGTTTCTACTGTCCTTGGATATTAATTTCATTTTATGGAGAAAAAATATATATTTTCCACACAATGAGTGCAATCATTCTACATCTGTTGTTTACCTTCTAAGTTATGGTTGCCCACTCTCATCACTTCTATTCAGTATAGTACTAGAAGTACTGCCATAGCAGTTAGGCAAGGAAAAGATATCAAGCGCATCGAGATAGGAAAGGTAGAAGTGAGGCTTTCATTATTTACAGATGACATGATACTACTGTACTTGGAAAATCTCAAAGAATCTACCAAAAGAGCTGTTAGAAACAATAGAGTTGTATAACAAATTGACAGTTTACAAAATCGATACCCCCCCAAAATTCATGTTTTTCCTAGATAGATAGATAGATAGGTAGGTAGGTAGGTAGATAGATAGATAGATAGATAGATAGATAGATAGATAGATAGATAGATAGATAGATAGATAGATAGATAGATAGATAGATAGATAGATAGATAGATAGATAGATAGATAGATAGATAGATAGATAGATAGATAGATAGATAGATAGATAGATAGATAGATAGATAGATAGATAGATAGATAGATAGATAGATTGATTGATTGATAGACAGATAGATAATGAAAGAGGAGAGAGATTTGAAAAACAATCCCACTTGCAATGTGCCTCAGAAAATCAGGTACTCAGAATCAAGCTTAATTAAAGAGGTGAAGACCTATACAAATAAAACTACAAAACACTCCTTCAAGAAATGAAAGAGGATATGAGGAAAAGGAAATATATCATGGACTCATGAATTGGGAGGATTGCCATAGTCAAAATGGCGATAATACCGAAAGCACTATACAGATTCAATGTAGTCCCCATAAGGATACCCGTAACATTTTTCAAACAAATAGATAAAACACTTCTGAAGTTCTTATGGAACAACAACCCCCCCATGAAGACATAAAGTGTTTTTAAGAAAAGAAACAACAGCAGTGACATTCCCACAAGCACAGGGAAAGGGGCTCCAAAGGGGGATACCAAAGCTCACTGTGTTTAGTCTCTTCCAACCTCTCCTATTCCTTCACTCTCCTCAAATACCTGGATCTGGGATTCTGACCACATTTGGCTACTTTCATGGGTTGCCACAGTAACTACCAACTACCCTGGTGCCAGTGGGCATGATTTTTGATATGTATTAGTGTATTAAAATGATCATAGGATGAGCTAGAGTTCACTCACAGATCACCTAGGATTTATCTAAACTTGCCTAACCTGGTCATTGTCAGAAAGGAGAGTCCTTCAGGATATCAGAAAACTCTGAGGCGTGATATTCCAAGCAATTTACTGAGCTATAAATTAGGAGTGATGCCAAATCTGGGCTCTCTCCCCCTGGGTGTCCGTCCCTAAGCATGTTCTTCCTTTTCCCTGCTCTCTGGACTCACACATATTATGAGCTATTTACCTCCCTACAAATATCATCCTATCATTTTTTTAAATATTGTATTATACCACCGTGAAATACACAAGTACAAAAGTGTTCAAATTTGGGTTTAGGTCATACACTGTTCCAGGACCCATCCCTCCACCAGTGCCCATTTCCCACCACCAATGTCCCCAGTTCCCCTCCCCCTCCCTAACCTGCCTCTATGGCAGGTTCTTTATCTCTTTTTTTCTTTCTCTCTTCCTTCTCTTACACATTGTGGATTGCAATACATACATTTAGAGGTTATCATGTGTATCTCTTTGCCTATATTCAATGCTCAGTTCTAAGCTGGTATTATCATTTTCGATGATTATTAGCACACTATTCCCTTCTTTGTCTTTCCTAACCTCTGACTCCCACATGTTTGTTGCAGATTCCACCTGTTGACAAGAACTTCTGATCCATGTTTTGCCTGACCTTGGATATTGGTACTATATATATATATATATACATATATATATATATCATGCAAATAAATGCAGTCATTCTAGATCTGTCTTCCTTCTGGCTAATTTCACTCAACATGAGCCTCTCCATGTCATCCATTTACAGGCAAATTTCATAACTTCATTTTTCCTAACAGCTACATAGTATTCCATTGTGTAGATGCACCAAAGTTACTTTATCCAGCCATCAATTCTCAGACACTCTGGTTGTTTCCAGATTCTGGCTATTGTGAATAGTTCTGCTATGAAAATAAAGTGCAGGTGGTGTTGCTGCTGTGTGTTTTGGGCTTCCCAGGGTATATTCCCAGGAGTGGTATGGTTGGGTCAAATGGGAGCTCAATTCCTCTTATTTGGAGGAAGGTCCATATTGTTTTCCAAAAAAGGCTGCACCAGTCGACATTCCCACCAACAATGGATGAGAGTCTCTTTCTCCCCGGCCCATACCATTTGTTGTCCTTGCTCTTTTGGATATGAGCCAGTCTCTATGGTGTGAGATGATATGTCATAGTTGTTTTTATTTGCATCTCTCTGGTGATTAGTGATGAGGAATATCCCATTATTAAAAGTTAAAACACATTAAATTTTTCTAGAGTATATAAGTGAAAACTGACAAGATTGGCAATGTATAATCTAGCAGATAAAAAGGAACTGGACCAAATGGAGGATTTGTAAAGGTAGAAGGAAGCAGGAACAAAGAACTGATGCTAGTATAAAAGCAGTGTAGGTACTTTCCATCCAGTTGTGGCAGGTATTGATCACTTGATCACTTGACATCTCGTTATTTGTCGATTTCCTCAAGCAGGCACCAGTAATGTTTCCATTTGACCCTATCACATGACAGTGGAACCCAATGGCATCTGATTGCTTCAGGAATACCAAGAGCCTCAAACTGTTCCTTCAGGGTCTTGGCGAAGAAGTCTGACCATCTTGTAGGTAGGCAGTCACGTGATCTTTTGATGTCCCATGGAATCCAGTCGGTAATGGCTCTAGCCCAGAGGTAGTCTCCAAATCGCATTACATGTCCAGTCTATCCTGATTTTCGATGCCTTGGCAAACGAGACAGCATCCTTAACTCTTGATAGTCATCAGAGGTTGGAATTTTGGATTCCTTCTCTCCCTTGAGTGAGGCGTGATATTCCAAGCATACCTCTTTCGATTCCTCTTTGGGAGACCCAAATAGTGTTCTCGTCCAGCTTTCAGGGCTTTCGGAGGACCCAGGTCTCTGAGGCGTATGTTAATGCAGGGAGAATGGTGGAGTCGAAGAGATGTGTCTGGAGCCAGAGATTATTTGTCCTTTTAGCTATTTCTTCTATGCATTTGAAGGCGTTCCATGCAGATCTCTTCCTCCTGCGCAGCTCAGGTTTTAGGTCATTTATTATATGAGTTCTCGACCTACGACGCATACACATACTGCTGCATTCAGAGATGTTTGTTTTGTTGAGAGTGAATGGGGCCTCTGGAACTAGTTCATTTTTCATGAACATAGTTTTGTTGAAATTCAGCTGTAGATCTATCTTTCCACATTCTTGGTTGAAGTCAGCCAGCATTTGTGCACTGAGCTCACTGGGCAAGTTCTAACAGAGTGATTTATATTTCGCTTCTCGATAAACCAAAACTAAGGAGTGACCCTAAGCACAGAGCCAGGAATAAGCCCAGGAATAAGCATATGTAAAAGGCCCAGAGGCAGGGGAGAAACAGCTCCTCATTTAAAATGCAAAACCCAGGGCTAGCAAGTTAAGTGTAATCCAACAACTGAGCACAGTCAGACATCATGCGAAAAATTAAAAAAAATAAAAACAAAAACAAAAACATTGGGGTTTTAGACATAGTACAGCAGAAAGAGTGTTTACTTTGCATGCGCCCAACCTGGGGTTCAATCCCTGGCATCCCGTATAGTACCCTGAGTATCGCCAGGAGTAAATCCTGAGTGCAGAGCCAGGAGTAACCCTGATCATCGCGAGGGTGTGAACCAAAAAAAGAAACAAAACAAAACAAAACAAAACATAAAAACAATGAATCTCACTTTGGAGACGGGTTTTGCAGACGGTTTTACTCTGTTTTGGGCCTCTAGTCTGTTTTTAACACTGTAGATACCAACCTATAGACCTGATTTCCTCAATTCCACAAAAAATATCTTTTTGGGTATCAAGAGTGATTGCTTCATAAGCTGTTTCTTTCAAGGGAAATTTTTTTTCCCTTTGAGTATGGAAGAGCTAACTTCCAACCCTGGCCTCAAATACAAGGTACAATTTCAGACTCTCCTGTTGACTAAGTTCTTTTAACAACTAGTCCCTGGAGCCTGGTATTCTCTTTCACATAGTTTATAAATGTAAAATTCATAACTTAAAGATTACATTTTGTTCAGGCAGACAGGGGTCTCCAAGGCAATGAAGTTCCACCCTAGGCTGTCTAGATTCACCTGTTTGGAAATCAGAACCAAGACTTGATAAGCCCCTCAGTAGACCTTGAGGAATCTGGATCAACCTGTTTCAGCACAGCTCCTAATCTGTTTACATTCCAGGACAGAAGACCCAGCATGAACAGAGAGGTCAAGAAAAGGAGATTTTCAAAGAAGACCCCTCCCAAATTCTATTCCCATTGGCAACAGCCTTAGCAACTTAGGTTGAAGCACCATATGGGAGTATCTATAGCTTTGGGAAAAATCTATAAAAAGTCGTCCTGACCAAATGACAGCTCGCAAATGCTGCCTGGGAACACATGATGCCTGAGCCCATGTGGCTGAGCACATGTGGTAGCCCGAGCACGTGTGTCACCCACATCCCCCTCTTGAGATGTGTACTCTCTCTCTTACTTTCCCTCCCCCTTCCCCTTTCCTAAAACCTCCTTAACAAAACCTGTTTTACTTCACTGCTCATCAACTCCTGAAAATTCTTTTCTGCGAGAAAGACAAGAACCCTAAGAAAACCCTGGGTAAGGCCTAGGACTGACTTTCCTTTCCTGCAAAGTGCAATTCCTGGCTCCAGCCTGAGTCTGTTGCTCCCGAAGAAACCTCAGCTGGTGGGGTTTCTATAAAGCAAAAGCAGATATTTGTTAAGGCAGAGTAGACGCAGCTGGGAGACCAGAACAGGTCAACATGGCCGTAGAGCTGGGGGTGCGGTGAAGGGAGCCAGGCCTGGGCCCCACAGGTGCTCTTTCTGCTCCCTTCCCCGTCATCCCTGAGCTAGTAAGTACCAAGGCCAGGGTGCAAAATTGGAGCTCCGACTGCAAGCATGGGGACCTAACCCTGACCTGTATCACTGATGTTGACCCAAGACCTCAGCTAGGCTCCCGTGCCTAGAGATCAAGCCGGACATCAGGTGTGGCTTGACGGCCACCTTGTGGGGCTGGTGGGGCTCAGGCCCACGCCGTGCAGGGGCTCATTGCAGACTTTATCAGTCCTTAGCCTGCCCAGCGGGTCCCAGACCGATGAGGCGGCTGGGGAGAAAGTGACCATCTCTCCCCCCCCCTTTCAGCCTCACATAAGCCACCCGTGAGGCCCACCTGCACCACCAACAGCCTATCAGGGTATTTGCTAGAAATGCAGAAATTCTTGTAACAGTCCAGATGTAGTAAATTCAAATCTGTAGTGTTACAAAATGTCCAGGCAATTTGTGAGATATTAAAGCTTTCCTACTGCAATCGTGAGGGTCAGGCTCCATGGCTCCTAAGGGCCCTACAAAGGTGGAGATAGGAGGCACGTTGGTGGTGGAGAGAAAATGCATTTTTGTTCTGTTTTTCGGTCACATCCAGCAATATTCAGGACTTATGCTTGGCTCTGCACTCAAGCTTGGGGATCATATGGGTCGCCGGGGATCAAACCTGGGTCAGCTGTGTGCAATGCAAACAACCTTCCCGCTGTGCTATCATCTAGATGCCAAGAAAGAGCATTTCTGGATGCTCCAGCATTTGAAGCTGGCAAACTCATGTCCTCAAAGCACCTGGATTCTCTGCACAGTCTCAAGAAGGGATTTTTCAAAATGAAAAGCAGAAGGAACACAGAGGAGGAACCACAGTCTTATCTGAAGCATTAGGCAAAAGGAGGGAAGTAAAGATTAGATATGGGGTGAGGAAAATAATAAAAAAGAGTTTTAGTCTTTGGGCCAACTCAGTTATCTTACACAACCTTTTATCTTGGGGGTTGTACATGTGAACACTGAGTTTCACCACAGAGAGAGCAGTTTTCCCTACATTTTCAAGGGTATTTGCATTGAAGACTGGAATGGGGGGGACTTAAGAGAAATTTCTTTTCTAGCTGCTCCAAAAACCCAAGTAATTTTTTAAAAATCTATCAGAGTAGATTTCCTAATATTTCCTAACAGAAGATGTTGTTAAAGTTTTTCTTTTCTGTTCTGTTTTAGTAACTTCTGCATATGGAAGTCAGAAGTACACATTTGAATTTGTGCAAATACCTATGTAATTCAGTTACTATTATTCTGGGACTTTTCCTGTAAGTAAAGCACAGACAGGATTTCTGTTTCCTAACTCTGGCTTCCTGGAGAACTTTCAGCAACACTTCCTTCAACTTCAGAGTGAGAGTTAATGAAAACCATAGGGAGTCAAGAGAAACTATTACCATGACCTTCAAGAAAAATGAATATTTCTAAGATTTAAAACCTGCACGGAGCAGCCACATGCCAGGAGTGCTGTGGACTCACTCCCTTCAGTTGGGCCAGGTGTTGATCCCACCTGATATCAGTCTTGCTCTAGATCCAAGGCCGCAAGAAACCACTGGTATAAGTACAAAAACATTACTACACACATCTCTTTTTTGGGGGTATGGTATTCTATTTACCATTTTGGGGGTACAGTATTCCATTTAAAGTATACAACCTTTAAATCTCAATTAATGCTATTTAGTAACTAGTTGAAAATTTGGGGGCATGCTCAAAAAAACACTGCATGTTAAGAAAATTAATCAGAACAGCAAAAGTAGTATTAGTAGCTATCTCGTATAAACATCCCAAGAGATCAGTTCTCAAGCAACTGGGAATCTAAACCTCTACCATTAACACTAATAAAAGTTGGGAAAACTGAGGACCTTAGCTGCATTAGCAAATAGGGACAGAAATCCAGAATTGTCTTCAAGCCCATCAAAATACTTGAACTTGAACTATGAGGACCTAAAATCAACATTCCTAGCACTCACTGCATTCACATTCTGGCAAGAGAAAGTAAGCTATCACTTGCCAGTGAAATTAAGTAATTGCTATCTGTGAATTCAACTATCCCAATGTTTTACAGAGAATGAGATTCCATGCAAATGGAATTGAAGAAGCCAAAGAACACACTAGCAAGCTATAGCAGCAGAGTCTCACAGGGAGAGATAGCATAGATGAATTTGAAGACAAAATACAGGCCAGCACTGATAAAGAAGTTGAAAAAAAAAGAGAGAAACAAAAGAATTGGAGAAAAAGTAAGGTAGGTAATGGGAAAAAATAAAAGAAGAGTCTCTGAGTGATAAGAATGTCAGGTGAGGAAAAGCGGAGAGGGAAAGAACTAATGATGGGTGAGATAATAGCTGAGATTTTCCCAACTTCTGGAGGAAGCCAGTTGCACAGTGCAAGAGGCCAAATGTACCAGGAAAATAAACTCAAATAGAGCAACACCAAGATACATGGCAATCAACATGACAAAAACCAGAGAGCAAAAACTTCTTAAAGCAGCAGGGAGAGAAAATTCTTAAAAATAAAGGGAATACATAATAATCACAACAGACCTCCCATAAGATGTGGGACATGTGGGGGAAAGATATTCAAATTACTGAATAAAAGAGACTTTTCAACTTGAGTCCACTCCCCTACAAAGCTTACATTTAGACGGGAAGGAGGAATTAAACCATGCTGAGATAAGGAAGAGTTGATGACACTTATGATAATGTCATCTTGAGAGTGGATTTTCCTGCACTCCTGTGTTCATGAGAATTGTGTAAAAGATTTGCATACAATATTTGGAAAATTAAAAGATATTATTGTACAGATAAAGTAGAAGATCCAGGTCCCTCCCAGATATCTAGGTCATTTATCTTTATGACCTGGATAACAGGTCATAAATGAAAAGATAACATCATTTATCTTTTCCCATAAATGATGTCAACACTGGGACCGAGACATGGTCTATTGTGAGATTTATGTATATGTATGGATCTCTGGATCATGGCCAGTGGAAGAGGTTACCTTTGGCGCCTGAGGCAGTGTGACAACCAGGTTTTCTGGAGAACAGGAAAAGAAAGAAGGGTGGCCCATCTTCAACTCCGAGAAGAGCCTGGAGAATTCAGTCACAGAAAACCACATACCTGCGTTTTTCAAAGGATTCATTCATGGGTGGGGTTCTTCCAAGCAGTGGAGTCCAGCCTTGAGCATGGCAGTGAATGTGGCATGTGGAAGTATTTTCGGCTGGTACAGCTATGTTGGGATGGGCTGGTAACTCATCCATTCCCCTTTCAAGGTGCCTCTGTGTTCAGGCTGGCATGGGGAAGATGGGGGTGCAACTCCCAGAAGCTGGGTTTTTGAAAGAATCAGTAATATAGACAAAATTTTTACTAGACTTGCAGAGGAAATCATGAGAACAAAGCTTAAGTAAACCAACTTAAAAAATTTGTTGAACGGCAGTCTGGGGGTGTGGGATGGGAGAGGGAACCTGGAAACACTAGTGGAGTGAATATAAACCTGGTAGCAGATTTGGTGATGAACGTTGTATGTATATAAACTTACCATGAATCTGTGTAAATCAAGATGTTTTCATAAGATAGAATGAAGGGAAAAGAATTTTTCTAAAAATTTCCAAGATTTGGGGTCATTTTCCAGATAACGTTTTCATGGAAGAAACCTCCTTCTATGGCAGGCCCCAGTTCAGAGCACTTGGTTTTCTTCTGAATCTCCTTCTCCAGGTTATGTGAGAATCATCCTGTTTTGGGGCTTAGCCCTGAGCATTCATTAACTCAGCCCTCAGTTTAATTTTTTTATTCTAGTAAATTCTAGAATCATATGACTATAGTCACGAAGCATCCAAGAATAAGTAAATAACTTTGTTCTTATTCTGTTACTCTGTATGATTTTGTTTTTAGTATTAAGCCCATGATTTTGTTTTAGTATTAACTCCATGCTTTTTGAGAGAGAAAAAAATTCTGGGCTGCAGTCCGAGATTTTTTTTCTCTCAAAAAGCATAGAGTTAGTGCTTTGAAGTATCACTTGATCACTTGATCACTTGAATCCTGTTATTCATCGATATGCTTGAGCGGGCGCCAGTAACATTTCCATTGGACCCTATCATGTGCCAATGTAGCCCAATGGCATCTGGTTGATTCAGGAATATGGAAGAGCCTCAAACCGTTCCTTCAGGGTCTTGACAAGGAAGTCTGACCATCTTGTAGATGGGCAGCCATGTGATCTTTTGACATCCCGTGGGATCCAGTTGGTAATAGCTCTAGTCCAGTGGTTGTCTCCAAATCGCATTACATGTCCAGCCCATATAATTTTCCATGCTTTGGCAAACGAGACAGCGTGCCTGATTCTGGAATATCGACGGAGGTCAGAACTCCGGATTCCTTCTCTCACTTGAGTGAGGCATGATATTCCAAGCAGAGCTTTTCGATTCCTCTCTGGGAGATCCGAATAGCATTCTCATCCTGCTTTCGTAGGGCCCAGGTCTCTGAGGCATATGTTAATGCAGGGAGAACGGTGGAGCCAAAGAGATGTGCCTGGAGCCGGAGGTTCTTTGTCCTTTTAGCTATTTCTTCGATGCCTTTGAAGGCATTCCATGCCGCTCTCTTCCTCCTGTGCAGCAGCTCAGGTTTTAGGTCGTTCATCATGTTGACTTCTCGACCTACGCACATAACTGCTACATTCAGAGATGTTTGTTCCATTGAGAGTGAATGGGGCCTCAGGAACTAGTTCATTTTTCATGAACATACTTTTCTTCAGATTCAGCTGTAGACATATCTTTCCACATTCTCGGTCAAAGTCAGCCAGCATTTGTGCCGCTTGGATAATGTTTGGTGTTATTAGAACGATGTCATCAGCGAAGCAGGGGTGGTGTAGTTGCCGACCATCTATCTTCACTCCCCATTCCTTCCCATTCTAATTGTCTCATGATTTTCTCGAGGGTGGCACTAAAGAGTTTTGGTGAGATAGTGTCACCCCTGTCGAACCCATCTTTTTGACATCAATGATCACTTATTTGTAGAATGGTGAGATCCTGGTGGTGAATCCGTAATACAGCTCACGAAGGATCTTGATGTATTGGGTTTGAACACCCTGTTTGACTAGGGCTTCGATGACTGCTTCAGTCTCCACAGAATCAAAGGCTTTCTGTAAATCAATGAACATGAGACAGAGCGGCATCTTGTACTCCCTACAAACCTCAATGAGCTTGGTTACTGTGTGGATATGGTCGAGTTGTGCGTCCTTGCTGATCCTTTCCGGAAACCTGCTTGCTCGCATGGTTGTCCTTCATCTAGTGTTCTGCTAATCCTGTTCAGGATGACTCGTGTAAACAGCTTGTAGATGACAGACAACAGGCAGATGGGGCGATAGTTGCCGATGTCATGAATGTCTCCCTTCTTGAACAGTAGAACTGTCCTGCTGGTTTTCCATTGGGAGGGCACCTTGCATTCGGACAGGTAGCGTGTGAAGAGCCGAGCTAGTGTATTGATGAGTACCGACGGCAGAATCTTCAGGTGTTCGGGTCTGACTTTGCCTGGGCCTGGTGCTGTTCTCCCTCTTTACCGACGAGATGGCATGTCAGATTTCAGAAGGGAGAACGTTGGGGAATGACATATCCATCCTGTGGAATTTGGTATGTGGGCAGGTGGATGTGGCTATCAAAGAGATTTGAGTAGAAGTCCTGGATAATCTTCTCCATTGCCTTTCTGGAAGATGTGATAGATCCATCAGGGCGTCGGAGGGCAGTCATCTTGGTCTTATAGTTGGTGAAGGACAGGCGGGCAGTGCGAATGTTTTTCCCGGCTTCTGCTGCATCTTCCAGTATTTCTGCTCTTCTGTCTTTGAGATCTGCTTTTATCGCTTCTCTGCACTGTTTAGCAAGCTTGGACGTTAGCATTTGGTCTCCTGAGGCTCGCGCCTTGCCACATTGGCGAATGAGCTCAAGAGTTTCTGAAGACAGGCGTCCTTTTGTGTCTTTCTCTCTCGGCATTCTTCGCACAATCATGGAGGTGCTGAACCAGTCGGTTGTATTCTTCATCGAGTATTCTTCATCGATGTCGCCAATGATGGTATCTTTCCCATGTTGCTGCAATGGTGCCAAAGAGTTCCCAGTTGGTGGTCGTTCTGGGAGTTCTCTTCTTAAACTTTGCAGCTTTTCTCCCCTGTGTGGGAAGTTGAATTTTGTATGAAGGAGAGCGGTGGTCCGATCCTGTTTGGAATTTGGGGATGACAGCAACATCGGTCAGACAAAACCGTCGATTGAAGATGATGTGGTCAATTTCATTGTGGAACTGTCCGCCAGGAGATTCCAATGTCCAACATTTCGCTTCAGCCTTCTGAATCTGTGAGTTCCCATGAATAGTCTTGGTGGACATGATGAACTCAGTCTCTCACCTTGTTCGTTCCATTCTAGGCCATGGGTCTCTATGTGGAGTTCTTTAGCCGATCTTCTACGTCCTATCTTGGCATTAAAATCACCGACTATGATCTTGTAGAAGGTGTGATCTTTTTATAGAACTCCTCCAATTCCATGTAGAATTTCTCAATTTCATCTTCTTTGTATGTGGATGTTGGTGCATAGACAATGAAGATGGAAATTGCTGGCAGTGGCCACATCTCCTCAAGTGTAATCGTCCTATTCGTTTGTTAGGCATTTAAATGAATCAATGTTGACAGCCATGTTCGTGTTGACAAGGACACCAACGCCACCGACGCCTCTTTTCGTCACATGTTCCAAGGAACAATTCTTCTCCGTGTCAAATACAGCATGATGCGACTGACGCCTCCTTGTCTCAGTCAGACCAATGATGTCGTACTTGATCTTTTGCGCTTGCACCATCAGATCCTCAATATATGCTTCCGATGCCAGCGTGACGTGCATTGAAAGTACAGACAGTCATTTTAGTCCTTCTTCGTTTTGGCAGCCTAGGACGGCCGTGAAATTATATCAGGCACTGTTTGTTTGCCTTTCTTACTGCTGCCATATTAAGGGCTCTTTCAGGGTCAGGAAAATAAACATTTTTGTTACTGGATTTGGCATATCGAACATGCATCGGACAGCTTGCCAGGCTCTGCCATGTGGGTGCTATATTCTCATTACTTTGTGGGGGCTCTCTCAGAGGGGTAGGTGGAATATTTATGGTAATTTGGAGGTAAATTGCGGCGCAGTGGCCACACGCAACAGGGAAAGCTGGTTTCTGCTCTGCCAGGTGTACCTGTGTCTTGAGGCTCAAGCATTCCTTGGCTTGAAATACTCTCCTCTGAAGGGCGGGTCTCTGCAGGGTGGGTCCTTGTAGGCTGGGTTTCTGACAAGCTGGGCTGGAGACTGGATTAATCTGTGGGCTGGAGACTGGATTAATATGCTGGGGGGAGATCTTACCAGCTGCAGAGTGTGGATTGTGAAGATCACTGCCAGCAAGGTGTGGGGGTTTCTCTGGGCTCCTCCGAGGCTCCATTGGGATGGTGGACTCGGGTTGGAAGTTGCTCTCGTGGTTCATGGAATGCAGGGGTTCGATGGGGAAAGCTGGTTTCTGCTCTGCCTGGTGTACCTGTATCTTAGGCTCAAGCATTCCTGGGCTTGAAATACTCTCCTCTGAAGGGCGGGTCTCTGCAGGGTGGGTCCTTTTAGGCTGGGTTTCTGACAAGCTGGGCTGGAGACTGGATTAATCTGTGGGTTGGAGACTGGATTAATATGCTGGGGGGGAGATCTTACCAGCTGCAGAGTGTGGATTGTGAAGATCGCTGCCAGCAAGGTGGTGGGGTTTCTCTGGGCTCCTCCGAGGCTCCATCGGGATGATGGACTCGGGTTGGAAGTTGCTCTCGTGGTCCATGGAATGCAGGGGGTTCAACGGGGGAAAGCTGGTTTCTGCTCTGCCGGGTGTACCTGTGTAGTATGATCATGGAAAAAGACAGATTCCCTATTACAAGTAAAGACTAATTTCTTTTTTTTTTTTTTTGCTTTTTTGGGTCACACCCGGCGATGCTCAGGGGTTACTCCGGGCTCTGTGCTCAGGAATTACTCCTGGCAGTGCTCGGGGGACCATATGGGATGCCGGGGATGGACCCAGGCCGGCACAGGCCGGCCACGGGCAAGGCAAATGCCCTACCCGCTGGACTATCGCTCCGGCCCCAAGACTAATTTCTTTAACTGCCAATGTGTCACTTTGTTCGACTATGTCATGTTTTGAGAAAAATGTAGCATATTAATATATATAATTTTTACTATTTTCCATGACTCACAGACATGGGGCAGAGCTGGTACTGGCTCTCCCTGTGCCCAGCCGCTCAAGAGACACCCAGGAGGGATGGCGGGTTCTAGCCCTGGCCCACCACTCCAGCAGAGCCTTGCAATAAGCCAGACAACCCCCACTCCATGAGGGCCTCCATTTTCCACATCCGGACTTCCCTCTCGTCAGAACACCCAGCAGACCAGCCTATCACAGCCCGGCCTCAAGCGGCTGCATGGTTCATCAATAAATGCTGGATTTAGAGATGACTACAAGAGTATGCTACCCGCATGGCAGAGCCTGGCAAGCTACCCGTGTTGTATTTGATATGCCAAAACCAGTAACAATTATAGACCTCATTCCCATGATCTGATGGAATGGTTTGAGGCTCTTTATGTTCCTGGAGCAAGCAGATGCCATTGAGCTGTACTAGCATCAGACAGGACATATGGAGATGTTACTGGTGCCTGCTCGAGCAAATCAATGATGAACAGGAAGACAGTGATGCAGTGATACAGTGATTTTCCATAAAACTTTGTTTCTCGTATTAGCTGCTATGACCTGAATGGGCAGGGGATTACTGTTATCTCTACTAGGTAGTTTCAAGGACAGATTTCATCATCTTGCTCATGATTTATTTATCCGACTCCCACCTCCCTCCAACTCACTGTTGTTTCTCTCTGGGTCTTGTTTCAGCTCTCGGGTTTCCCCATAGAGACTGTGGGGTGACTGTCCAGGGTCACAGGTCATTTTTATGAACAGATTTGGGAATGCTGCTTTGTCTGCAAATTAATTTGAATAGCTATGAAATAAACATCTTTAAATACCTGCCCATCAGCCAGAGATGACAGATGTATATCAATCCTTCCAAAGTTACTGTGGTTACAGCAGAACAATAAACATATCAGTCAGCCTTAATCTGTTTTCTCTGTGGCCTGGTACTTCAACTAGGGCATAACAGTCTCAAGTGGTTTCTAAGTTATCTTCTTTATGTTTGTGTTTGGTCAGGAATGTTTTTTACATTTAAATAAATATTTCTCTTATTTATATTTGGATTTCAAAATTAATTTAGGCACCACTCGTTTTCAATATTGACAATGGTGGGATTCTTCCCTCCATTCTTTTCTTTCATTCATTCTCTCCTTCCTGCCTCCCTTCCTTCCCCTACCTCCTTCTTCCTCTCCTTTATCTCTCCTTCTCTCTTTCTTTCTATATCCAGTGATGTTTAAGGATAACTCTTAGATCTGTAAAACTCTCCAAGTTATTGAAATCTGTGTCTTAAAGGAATCAATTTCACTGTAAAGATAGCAAAGACAAAATATATCATTGAAACTACATCAATGTACAGATTTTGTATGTTGAGCTAGGATAACCCTGAATAGGATAAAATAGTCCCACTTCACACATCTGGTAAGGGACTTATATAAAAAAGTACAAAGCAATCACAAAACTCAACTACAAAAATACCAAGCAACCCCATCTGAGGGAGGAGGATGTGGGGCAGACATTTTCTCAAAGAAAACAGACAGATGACTAACAGGGACATAGCAAAGAATTTGCCTATAAGTGGATGGCTATGGAGAGGATCATGCTGGAGTAAAATTAGCCAGACGGAAAAGGACAGATATAGAATTTATTTGTGGGATATAAAAATAGTATGATACCAATATACAAGGTCAGGCAAAACATGGATCAGGAGGTCTTGTCAGTGGGTGGAATCTACTGCAAGTGTGTAGGACTCAGAGGTTAGGTAGAAAAGAGAAGGGAACATGTGCTAATAATATTTGGAAATGATAATACCACCCTAGAACTGAGCATTGAATGTAGGCAAACGAATACACACGAGCAAGCAGACTTCCGAAAAGGATTCAGCACAATCGGCCATATCCACAAAGTAACCAAGCTCATTGAGGTTTGTAGGGAGTACAAGATGCCACTCTGTCTCACGCCTCATTGATTTACAGAAAGCCTTTGATTCTGTGGAGACTGAAGCAGTTATCGAAGCCCTAGCCAAACAGGGTGTTCAAACCCAATACATCAAGATGCTTTGTGATCTGTATTACCGATTCACCACCAGGATCTCACCATTCTACAAAGAAGTGATCATTGATGTCAAAAGAGGGGTTAGACAGGGTGATACCATTTCACCAAAACTCTTCAGCGCCACCCTTGAGAACATCATGCGACAATTAGAATGGGAAGGAATGGGAGTGAAGATAGATGGTCGGCAACTACACCACCCCCGCTTGCTGATGACATCTTTCTAATAACACCGAATATTAGCCAAGCAGCACAAATGCTGGCTGACTTCGACCGAGAATGTGGAAAGATAGGTCTACAGCTGAATCTAAAAAAACCATGTTTATGAAGAATAAACTAAAGTTCCAGAGGCCCCATTCACTCAATGGAACAAACATCTCTGAATGCAGCAGTTATATGTACCTAGGTCGAGAAGTCAACATGATGAACGACCTAAAACCTGAGCTGCACAGGAGGAAGAGAGCGGCATGGAATGCCTTCAAAGGCATCGAAGAAATAGCTAAAAGGACAAAGAACCTCCGGCTCCAGGCACATCTCTTTGGCTCCACCATTCTCCCCTGCATTAACATATGCCTCAGAGACCTGGGCCCTAAGAGAAGCAGGATGAGAATGCTATTCGGATCTCCCAGAGAGGAATCGAAAGAGCTATGCTTGGAATATCATGCCTCACTCAAGTGAGAGAAGGAATCCGGAGTTCTGACCTCCATCGATATTCCAGAATCAGGCACGCTGTCTCGTTTGCCAAAGCATGGAAAATTATATGGGCTGGACATGTAATGCGATTTGGAGACAACCGTTGGACTAGAGCTATTACCAACTGGATCCCACGGGATGTCAAAAGATCACGTGGCTGCCCACCTACAAGATGGTCAGACTTCCTTGTCAAGACCCTGAAGGAACGGTTTGAGGCTCTTCATATTCCTGAATCAACCAGATGCCATTGGGCTACATTGGCACATGATAGGGTCCAATGGAAATGTTACTGGCGCCCGCTCAAGCATATCGATGAATAACAGGATTCAAGTGATCAAGTGAACCTCAAAATGTATGTATTACAAGCCACAAAGTGTAAGAGAAGAGAATGGAGAGAGGAGATAGAGAGATAGAGAGAGGCAAAGTGCCTGTCATAGAGGCAGGTGGGGAGGGGGGAATTGGGGGACATTGGTGGTGGGAAATGGGCACTGGTGCAGGGATAGGTGCTGGAACACTGTATGACTGAAACCCAAACATGAACATCTTTGTAATTCTATATCTCATGGTGGTATAATAAAAAATTTCTTTTAAAAGGGGGCTGGAGCCATAGTCCAGTGGGTAGGGTGTTTGCCTTGCATGTTGCCTACCCAGGTTCAATTTCTGACATCCCTTATTTATGTTCCCCTGATCACTGCCAGGAGTAATTCCTGAGTGAAGAGCCAGGAGTAATGCCTGAGTTGTCACTGGGTGTGAATAATGCCCGGAGTGTCGCTGGGTGTGACCCAAAAGGCAAAAAAAAACCCCAAAAAAACCAAAAACCACACTTCAGTTTTAGGTTAGGGTGTCTTGAGGTTTTGACTAGCTTCCTTTGCGTGCACCAGTGAAGTGAAACGCACTACATTTGCTTCTGTGATCTCTGCTGCTTTTCTGAATGTTTGCTTGAAATAGTCATAGATAATAGATGGTGCTAGATATCATCTTAGAGAACAGAAAAGGGTTTATATAACTAATAATGCTTTATTTTGTTCCAGTATAAATATTTCCATATAAAGGGTTGCTCCCAGCTGGAAATCAATGACAAAGTTAGGTAATAAGCCACCTGTTTGCCACAAAGCCTGAATCAACAAAACCTCTCTTAACAGAGAAGATTAGTTCTCAAACTTATTTTCTTGTTTACCGACTGGTCTGGATCCATAGCAGAAAACATTTTGGAATTTGGAATTAGGCCTCTTCCTTTTTGATGAAGAGGATCTTTATAAATCTAATTTTCTGACTGGGTCTAGTCTCTTTGTAGGAAATAAAGTAAGAAAGATTAATAAAAATCTCTTGGAAAATAGCCCCCTTACGTTGGATTCCCACAGAAAGGCACAGAAAGGTACAAATTCTTTCTCTCACTGTTAAATTTCCATGCTGACCTTGTCCAGCAAGAAGTAGCTGGAATGAGATATGGACAGTGAGGGGCGCTGCAAGTGAGGGAGCATTAGAGCCTCTTGTCCTCTTCCATCAAATGTATATAAATTTGGACACACCCAACAGTGCCCAGGGCTTACTCCTGACTCTGCATTCAGAAATCACTCCTGGATGTGCTTGGGGGAACTCTATGGAATGCTGGTGATGAAACTAGGTTGATCATGTGCAAGTACAGCATAACCCTACATGCAGTACTATCACTCCAGCTCACATATTTATTATTAAATCATCTAGAACTCCCTATATTCCAGTACTTGATATTTATTCCAAAAAGTTTAAACAAAAAGAAACACTAATTTGAAATGATGAATGCATATTTATGGCCATTGTAGTACTATTTTTTGGTGGGATCCAGAGATGATGGCAGACCCAATGGTGGTCAGAGCTTGCTACTGGCTATGTGCTCAGGGGTCACTACTGGGAATGCTTAGGGACTATTTTTTGCCTTCTTTTTTGAACTATGGGATTTTAAGGCTTCTAAAATCTACTTACAATGACATTTGTCTTGTTGGCACAGCATTTCAGCATTTGAAATGCTGGGATTCCAACCTAGACGGTCACATGCAAGGTAAGTACCTTAACCCTCTATTACTTTTCTGGCTCCTCTGTAGTAATATTTACAATAGTCAGGCTGTGGAAACCACTCAAATGACCCACAGTAGGTGAATAGATAAAGAATTTGTAGTATCTACCCAAAATGGAATATTATGGGCTATAAGAAAAGATGAACTTTGACTTTTGATACAACTTGGACAGAGCTAGAGCAGGTCATGATGAACAAAATAGCCAGAAGTAGAAGACAAATACCAGGTGATCCTATTAATATGTGATAGATAAAGGAATAAAACAAAGGAATAGACAATCCACCCACTTAGGCTTTTGATATAGGACCAAGGCAGGGACCAGGAGGAGGAGAAAATGAGGCCTAGGGTGCCGGTAGAAGGTCCAGGGTGCTCTGGCGGCGCAGAAGCAGAGATGATCTGCACACCTGTAGTGTAACATAA
>JAJIBD010002310.1:0-32336 GCA_021461705.1 Cryptotis parvus
AAGGAGCTCTTTCAATAAAGATTCTGATCTCGGAAACAAGGCTAGTGGTGACACTCACCATGGCGGGTTTATTTCACTGCAGCTCATGAAGCGGGACCTCTCCATCCTCCCCGCACTCTTCAACATGAGCGAGAAGTGAGCTTTATTAAATAGGCTAATTTCTCTAAAATTAGAAATTGATGTTACATATTTTGCATTCTCTTGTGTTCCCACTACCACAATAGTCATCACCCTAGAAAATCTTATAAAAGGAGCCACATTTCTGATTAACTTCTGAAATATAAGTGGTCCCATAAAATAGGGGATTATTGTACTGAAGTGATTCAATAGATTGCCACACTGTAAACTCACAGAGCTAAGAGCTAAGAAATTATAGTGTAGGCAGCTTAGGGACAGAGATTTATTTATTTTTAATAAGTATTTTATTATACCACCGTGAGATATACAATTACAAAGATGTTCATATTTGGGTTTTGGTCATACAGTGTTCTAGCACCCATCCCTCCACCAGTGCCCATCTCCCACCACCAATGTCCCTGGTTCCCTCCTCCCACAGCCCACCTCCATAGGTCCAGAGATATAAACAGCTGGCTGAAAGCTGGCCTGGAATTTAGAGACATGGGTTTTAGTTTCCACAGATGCATCATTTATGGCCCTTGGTGCCTTTGTTACTAAAATGAGAACTGTGGACCTGCTCAGTTACCAGCTGAATATGTTTACTATTGCTCACATAAAGTGGTGGTGTTTTAATTATGGCAGCATTAGAAAAATGGAACATTCACAGAGAAGTCTGGATACCTTGTAGAGTTTTGAAAGCTCAGACAGTATTATCTGGAAATATTGAGTCTGAAATCTCAAAAAGCATCAATATGTTAGAACGGTCTGCCAGCTGTTCCAGGCGCTTGCCCTCCTGCCGCATCAGGGGCACCATCCATGCCATCTTTTAAGGACTCAGTAACCAGCATTGACATTACTTGTCCACTTCCTGGGCAAGGTCCTCTAGGGATTTCTTTTCTTTTTGTTTTCTTTTCTTTTCTTTTCTTTTCTGCTTTTTTGGGTCACACCTGTTGATATTCAGGGGTTACTCTGGCTCTGCAGCTCTACACTCAGGAATTACTCTTGGTTGCGCTCGGGGTCCATGTGGGATGCTACATGTGGGATGCTAATCTCCCCATCTTAGAGCTACTGAATGACCTGCACAGAAGTATCAGTCACTTATGTTCAGAGATCAAGTAGCACTTATCTTACTACCTTGCAATCAGACCTGGTTTCAGATGTAATAAAGTCATTCTATGGTTAATGTGAGAGAAATTAATATGTAGTTATTTCTTCTTTTATCCTTAAGAATTATAGGCTATGCTTCTTATACTGCCTAGAACCTTAACCAAAAGATTTATGTATGCACATAGCTTTTGCATAGATCATCTCTACAATACTCTTCTTAGAAGGAGTCTATGTTCCTATTGATGTTAAAATGTTTACTTCACTTTAATGAATCTTAGAATTTGGTACCCAATTCGGATGTGTGATTTTATTTTACAAACACCCAAGTAATTCTGTAACAACTGCTGCATGTCCTATAGTTGAACTCAGTTTCCACACTCTTTACCTAGAAATAGCATCAGATCCCACAACTCCGAGTTCAGTTCCACAAACCTTTTTACTTCAAAAGCCAATTGCAAGTTCAAGTTGTTCCCTGTGTTTCCAGAAAACCAGCTACAAACTGAAGGCTCCTATGACCCTGCCTCCCATTTGTTTAGGTACTGATATTTTGCTAGAACAGCTTAAATCACTCAGAGTTCATTTTCTTCCTAGATTACAGGTATATTACAAAGGGTTTAACCCGGAACAGTCAGGTGAAGAGAGGCCTAGGTTACAGGATATGGATGCATATTGATTCTGCATGCCCTTCCCACTAATCCAGACTTGCTTTTCTCCACAAATCTCCATGTGGTTCCCAATGGAACCACTTTCATCTTTTTTATCGTGGGGTTTATAATATAGGCCTAATTTGATAAATTATTGATTTTTGCTATTGAACTCAGTCTCCCAAAATGTCAGAAATCAGTTTAAAAGTTTTGACCTCAGAGCCAGAGGGAGTACAGCAGGCAGAGAGCTTGCCCTAACTATAATGGACCCAGATTCCATCCCTAGAAACTCGGGTAATGAAAGCCTCCTATCCCCACACCCAGCACTTCAGGAATGATTCCTAAACAGAAAGCTAGGAACGAGCCTTGAAAACTTCTGGGTGTGTCCCTAAAACAAAAAATAAAATAAAATAAATGAATAAAAGTTTCAACCTCTAATCATTAGGTTGGCTCCACTAACTATCAACCCCATGCTTTGATGCTTTCCAAAACTTACCCTCTTAAGTTTTGTGTCTCTCCCTCACCTAGGAAAGAGCTTTTGGAAGACCAAATACGTATTTCCTACTATAAATCTCAGTATAGCACCAGCATGCATCATGCTTCTTAATATCCTTAGCTACCAAATTCTTAGTCCAAAGGCAATTTTTCCTATAATGAATATGGCTGAAAGCTTGATCCCATGGTCCCGTCTCAACTGCTTCTGCTTGGGTGTAGCATTCTGAAATGCAGAGTAGTGATTTTCTTTGGGAGATGGAAGGGGTTGTGTGGGACCAACCTGGTGGTGCTAGGGATAACACTGCCAGATCAGTGCTCAGGGGGATCTTGCACTGCCAGGGGATCAAATCTGAGAAACTGTATGCAAAGCATACACTCACGGTTTAACTATCTCTCCTGCAGAAAGTAGAAGAGAAAGGAGAAGTAACTTTGTGTGGAGAGGAACTAGTATAGGACTAAGTTCCAAACAAAATGCTATTTCAAAAGTGAATGCAAGGTAACCAGATATTGCTCTTCTAAATTGGAAATTCCCAGTAGTTTTATTTCACATTTAAGTCAGCTGATTGAAGTGATGGATGTGTACATTTGTATACCTTCTAATTTTGTACTTTTGTGCACACAGATTTTTTTTTGTTGTTATTTGAGGGCCACACCTGACAGTAGTCTGGGTTTACAGGCTCCTCCTAACCTCACAATCTCCAAGGAAAAAGTCCATCCCACCTTTCAGAAATAGGCAGTTGACAAATTTGTGTGACCAACAGCCCTATAAATTGTGGAATAAGTTAGAACTCTTTGGTTTTTAGTATTAACCTTTCAAATGTAGTTAAAAATATCTACTCATGTCCAAATAATTCAAATAATGCTTTTTCTAAATTTTGAATTACTGTGTTATGCTGAGCTATTTTAAATATCTTTGGTTGACTATTTTAAATTTCTCGGCTCAAGTCCCATTAAGAGTAAACACAGTTCTTTCCTCACCTTCAATTTAATCTGTCTTCTCACTCTCTTCAGACGCTGTGCGAGTATAGTTCATTTTCATTCCCTTCAATATTTTATTTTTCCTTTAATTTTCTTTATTAAAGAACCATAATTTACAAGACTGTTGGTAGTTGAATTTTATGCATATACTATTTCAACACCAATCCCACCACTAGTGCCAACTTCCCTCCACCAGTGTTCCCCTATGCCCTCCCCACCCCAAACACTGCCCCATTCCTGCCTGTCAACCTGACAGGCACGTTACAAACTTCCAGTGCTTGCTGCTCATATCTCATGTTTTCACGGTTGTTGAATCTGTATTTGGATAAATGACTTTACCACTGACCCAAGTCACTGGAAGCCCCGATGTCTATTCACCCATTACTTCCCGTTCTCTTCTTCCCCCCCATGATTTCTTTCCTTCTCTGTCTTCCTCTCTAAACACTGGGGTTAAGGGTATTCTAAGCATGCTCCCTTTACTATAGTACGTTTCCTCATCTGGTATTCTACATACCACAGATGAGTGAGATCATACTGTGTTTATCTTTCTTCTGGCTTACATGGTATCTTCCTTCCAGTTCCATCAGGTTGCAGAAATTGCATGGTTTTATCATTCCTTAAAGCTGCATAGTATCTCATTGTGTATATGTACCACATCTTTATAATCTATTCATTTTCCATTGAACACCTAGGCTGATTCCATATCTTAGCTTTTGTACTGCATGCAGCAATGAATAATGGTGTGTGTGTGCCCTTTGGAGAAAGTGGTTTTATGTCCTGGATACCAATAGATGCCCCAAAGTGGAATCGCTGGGTTTTTGGCAGGTCAAATTTAAGTTTACTTCAAATTCTCCATAATATTTTCCAAAGGGGTTGTACCTAACCCCTTTGGATGCATGTATATTTCATATTCTGAACTATAGGTGGTAAGATTTTCTGTAATTTTATTTTCTGAATTCAAGTGGTAAGATTCATTTTAAAATTCTCCCACCATCAACATCTTTTAACTTGTCAATGAAAAGATTCTGTAAGGTACCTCCTGTCATTACTTTGTGAAATAAAAAGGACAAGTGTCCTTAACATTCTTTAATTAAATGAAGTTTGAGAAATCACATATTCCCCTCTCAGCCCCTTTCAGCACTGTTTCTTCACTGCCAAGTGAAATAGATCTTGAAATACTATTGATAATGATCTTACAAATTTGCTGCTTATTCTAAATCAATTTCCTTACTTGATGCTTGATAAATGCAAATAGACTAAAATTACATATATAAATTTTAGAGATTTCTTGGATCTTTGGAGTTTTACATTTATAGACACAACTAATGTTCATATCAAACTAGTAAGGTGAATGCTTTAATGTTGTTTTTGAAATTGTTGTTGGGCCACATCAAGAATTATTCCTGATTTGCGCTCACTTCTATCAGAGCTAAACTGACCATACAGGGTGCCTGGGACTGAACATGGAAGTCAAGTGCCCTACTCACTGTACTATTGTTCTGACTTCTGGTGGATGACTTCCACAGTGCATTTTATAGTGATTATGCTGGAATGCTAGGTCCAGGGTGGTTAGAGAACATAATTACAGCCACATAATTAGGACTTGAGAACGTGTGCATTCAACCTTATTCTGGTTACCTAATAAATTTAGATTTTATGGTAACTTCATTTCCTAATAAGTAAAGAAAAGGAAACTAAGAGACAGGAGAATAAAAAATGACAGTTGCAAATCACTTATCCTGGTACCTGGCACATGGTCAATTTTCAAACCATGTTTGCGAGTACAATTGCCTCAGTGTAAATAGCTCTTTGCGAACTTTCTTTCAAGAGAATATTAATGAGCCATTATTTCTTGCCTGGGAAATGTAACGCTACTGACTTAGTGCTGCTGGGCTTGGCATATTGTACCGTTTCTGTTTATTAAATGTGATGAGGTTACTTGTGGTGAGGGAGGGTCCTCACTGTGGCGTGGCAGCAATTATCAGAGTTGCTGTGTGGCTGCAGAAACCAAATGCAAGGAAATGCTGGTTTCTTTCTTTTTCCCTTTAAAAAAAAAAAAAATCCCGTTACATAATTTAACAATCATTTTGTACTATAGTGAGATGAAAAGAATTTAGCAGGCTTCAGCTGGAACTGAATGGAGACGCAAATTATAGAAATCACTGACATTAGTGCTGGCTAGAGCAGATTGTTGCCTACTGAATATCTAAAAAGTGTTTTGTCCAATCTAATTTTAAAAGACTGGAGTCTCTGGGCTTCCACTGCTTTCTTTGGGACTGTAATTGTGTGGTCTAATATACACACAAAGAACTCAGTGGTGGGACACTTCTCCAGCTGATACAGGAATGATGGCTGCATTTATTGATGGGCCAGTCACTATGTTTTCCAAAATGAGATTTGGAAAAAAAAGTGCAAACATATTTTTCTCACTCGAGAAAATGTATTTTTACCGAAGTATGTGTGCTTGATTCCTCCTACTGCTATTGAACCATGTTTGCTATAAAATAAAATTCCTTTAACTTTACATTATGAAAATCCCAGAAGGAATTGGAATTAAGCAAAGCAGTATAATGAACCATAAGTCACAAGCTAACCTCAATAGCTATCAGTAGCCAACAATATCCCTTTCAAATACACATAGGTAATTCTACCCTTCTGTTATTTTGAAATAAATCTCATCTTATCATTTGAAAAAAATCCCATCCTTTAAAAAAAAGTATGGTAAAATGGGTATAAAGTACACCATTTAAGAATGTTTAATAGTTCGTGGAGGGATAGAACATTTAATTTAGCTCCCAAAGGGATACCTAAATCTACAAAGCATGTTCAAGGCCCTCATTCAATTCCCAGTACTGCTTTACCTCCCTATGATACTACAGTGTATAAACCTGGTGGCCCCCTAAAGCCCAGACATTACTCATTACCATGAGGCACCTGGCATGGCCAAGGAGTATGTATGCATGCCACCATTAGGTATAAACCCTACTTAAAAAGTAAAAATAAAATTGTTAATTCAGTGGCATTAAGTGCACAGTTTCATGCAGCCATTGTCTCTTTCTAGCTATAGAACTTTAGTTTTACACCCCAAAGGAAACTATTCAACAGTTAATCACTCTCAATATTCCTTCTCTCTAGAAACCTAATCTGCTTTCAATTTCTATAGATGTACCACTTTTCATGTTTCATATAAATAGAAATATGTTTGGTTTCTTTCTATTAGCAGAATAATGTTCTCAAGATTTACATATGGTATCATATATATACTTTTCATTTTCACAGCTGTACAATATTCCACTATTTGATTTTTTTCTTGACCTGATGAACATTTTGGTTTTTTCTATTTTTTTTGCCTATTGAGAATTTGGTTGCTCTGATAATTCAGGGGAAGTAAATGTTTGAACAGCTGTGTTTAGTGCTTTTGAAAGAAAGCAGTAAAAAAAATAGATCATATGCAAATTCTATGCTTAGTTCATTGAGGAACTTTTTTTTTGCGGTTTTGGGTCACTCCCGGCAATGTTCAGGGATTTCTCCTGGCTCTGCACTCAGGAATTACTCCTGGCAGTGCTCAGGGGACCATATAGGATGCCGGGGATCGAATCCAGGCCGGCACAGGCTGGCCGCATGCAAGGCAAACACCCTACCCGCTGGGCTATCGCTCCAGCCCCTGAACTATTAAACTTTACCATAGAAACTATACCAACTTACATTCTCACTAGCAATGGAAGAAAGATGATTTCAGTTTATCCACATTCTTGGCAATGCTTTACATGAAGCAGAAAACAATCTGCTTTTAAAAATATGAGAACCTTCCTACTGTATGTGAATTAGAGTTTAGTTGCTATGATTTATATTTTCCATAATTTGATTGTAACAATTTCTCTATTTTTCTGGAATGTATATGCAAGTTTTTGGCCCATTTCTCAATGACAGTGACCCCTGCCCTTTTTCATTATTGTTGTTACAGTGATGACTATAGTTTACATACTTAGTTGTGCCCCGGAGATGACACACAGCTGTGGCACCAGGTAGTGCCACCTCAGTCATAGTGTTTGAAATCCTTAGCTTCATTCCTGCTAGGTACTTTACCACTGAGATGCATCCCTTTCCCAACAACTCCATTGGATTTATTTCTACTGGTGAGCTGTTAGTGTCCCTTATGTATTATGGATACAAGATCCTTATTTAATATATAGTTTGTAAATAATGTGATCTGTTACTGGATTTGGCATATCGAACATGCATCGGACAGCTTGCCAGGCTCTGCCATGCGGGCTCTATATTCTCATTACTTGAGAATGAGATCACGTAGCCGCCCACCTACAAGATGGTCAGACTTCCTTGTCAAGACCCTGAAGGAACGGTTTGAGGCTCTTCATGTTCCTGAATCAACCAGATGCCATTGGGCTACATTGGCACGTGATAGGGTCCAATGGAAATGTTACTGGCCCCCGCTCAAGCAAATCGATGAATAACGGATTCAAGTGATTCAAGTGATTGTAAATAATTTCCTATTAGATTATCTTACCACTATCTTGATGGTGTCTTTTGGTACAAAATAGTTTTAAATTTTGATTAAAAAATCAATTTATGTTTCTTGTGGTTTTGCCATAATAGCTAAGAGACATCATGAAATCGATTGTCATGGATAATTCTTTTTTTTCAAGTTTTTCAGCCACACCTGTGCTCTGGGATTACTCCTAGAATTGATCCTGGTAGACATGGGGGACCACTAGGGTGCTAGAGAATGAACCTGGGTCAGATGAGTGCAGAGAAAGTGCTTCACCTCTCTAGCCCCAAGTTCTAAGACTTTTATAATTTTGTTTATTATATCTATTTTGGCTTAATTTTTGGTTAAGGTATATGATATGTGCTCAGAATAATTTTTACTTCATTACATCCATGTAAAATGCTACATATATACATATATATATATATATATATATATATATCTTTATCTGAGCACCATTTATTCATGCTATTTCAATATGTTTCCCTAAAAAGTAAGGAATCTTTATATGATCACAATATGATTACAAATGTGTATTAATTCCCTTTGCATTATTAAAGATCTAATCTGTATTAAAAGTTGTCATTTTCTCAAAAACTTTAAGTTATTCAAAAAATTAGTATCCAAGTAAATTGTATTTGGTGCACTTTCATTTTGCCTTGTAAGTTTTTAATTTTGCTTTTTGAAAGGTTTAAATTCTATAGATTTCCCTGTTTCTTCTTCTTACAATTTATTTGTTTAGGTATATAAGACTTTATGCTCTTTGGAATTTCCTATTTTAAGTTTTGCTGATTATATCCTTGTGATGTCATATTTGTATCTCTCTAAATTTTGGTCCTCTAAATTTCCTTTAATCTATACTATGTTTATGAGAGTTATTTTTTATTTTGAATGAAACTACTTCTTTGGTTATGTATTTTTATTTAGAGATAAATAATACCTGGTTGTTTTTTTTAACCTGGTTGTGTCTTATTTTTAATATTGACAGCAGCCGTGGTGATCAGTACCCAAATCCATTACATCATTAGTGTGTTATAAAATAGTTATAAGTGTATTCATACCTTTAAATTCTAGCTCTTTAGATTGTATACTAAATTAAATTATAAATAAATTATATTAAATTCATGCTCTTTAGATTGTATACTTGTTCTTTACATAGAGAAACTTCAAATATATTACTATTTGCTGTTAACCAGTGGTTTTAAAATGTGCCTCATAAATGCAGTGCTAAGTTTTGTTTTTCTCTTCATTTAAAAGTTCCTAATAAGAAGTTAATTCTTCATTTTCTGTAAATAAAGCCATAAGACTGATAGCACAGCACTTAGGATGTATGCCTAGCATGTCCCTAACCCTGATTCAATCACAACACCTTATAATCTCTATAACATCATGGAGTGCAGTCCTGGAGCCCACAGAACACCTTTGGGTGGTCCAAATAATCCTCGGTGCTGCATGACCTGAGTGGCAGGGCATTCTCAATTGCATGCATTGAACTATTAGTGTGATTCACTGAGAAGCCAATGGAGTCCTCAGGCCTCCTAACCACTGCTTTGGAGGCCACCCAAGATAAATTAAATAAACAAGTCCAACTATGTTTTTTGTGTGTGTGATGGGTGTCTTTATTCATTCACTTAGTTAAGTGTATTTCATAAGCATTAAAACATTGCAGTCTTCTTCTTCTTCTTTTTTTTTTTTTGCTTTTTTGGGTCACACCCAGCAATGCTCAGGGGTTTCTCCTGGCTCTGCACTCAGGAATTACTCCTGGCAGTGCTCGGGGACTACATGGGATGCCAGGGAGCGAACCGGGCCGGCACAGACTGGCCCTGTGCAAGACAAACGCCCTACCCACTGGACTATCACTCCGGCCCCTTTTATTCTTTTTGATATTCAGATTATCCCATCTCTAGTCTCTGGCCCTGAGTGCTTTCTAATATGTATCTTTGATAACTTTCTGACTATTAAGTATATTAATTTTCAACTCTTATTAGGTTGGAATGCTACCTATCGTGGCACACAAATTTCCTTACCAAAGCTTTTGGTCTATTTATTCTTTGGATACTCTGTATTCCTATCTTTGAGGAATAGTGAAGTGATAAGTCAGAAGAGGTATTGGAAATTCATTCAGGAAACTCATTTCATTCAATTTTTAAAAAGTGAGAATATGTAACAAAAGAAAAGAATATACTTCTGACCTAAAAGAACATTACTTTTACAGTTTGGGATGAAGTATCTTTCTGGTGAAGTGCTGCTGAAGTTTAGATGGAACATTTTGATATAACTGACACCTCAGAATAATTTCATTATGACCCCACTTCAATATGATTCATGCCCATAGACTAATTACAAGTATTCTAATTGGGTTTTTTTTTGGCTTTTGGGGTCACACCGGAGATGCACAGAGGTTAACTTCTGGCTCTGCACTCAGGAATTACTCCTGGTGTTGCTCAGGGGACCATATGGGATGCCAGGGATTGAATCTGGGTTTGCTGTGTGCAAGGCAAACTCCCTATCAGTTATATTCTCACTCCAGTCCCTCTAAATGATTTTTTATAACTAACAAAAATATAAGTATCTAGTAAGATCACTTCCATCTTTAACTTTTTTGAAGAAAAAATATGAAGTTTTCAGAAACCAGAAAACAAAAATAAAAGCAGTTTGACTGTTTATTGCTTTTTCTCTTTTGCTCTTTACTTCCCTTTTAAGTAGAGATGTTTATTTTTTGCCAATTTTATAAACTCTGTACTTCCCTGTTAAGCAAAGATGTTTAATTTTTGCCAATTTTATAAGGTTGCTTACTACTGTAATGAGGTTGTATTTATAGAGATCTTGGAACTTCTTGGATGAAAGGTGCTAAATTAGGGCTTATTGTTTATTGAATTTATCTGATGTGCCCAATTTCATGGGGACATTTGCTGATGTTAATTAAAACAAATAGTTCCCATTCTGACAGTTTACAGTGTCACTTACAAAGCACTAGCCCAAACAGTGTGCATTGTTCTAACTTGGCCCTGCTTGGAGATGCATGACTAACATGCAGTGAAATGATCCCAATCTTGTAGGAAATATGAGTTCAGTTCCTGAATATTTCACATATAAATATTCTCAACTATGTCTGAATCACCTAAATTCCTTCATTTAAAAATGCTTAGAATCTGGATATTTTCCTCATCTCACAACTGTTTTCTATTTTATTATTTTTAATTTATTTTATTGAATCAGTGCGATGTTAGAAGGCTGTTCATAGATTCCAGGCACACATTGTTTCAATACCTGTCCCTTCATCACTGCACATTTCCCACCACCACTGCACGTTTCCTTTACCCTCCTGCGACACCCCCACTCCCCCCCGCCCCATTCTTTTTTTTTTTTTTTTTGTTTTTGGGTCACACCCGGCGGCGATGCTCAGGGGTTACTCCTGGCTCTGCACTCAGGAATTACTCCTGGCGGTGCTCGGGGGACCATATGGGATGCTGGGGATCGAACCTGGGTCAGCATGAGCTGGCTGCGTGCAAGGCAACGCCCTACCCGCAGGGCTATAGCTCCGGCCCCGGCATTTCCTTCTTTCTCCCTCTCTTTCTCTCCCGTCACTACTTTTAAAGATTGAAAAGTCTAAAATGATATATTTATCATTTTTGGAAGAAATGACCGTGAAAATTTATGTTTTAGGATGGAGAAGAGAAGAAGAGTTGGTTTAGAAATAAAAATACAAGGACAGTAGTGGAGGGCTGGTTACTTTGGTGTAAGGGTAGTAACTGTAAATTTAAAGCATAGCTATAGCCACTGTTGTAACTGTGTTCTTCAACTACAATTACAAAAGTATTTGTGATTTATAGATTGTTTCATAATCACATTTTCCTCGTAGGAATTGCATTACGAAGCAAACTACAGAGTACCTTACACTTTCTTAACTTAATCCAATGGAAGCTCTAAGATATAATGATGATAATGTCCTGTTTGCCTCCTTTGCTAGTTGGTGATGGAGTTTTGTGGCGCTGGTTCAGTCACTGACCTCATCAAGAATACAAAAGGGAACACTTTGAAGGAGGAGTGGATCGCGCACATCTGCAGAGAGATCTTACGAGTAAGTTATCACATATGCTGTCTTGGGAGAGATCTAACTTTATAATAAATTGCTGCTGAAGTTCATAAGCTTCTTGGAAATTTTAAGAGTTTTATTCTAACAGTGATGGTGCTTACTGCACTGTGAGAGCCATTCTGCTAAGGTTGTGGGCACTTATGTTGGGGGAATTAACACAAAGTGATTTCCCTTACCAAGGGATTTGTTTTCACTGAACTTTCTGTGTAGAAGTCTGGGGTTAGATCATGGAGTATTCTAAAAGGAAAAAGGATTGTTTGAGAAGTATTTGATTTTTCTTTTTATGAAAATTAATAAATGATTTAAGGTTTTTGTGATTAACCATGCCAGTATATTCAACCATGTTAACTGATTTTAGATTATAAAAACTTTTTTTGAAATCTAAGTCACTTAAGTCAATCAAATGGCTGGACAAGACTGTGCTTTTTCCTCAGTTTTTTTCCCATAAATTCCATAATCAATTAGTTGAGGTAGTAGTGATGTTTCTGAATTCAGTTTAGGAAGAAGGTAATAGATTACAAGTTTAGTGCCAACAAAATATTCTCTCCATCTCTACTTCTGTAATTATTTATTTATAATCTCTGCCTTTTTTAATAAGGGAACAGAAATTAAGACTACTCATGATGTACCCAATACGCACCTTAGAGAGATTATATGCTAAGGATTTGTTAGATTGAAAGACCCAAAAAAAGGATTTTAAAATTATATTTTTAAATTAAAACTGCACTAGGCAATACAAAAATGAAGAATTTAATCACTCCATTTTAACATCATATTAAACAAATACTTAGAAATAACTTTAAAGGCTTTCTCTCTCTTCAAACACATATTCTCCCTTGAACACATCTCTCTTGCTTTTCTATATATTTTTGTTTGCCTATTTCCACGCTGTATTTGCCTATGTTCTCGCTTGAACATATTTCACCTTTTTCTGTCATTTAACATCTTTCTAAGCAAATTTCACTCAATAAAGACTACCTTACTTCACACAAAAATATTACAGAAAAATGTGAATGGCTTCTACATTGAAAACTAAAATATTGCTATGTGAAGTTAATGAAACCTTAACTGGATTGCAAATGCTATTTCAAAGATTAGAACATTAATATCATAATGGTGTTATTTATCCCCAGTTTTACTCGTGATTTTTCTGGAGCATGGGTAAGATTCCTACCAAAACCCCTCTAATTTTGTATTCTGAAACATAATTTGGAAATTATCCTTGGCAAAAAGTCAAAGGTAGCCAAGGTATTCTTAAATAACAAATATATAGTGTTTATGCTACAAGTTACTGTGATTCTTAAACTGTTAAATAACTAAAACATAGTGACATTGTCACAAGAATAGATAAATGATCAAAGAAAGAGAATAGAGATTCTAAGACAGAAGATAATGCTGGAGAAATTAAATGGCAGCATGAAAACACGAAGTTTAACACTTGTTTTCTACCCCACTTACAAACTGATTCCGTAGATTACAGAGAGAAATATGAAAGACATGAAAAATTACACTCTTACAAGAAATTAACAGGCAATTCCTCCATGGCTAAAAGTTGTCAAACAAATTTCTCTGTCTTTTAAAAAATTGTTCTTAGTTCTAGGGATGAAACCTAGAACTCTACTTACTGAGTCATATCCCTGGCCCAAAACTGTTTTCACTAAGTGCATGAGATCACTTCAGGGATAAGCCTGGAGTTATGGCTGCTGTTCCGCCTTCAGATGTAACATTTGTCTTCATATATTAGCATTCCACGGTATAAGCCGAAATTAAATTTTTTTACTAAAATGTTTACTCACTGCAATGACTATTTAGCTTTCCAGACCGCCCTGTGGGTTCCAGGAAACTTCAGGTCTCTAGGAAGGTCTACCCATACTGCCCTTCTTTACTGCTGATTACAGAGGACTGACTGGTCAGATCATCTCCACTGTTTCAAAAGCAGTGGGGCTGTTTCAGTGGTTGGTTTTCAAAAAGTACAAAAGCATGGTTTTCTTTGTACTTTCAAAGCATTCTCTTGTAGGATAATCATAAGTTGATTGATTGTAGCAGTCACTGTTCGCCCCAAAGATTGTTGGGCCACTGAAGTTTCAAAGAATATCTGGTGTGCGCAGTGTATGCTCTCATTAAATACCACCTTTGTTTTACTTCTGTGTTTTCTTATCTGCTTTCAATCACTTTATTTGTAAAGAAGGGAAAGGGAATCTTCAAAGTGTCTTTTAGGAATTTATGGGATGTTGTAGACTTGAAAACAGTATATTTCCATCAGATACTTACTTTGACTTTTTTACTTCTTTCCATATGAAAGAAGTCGTTAATGACCTTTAATTAATTATGAAATATTAAATATGAAATATGGAAGAAGTATCCTAAACTTTTCTTTTATGTGCTTTACATTGATTGATACTCTTAAACCTACCCAGTGGTCTTTGGGGGCATCTGGACTCACATGCTGAAATTTTCAACATGGGAATTTAGGTACTAAGTTTAATTTCTTTATCAACATATTATTTTGTACCATAGTTTTATTGTTGAGGAAAGTTGAGATTTCATAAAATCTTAGTAATAAAATGCAAATATATGAGTATTCAAATCCTTGAATTAGCAGTTGTAGTATAATATGATTTGCTTCAAAACTCTTTTTAGATTATAATTATCTTAAAAGGATTACTACTTCAAGGCCTGTAGATTTTATACCTCACACCCTAAAAGAAACTGAAATCAGAGAAATTCATGGAGATATGGACCACAATCAACTATATATTCCATTAAATGATTGTTTTATATAATTAGGAATGAAAAGCAAACAAACAGGTCTTCTACTGTGTCGACAATGTCTAAAGGCAAGAGAATTTTTTTTGCCTCGTCTCAGAAATACTTTATTGTGATTAATAAAGTTGTGTAATAGAAGATCATTTTTATTTAAATTTAAGTAGTTTTCCAAAATGCAAGATTTGATTAAATTGGCTTTCTGAAAGGAAGCTCTGTAGATTTTCCCTTACACACTAGTAAATGCCTCACTTTTTAAGTACTATTAACCAAAACATGTACATGATGAAACTATCTCTTCACAGTTTGGCTTTAGGGTGCTCATCAAAGCTGATGTGCACGGGTTCTTTTAATCAGCATTGTGCTATAAAAGGACCACCTGTATATTTCAGTTTACATCCATCAGTTGCTATCGTTTAGAACAGCACTGTGAGCACATGAAAGATGTGACTCTAATAATGAAAGTATCTCTTGGTGGGTTGAAATGATATTTTTGGATCATTAACATCCAAGATAGTTTATGTCTATCTTGACTTATATTGCTATTAACACATCTCAACTCTCCATCATTCAGGGGCTGAGTCACCTGCATCAACATAAAGTGATTCATCGAGATATTAAAGGGCAAAATGTCTTGCTGACGGAAAATGCTGAAGTTAAGCTGGGTAAGAACAGAATCCAGTGAGTCTACAAATAGCAGGAATTGATGAGATTATTTCAAAAGCTACATTTGTTTGCTCCTTGTTTTGTAACAGTTTTCTTTTCACTGTGGAAGTGGAGGTCATTGTGGTGAAAATGAAATGGAAAATATTTCTATTTCAAAAAATATTTTTGAAACATTATTTGAGAAGTGACTTTATACACTATGGAATTCATGTGGTAAATTAATGAGTTTACTTTCTAGTTACTTTTTTAAAATAAAAGATCCTTTCTATATGCTTTACATGATTACCTACAATTTACCATTTGTTTACCTTGTTGTAGCTATTACAGTCCAGAAATGACTATTTTTATTAAAAATATCCAGTTATAAATATTTCTAATAATGGAGTCACAATATTTTCTTGTTTTTGCATTATTTTTGTTTATATTTCATTATATTTAATATAAGCATATAATATTATTACTCTATGCATTTCTACAAAATTAATATTCTACCTCTTTCCATGTGTCATTATCCCCCTTCTATCTGCCAGATATCAGGAAAAAATTGTTTTTCTCTGGCTATGAGTTAAGTCCTTCCCACAGTAAATCTGAGGGTCACCAGATAAGGTGGAGACACCTCCAGCCATTTGCCTCCTTGGTGAATATAATTCAGAGCATGAATTGACAAATATCCTACAGGGTGCACAACTTAAGCAAAGTCTATATAATTAGTTATTTTCAAGTTGATTTAAATATTTTCTATGTTTATATCTCAAACATTGCTTGTTGCCTTTTTGTTAAAGATATATTAGTTGTTCATGATTATTATTTGGTACCAGACTTTCATCTCATGAGCATTTTATTTTAAGAAAAGAGCAGTATAGGGAAAGAAGTTAATATGTAATGTATAGGTAAGCTATTTTAAGATATTTACCTAAATATTCGTAATATGCAGAATAAATAGTGACATTAATGGGTGTCGGGGAGCTCCGCCGGGGTCCCCAACAGTGCCGGTAAGCGAGTTCCCATCTACCTCCGAGCCGGGCGGGAATGGATGAAGACTCAGTGAGAATGAATCCGATGCAGTTTTTTTTTTTTTTTTTTTTTTGGGTCACACCCGGCAATGCTCAGGGGTTGCTCATGGCTCTGCACTCAGGAATTACTCCTGGCGGTGCTCGGGGACCATATGGGATGCCGAGGATCGAACCTGGGCCAGCATAAGCTGGCCGCATGCAAGGCAAACACCCTACCCGCTGGGCTATCTCTCCAAAGGCTTTACTTATCACAGGTTCAGGTATACAAATCAGCAAAAGGAAAAGCCCTGTGCTAAGGGTTCCCAGCTAGAACCCCAGACACGTGTAGGCCAAGATGGCGGCCACCGCGTGTAAAGGCCCTGTAAAAGGAGAAGAAGACAAGACTCCCAAGAAGGGTGTGAGCACACAAAGAGAGCCCAAAAAGCGCCCAAAAAAGAGAGACAGGAGAGAGGAAGCAGGCTAGTATTATACCCCTGCAACTCGGACCTCCCTCCCACTGTTATGGAAAGCAAGGAGGGTCAAATGCCCTTAGGTAATCCCTCCCTGCACCTCACCTAGGCCCTTTTATATGCTAATGTTTTGAGCCAAGATCTGCCTGGAAATGCCTTTATAGGGTAGAGAAGGGGGCTTCTGAGGTGGCATGTCTCTGTACCAAGGACTAATACTAATGCCAGTTAAATATTTCTCCAAACCTTCACAAATCTCTTCTACTTCATGGTAGTTTTGTATTTTAGTTGCCTTTAAGTATATCAGGGAGCCATGCTTGTTTGCTTGGAAGCAAACAACATTTCTCTCTGGTCTAATTACTTAGGGATCCTACGTGGCCAGGCAAATATGCTGGTAAGATCTAGCTAGTCCCACGATGATTGTGGTAGCATGAGAGAATATGTACAGTACAGAATACATGGTCAGATAAAACTGCCACATTCAGACTATCCCCCTATCTATGAAGTGACCTGCAGGAGGCAATCCAGGGCACTTGCAGAGGCCTAGGCTTTTAGGGTGTCCTGCAACAAATGGGAATGTTAATATCACAAATTAACATTACTAAGAGAATAGTCTATTCTAGGTCTTGTAAGATACTTGCATAGATTATCTCATTTTAAAATTTGAGCAACTCTCTGAAACTCTCATAAATTCCATTACATGGATTAGGAAATAGGAGTATAAAGTGATTAGTCTACTTCCCCTAAACCATATAGTAGCATAATGGGAAAAAAGCTTGCTTTGTATTTAACACTTGCTTCAGGTCCTCTCTGAGTCTTGGTATAATCAAATACTACATTTTGTAATTTCTCACTGATATAATTTATTCATTTACAAATCCAATTAAAAATTCACATTCACAATAAAGAAAAAGTATAAGTTACCCAAGTGCCCATCAGGAGGTAAATGGAAAAACAAAATGTGGCATTTCTATATAGCCTTAAAAAGGAAATTGTGAATTGGTTAGCCTTAAAAAGGAAATTGTGAATTGGTAACAGGACCATTTCCCTGTTAATGAAATGAAGCAGGAGTCACAAAGACATCTTGATAGATTCTGAGTTTCTTGAGTATAGAACTATCCTCTATTTATCTGCATATTTCCCTAGCATCTTTATGTAATAAGTAATTGAAAATCTTTTTAAAGAAGTATTACATGTGTTGAAGCATAAACATATTATGCTAAATGAGATAAATCAGTCACAAAGGACAAATTCTGTGTGATTCCACTTATTCAGGTCCTAGAGTAATTAAATTTATAGAAACAGAATGTTGAAGCAGGAAAGATAGTACAGGGAAGGCATTGACTTGGCATGGTCAACACTGCTTCAATTCCAACATTCCATATGATCCCTGGAGCAACACCAGGACTGATCCCTGAGCACAGAGCCAGGAGTAATTCCTGAGAACTATCAGATGCTCCCCCTTCAAGAGAAAGGAAAGTTAGTTTCCTGGGGCTTGTGGATAGGGTAGAAAGGAAAGGTAATTAATTAATGGGTACAGAATTTCAATCAGAGAAGATGAAAATGTTCTGGAGTTAGATGGTGAAAATGGCATCAAAACCATGTGAGTATATATAATGCTACAGATCTCTTTACCTAGGAAGATGACATCTTTTGAATAAAAATAAATCACAATGAGATACACAGTTACAAAGCTTTCATGATCAGGTTTCAGTCATACAATGTTCCAACACCCTTTTCTCCACCAATGTACATTTCCCACCACCAATGTCCCCAGTATCTCTTGCATAACACATTTTAACTAATGTACATTTTGCCACAATAAAAATAAATATTCATTTTACTGCCATATGAAGATCACAGATTTCATACACTTGTTTTCTCTTGATAGTGGACTTTGGTGTCAGTGCACAGCTTGATCGAACAGTGGGCAGGAGAAATACTTTCATTGGGACGCCCTATTGGATGGCCCCAGAAGTGATTGCCTGTGATGAAAACCCAGACGCCACATATGATTTCAAGGTATGGGCTTCTTCCATCTTTAATTATTTCAAAACCATGCATAACATCTCACCCTGAGACTTTCTTTGGTGAAATTCTCACATGCCTTTGGGATCAGGTCTTAAGTGATCTAGAGGAAGAAATGAAAAAACTACTTAAAACAAGACATTCAAGCAAGAGAGATTTTTTTAATGAATTCACCCAAATTATTGATGGCCTATTTGTAAAAACTCCCCTAACTATATTCTATATTCTCTTGAATATGCTATTATTATAAAGTAGATTTCTACCCTGATTAGAATTTGCAGTTTTAGAAAAGCGTTTATCTTGAGAGTTTTTATGTTGAAAGAAACCTACATATGAATTTGTTACCTTAAGTCTCCTTTTTTCTGATTTAAAAATAATCATACTTACTCATTTCTACATTGCTCATAGCCTAATTATTAGGGGTTCTTTTCAATGAGAGACAACCGAATAGAATGTGGGTAGCTACGCCATTGTTTTTATGCAAGCTTTTATGATTTTTCAAAGAAATTTGACTTGAAGCCTGTTTCTTTGTATCAAGTAGATAATTTTCTAATAAATTCTAAGCAAGGTTTAAGTAGGAGATGAAATTTTTCACTCCTAAAGTTCTCATCTTTTTGTTCTCAGCAGGATCAAACATAAGTTAGGGTTTTGATCCCATCCAGTGTTGCAATCTCAGGTGATACTGTTATCGTGGATTGTGGTAGAGAATATAAACATAGTTGTAAGCAAATGAAAAGAAGAATTTGAGAGTTTTCAGATTGCTCAGCAGATGGAATAGAACATGTATATTCATATAGGTCTGAATAAGTGTGTTTTTGTTCAAACAGACTTGTGCAAAATCTGGCACGTCATTTGCTGATTTTATAAATACATGGGATTTTTACCAAATGAATTCAGTAAATATATGGAAATACTCTTATTTTCCAGAAGAGGAGACTGAGATTTAAGACCTTTATTTAGTGATCTTCACACCTGGGGTTTGAACACAGGTCCCCTAAAACTCTGTCACTGTATCACTGTCTTCCCGTTCATCATCGATTTGCTCGAGCGGGCCCCAGTAACATCTCCATATGTCCTGTCTCATGCTAGTAGAGCCCAAGGCATCTGCTTGCTCCAGGAACATAAAGAGCCTCAATCCATTCCGGAATGAGGTCTATAATTGTTACTGGTATTTGGCATATATATCAAATAAAACTCTATCCCCAATATATTACCTTCTATAGTATAATCCTTTGTAAATCTGCAATTCAACAAGAAAAAAAAAAGACCTGAAGAAGGAAATCACTTGAAGAATTCCTCTTTTAAAGAGCATTTTTATTTACCCACTTATGAGTTATTATTGAAATTAGGTCACAAAACACAAAACCTAAAATGTCTTTGGAACCCAGAGTCACAGGCCAGTGACAAATTTTTTTGCCTCTTTGGAGAAACACAAGCTTAAAACTGAAAACAAAATAATCTCTTGTATATTTTTCCCTCTTTCAAAGTTAGTCACTGGAATAACCTGATAACAATCTGTTTGAAAACAGCTGCCAAGTTAAAAATTAATCATTTGCCAAAATAAAATGTCATTTATCTAAACTTCTAATGATAAGCACATTTAAATAATTTGATTTTCAAATCCCTTCAGAGGAGCTACTATCAAGTATATGCCCCAGTCCAGATATGTGTTTCATAATAGTCTTATAAACAATTTTTAAGTTATAGCTATATTTAACAAGTGTTATCTTGTCTACATCTGGACCACAGATAGTTTAGACTAGCATGAAGAATCAGAGTGCTTTAAAGTTTTATTCTTAGCTTTCCAAGGTTTTTCCCAAGGTTTTTCTTTACTGACTATAATATATGTACTTTTATTCTGTGATTTAAAATAAATTCCTATGACTTAGTTGTTTCTCATAGATAAATAGAAGCGTGGTCTTATGGCCAAACCAAAATTTGAATAAAAAAACTTATAAACTGGTTCTGTTATAGCACATTATACCTAAAGAACATGATTTTGAATAGTGAAACTATTCTAAGCCCAATGGGTCACTCTAGGTGTGGATGAAGTCTGGAGTGTAAGAAAGCTCAGGAGACCTCATGCAACAATGGGTAAATCAGCAGTACTAGAAGCTCTATATTACTGCTCTGATAGCCTGAGTCTTCATAAATTGAAGATTAATGTCTGGGTTTTCCATTAAGAAATAAATACTTCTAAGACCAAACATAGTACAGTGAGTACAATGTCTACCTGGCATGTGACCAACCTAGGTTCAACCCCTGACACCACATATGGTCCCCTGAGCACAGAGCCGGAGTAAACCTTGACCACTCTGCTGGATGTCACACAAGATTATTTTGAAAAAAAAATGAAGACTTCAGATGAGAGAACAAACTCAGCTGTATCTGTTCTATAGCCCCACGTGCAGATTAGTTTATCAGGCTTGTCATAACAGTAATTTGTACAAGAAGAGGAAGAAGCTTTGGCAAGAATGTGATTTTCACTGACCACCTGGCAAGGGTGACCCAAAGAGCATGACAGGGATAAATAAGGAGAACCTGGCAGAAAAGAATGTTTGGGTACTGCTCAAAAATTTTTTAACACAACACAGTTTTGCTGTGGACCAGAGGAGTTATTCAATATAATTTTTCTCCTTCTGATTTTGGACCAGATCCTGTCCTTTGTTTTGTTCCCAATTCTTTCAAATATGATCTGCCATCAGGAGACACCTAACAATACCTTGACTTTCAAATGCATTCATTTATCACTTCGACGTCTATTTATTAAATATCCACAATATACAAACAATATACCAAGTCATATTTGTATGTGTAGTTTGGTTTCATTTGGGTTTGTTTTATTTTTTCCCTTGGGTCTCCCAAGTCATTTAGGAGACCCAAGGTTCCACTGATAATTCTCAGTCAACCAGGCAGCAGTTCAGTGAAAGGGCCTGGGGATGCCAGGCTGCTAGAGGCCCTGAGGTGTTAGGAATCTGCTTTTTATGCAGATAGCTTTGATGTCCTCCAGAGATGCACCTGGTGATGATCAGGGCACCTTGAGGTGCTAGAATCAAATCAGGATCAGATGTAGCAGTCACGGGCCCTAACCACCATACTATCTCTGGCTGCTCAATGCCTTATATTTCAGGTTTCTTTGGGTCCCATTCAAAGTTCATGGTATTTTACTATGTGTGCTGTAGTCCATTCGCCCAATTTATAGCCATTCAGTCCATCCATCTTTATCCATTCAGCCCAATTCTATATATCAGCCCCAGAAATTGGTGTCAGCACTTGGCCTCTCATGAGTGATAGATGTTTTTTACCTTTGAGGACATGTCTGGAATCAAAGATGATGGAAGATTTGTTAGAATGCCAGCCACACAAAAAAAGACCTTGCTTTCAAATAAAAGTTAATGCAAAAAAAATAAGGAAGATGATGCTGGATGTGCCCTTTGCCCCTTGTCCATCCCCCACTCCTTCTCCCCCCAAAAAAATATCACACACATACACACACCAAAAAAAAAGAGGGAAAATCTTGTTAGCCTAGCATTTTGCCTCAGAAAATTTTCATTTGCTTTTTGTTTCGGGTTCTTTTTCTTGTATACACCCATGTCTGTGGGATCCAGAGACTCACAGACATGGGGCAGAGCTGCTACCGTCTCTCCCTGTGCCCAGTAGCTTATGAGGCACCCGGGAGGGATGGCAGGTCCTAGCCCTGGCCCACCACCCCAGCAGAGCTTCGCAACAAGTCAGACGACCCCCACTCCAGGAGGGCCGCCATTTTCCACACCCAGACTTCCCTCTCATCAGAACTCCACCCAACAGAAGAGCCTATTACAGCCCTGCTTGCGCGGCCGCTTGCGGCTGTGTGTTTCATCAATAAACACTGAATTTAGAGGTGACTACAAGAGTATGCCACCCACACGGCAGAGCCTGGCAAGCCTCCCATGTCGTATTTGATATGCCAACTACCAGTAACAATTATAGACCTCATTCCGATGACCTGATGGAATTGTTTGAGGCTCTTTATGTTCCTGGAGCAAGCAGATGCCCTTGGGCTCTACTAGCATGAGACAGGACATATAGAGATGTTACTGGTGCCCGCTCGAGCAAATCGATGATGAACAGGAAGACAGTGATACAATTATGTGTTACTGATGTACCATTGTTTGGTTACAATTTGATGTGCTATTTGCTGTGCTGTTGTTTATGATTTGTCAATGATGTCCTGAAACACTGCATAAAATTCATCTGAAAATGACAGTATTTTGATTTAAAAATAAAGTGCCTCCCTAGTAAAATAGTCTGAAGAGCTCATGTTTTTTGTTTCTATTCCAGTCTGGTTTTGCCTGATATCTACCAGGTACAGGCAGTAGCTGACTGAACTAACCCTTCCCTGAGGGAGAAAGCCAAAATCTCCTTGGCCCTGTGTGTTCACTTTCCCTGGAGGTCTTTCCTTTCTTATTTTCAAAAATTCTGTCAAAACATTTCAAGCAACGGAAAGGTTTCATTTCCATAATAAGTATGTAGGGCAATAATGAAACCTCTCTCATTTAATAATAAGCATTCAGAAGATTTGAAATTAATAAAAATTTTCAAAAAGTCTTGGGCTCCTTAAACAGATTTATTTTAATTTTTCATTTCGTTTTACTCTAATGTGATGTGCCAGATACTTCAGTGCATGTCATCACATTAATGGAACTGCTCTCTAAAGAAAGTTCTCTGTGGCAGAAAGAGAGAGAGCTACTATAGGAAGAGGTGAACAACTGTCCAGGAGAACATCTTGCCGCCACCTCTGTAGTGAGGAAGCATGCACATTGAAGCTAACATACTCCCTAATACGTTATGGTGCTGAAAGCAACCCATACTTTCCCTATATGTCTTGCCCTCTCCTACTCCAGGAATATGTAGAATATGACAAGAGAACTTACTTTAAGTATCATTCAGTCCCATTCTAAAATTTCAGCCATAGGTTGATCTTACCTTTGTATCAATTTGCTAAAGGGGCTGGAAAGATACTATAGGAGTTAAGATACTTGACCTTCATGTAACTGACTTCAGTTCAAATCCCTGGAACCACATGTTGTCACCCGAGCAACATCAGAATCAGTAGTCCCTGAGCACTGCCAGATGTGGCATAACCCACCCATCCCACTAAAAATAAAATAGGTAAAGTAAGAGAAGTCCCTTCAGTTCCTCTGGGCTGATCTGACGTAATATTTGTTACTCCCCTAGACTCTAATTATGAGACTTTGCACACGAGTCTGTGTTACATTTTCACATATACATACAAGGTTGAGTAACTATTAAACTTGCATCTGTTTAATATGGAAAAACCAACTGTCCAGTGGCATAGAAAGAGCTACTCTAGTTAAGAGGCTTAGCATGGAAATAAGTAGTAACCTCACTAGTTCCAGTGTTACTGCACTCAGGGTGTTCTGGAAAGGACAGTATGCAGAGAGTAGAATGGTACACTGTTTTCAAAAGGCATATCTGCTGAGATGCATACTGAGGTCCTACCTCTATTTAGCAAGAATATAGAATACAAGCTCCACAATGAGCAGCTGTAGCTACTATTAAACATGCCTCTTATGACTCTATATTCTGGTCTATGTATGTAGAATTACTTAGTTAGATAAGGTCAGGCCAAGTGTTGATTCCCAGAAGAAGAGTATCAGCTTTTCTACAGATACTTCCCTGTAGGTCAGATAACAAAGTACTCAGGTTTCTGCTTATTTCTTTAGGTGTGACTGGGATCATTTATAATGCCTGTGCTTGAATGACCTCACTCCCCTGATTCTCCACCTTGGTTCTACTGTCATAGTGACTATGAGACAGATTTTTTGGAGTTCTGTAGGGCTGGTTTAAAATGTCAGTTTTGCCTTTCCTGTGCTAATATCCCAGGAAAAATATTTATTCCTTCTGAATCTCTATAAAATGTGAATAATAGCTGTGTATGACAAGGTTACATAGAATAAAGTGAGCCAGCATTTGCAGCAACTCAGTGGAAAGCAGCTAATATCCCCCTCCCAGGATATATTTTATTTTTTTAATTATTTATTTTTGACAATTACAGAAAAGTTCATGTTTGGGTATAAAGCCATACTGTGTTCCAGCACCCATCCCTCCCCCAGTGCCCACCTCCCACCACCAACATCCCCGATACCCTCCCCCTCCCCTAGCCTGCCTCCATGGCAGTTTCTCCATCTCTTTTCTCTCTTTCTCTTTCTCTCTCGCTCTCTCTCTCTATTTCTCTTTCTATCTCTCTTCCCTCTATCACATGTTGTGGATTGTAATAGACTTTCCACAATCACTTTCCACAATCATTGGTTCATTGTTCCTTTCTCTGTCTTACCTAACCTCTGCTCCCACACATTTGTGGTAGTTTCGAACTTTGGCAAGACCTCCTGATCCACATTTCGCCTGACCTTGGATATTGGTATCATAATATGTATATATATATATATATATATATATATATATATATATATATATATATATATATATTTGTGTTATGCAAATAAATGCAGTCATTCTATATCTGTCTCTCTCCCTCTGGCTAATTTCACTTACCATGATCCTCTCATGTCCATCCATTTATAGGCAAATTTCATAACTTCATTTTTCCTAACAGCTGCATAGTATTCCATTGTGTAGATGTACCAAAAGTTTCATAATCCAGTTATCAATTTTTGGGCACTCTGGTTGTTTCCAGATTCTGGCTATTGTGAATAATGCTGCTATGAATATAAAAGTAGGGATGGTGTTTCCACTGCGTGTTTTTGGCCTCCCAGAGTATATTCCCAGGAGTGGTATGGCTGGGTCAAATGGGAGTTCAATTTCTAGTCTTTGGAGGAATGTACATAATGTTTTCCAGAAAGGCTGTACCAGTCGACAGTCCCACCAACAGTGTATGAGTGTTCCCTTTTCTCTGCATCCACCCCAGCACTTGTTGTTCTTGCTCTTTTGGATATGTGCCAGTCTCTGTGCTGTGAAATGATATCTCATTGTTGTTTTGATTTACATCTCTCTGATGATTAATGATGATGAGCGTTTTTCATATGTCTTTTGGCCATTTAAACTTCTTCCTTGCTGAAGTTTCTGTTAATTTCTTCTCCCATTTTTTGATGGGGTTGGTTGTTTTCTTTGTAAAGTTCTACCAATGCCTGATATATCCTTGATATTTACCCCTTATCAGATGGATATTGGGTGAGTATTCTTTCCCATTCTGTTGATTCTCTTTGTATCTTGGTCACTGTTTCTTTTGAGGTGCAGAAGCTTTTTAGCTTCATATAGTCCCATATGTTTATCTTTTCTCCTAGCTGTTTTGTAAGTGGTGTTTCTTCTTTGAAGATTCTTTAGCTTCAATTTCGTGAAGGGTTTTTCTATATTTTCTTTGATGTACTTTTATGGATTCAGGTCTGATATTGAGATCTTTAATCCATTTTGATCTGATTTTTTGTGCATGGTGATAGAGGTCTAAATTCATTTTTTACATGTAGCTGCCCAGTTTTCCCAGCACCACTTGTTGAAAAGGCTTTCCTTGCTCCATTTCATACTTTTTGCTCCTTTATCGAAGATTAATTGTTCATGTATTTGAGGCTGGTTTTCAGGATACTCAACTCTATTCCATAGGTCCACAGGTCTATTTTTTATTCCAATACCATACTGTTTTAATTACCACTGCTTTGTAGTAGAGTTTGAAGTCGGGAAAGGTGATGCCTCCCATCTTCTTTTTCCCCAAGGATTGCTTTAGCTATCCGTGGAGGTTTATTATTCCATACAAATTTCAGATGTGTTTGGTCAATTTCTTTGAAGAATGTCATGGGTATCCTTATAGGGGATGGCATTGAATTAAAGCTCTATGGAGTATTACCATTTTGAAAATGTTGATTCTCCCGATCCATGAGCTTGGAATGTGTTTCCATTTCCTTGTGTCCTCTTTTATTTCTTAAAGAAATGTTTTGTAATTCTCTTTGTAGAGGTCCTTTATGTTCTTCATTAAACTGATTCCTAGGTATTTAATTTTCTGTGGCACAATTGTGAATGGGACTGTGTTCTTAATATCCCTTTCCTCTCTTTCATTATTTGTATATAGGAAAGCCACTGACTTTTGGGTATTGATTTTGTACCCTGCCACTCTACTATAAGAATCTATTGTTTCTAGGAGTTTTTTGGTAGAGAGTTTAGGGTTCTCTAGGAATATTATCATGTCATCTGCGAATAGTAATAGCTTGACTTCTTCCTTGCCTATCTGATGGCCTTAATGTGCTTTTCTTCTCTGATAGCTACGACAAGTACTTCCAGTACTATATTGAATAAAAGAGGTGAAAGGGGGCAACCTTGTCTTGTCCCTGATCTTAGGGAGAAGGCTTTTAATTATTCTCCATTGAGAATGATACTCGCTGTGGACTTTTGGTAGATAGTTTTGACTATCTTGAGGAAGGTTCCTTCAATTCCCATATTTTGGAGGGTTTTAATCATGAATGGGTAAAGCAGCTAATATTTATGACTATGTATCATATTAAGTTATTTCTCCCTAAGGCCCTATTTCTTTTAAAAAGGCCAGAAATATGACAAGATTCAAACTTCATAATTTGTATTACTCTGTATTTCTGGCTTATATTGAGCCAGAAAATGTTTCTCTGTAACTTCACCTCTAGGTTAAGGCTGTCCTTATGGACAGTATGTGTACACAATACAAAAAAGTTCATTTTCTTAGTGATAAACGTCTAAAAAGAGAGTATCACTTGATCACTTGATCACTTGAATCCCGTTATTCATCGATTTGCTCGAGCGGGCGCCAGTAACATTTCCATTGGACCCTATCACGTGCCAATGTAGCCCAATGGCATCTGGTTGATTCAGGAATATGAAGAGCCTCAAACCGTTCCTTCAGGGTCTTAACAAGGAAGTCTGACCGTCTTGTAGGTGGGCGGCCACGTGATCTTTTGACATCCCGTGGGATCCAGTCGGTAACGGCTCTAGTCCAGTGGTTGTCTCCAAATCACATTACATGTCCAGCCCATCTGATTTTCGATGCCTTGGCAAAGCGAGACAGCGTCCCTGATTCTGGAATAGCGACGGAGGTCAGAACTCTGGATTCCTTCTCTCACTTGAGTGAGACGTGATATTCCAAGCATAGCTCTTTCGATGCCTCTCTGGGAGACCCGAATAGCATTCTCATCCTGCTTTCGTAGGGCCCAGGTCTCTGAGGCGTATGTTAATGTAGGGAGAATGGTGGAGTCGAAGAGATGTGCCCGGAGCCAGAGGTTCTTTGTCCTTTTAGCTATTTCTTTGATGCCTTTGAAGGCATTCCATGCCGCTCTCTTCCTCCTGTGCAGCTCAGGTTTTAGGTCGTTCATCATGTTGACTTCTCGACCTAGGTACACATAACTGCTGCATTCAGAGATGTTTGTTCCATTGAGAGGGAATGGGGCCTCTGGAACTAGTTCATTTCTCATGAACATAGTTTTCTTCAGATTCAGCTGTAGACCTACCTTTCCACATTCTCGGTCAAAGTCAGCCAGCATTTGTGCCGCTTGGCTAATGTTTGGTGTTATTAGAACGATGTCATCAGCGAAGCGGAGGTGGTATAGTTGCCGACCATCTATCTTCACTCCCATTCCTTCCCATTCTAATTGTCTCATGATGTTCTCAAGTGGTGGCACTGAAGAGTTTTGGTGAGATGGTATCACCCTGTCGAACCCCCTCTTTTGACAAAAAAGAGAGTATGAGATAACTTATATGATATAAAAAATAAAAAAATAAAAAAATAAATAAAATAAAAAAATAAAAAAAACTTATATGATATAAAAAAGAGAGTATGAGATAACTTATATGATAAGACTGTCAACTGGTATTTGACTCTAGGGGAATCCACTCTGCTTGCTGTGCCCCTCATGCAATTACTTCTCAGCTCTGTGCTTTGGATACACTTGCTATCTCTGCATGAGATGATTGGGATGTGAGAGGGCTAAGTAAAACTAAGTTAGGTCCTTTTCTGCCTGATCTTGAGTATTAGTCTTAAACAATAGAGGGAGACTGGACAAGAAGGATAAAACCTTCTTTGTGCTTCGCATGCTTCCAGTTCACTTCTGCATCATTCAACATCTAAGTCCTGGAAGTCATTATCTTACTTGCTTTTAGTTTGTTGTCTGAACTGTCCACTAGCTATTGGTGACTGTTCCTAAAGTTCTTTCTGCACCAGGATTACCTTGTGAATTGCATTGCATCTTACTCATGTCATATACTCTCTTTTCAGTTATCTAAATAAACCTGCAGAGTAGGTGTTCTCTTCCTATTGTCACTTGTCACTTGTCTTCCGTTGTTCATCAATTTGCTTGAGCGGGCACCAGTAACATCTCCATTCATCGGGAATGAGATCCATTATTGTTATTGTTTTTGGCATATTGAAATCACCACGGGTAGTTGCCAGGCTCTGCCGTGGCTCTGAGTTCACCAGGGGGCCCAGTCTTTTCTACGCCAGACCATCAACCATCCAGGGCCCACGGGGCAGAGCCCTAGGTATAGTCAAGCCTGTCTCCTGTATGCCACCTGCCAATGCAGCTGGGCACTGCAACCACACCTGCAACACCTCGAGGGGCAGGAAAAATGTAAGACGCAGAGTAATTATATTAGCAAGTAATTCCTTTCCAATCATTACCATTAATCTAAAAAAGAATAGACCAAATTAGGTCTGTTGATACAGAATGTCCTTAGTTAAACATATAGGAAAATAAAGCAATACTGATTTGTCACTGTTGTTCTAAACTTTTACCTACTGTAATCTTCACATTACCATAGTTTCAGAGGAAGGAAAGATTTTCTCAATACTCAGTTAGTTCTGAGTGAGAGCAGATCATGAAACTTTGCTTAACTCCACAACTTAAGCTTTTTTGGTCTCTCAGCTCTCTGTTCCCGTGGATCTCTTTCCTGTACCACATTGACACTCATTTCTAATGTAGCTGAGTCAACCATTGGAAAGTGCTTTTTTTAAAAAACCAGATTGGACAGTTCAGCCTTAGAAGGAATACATCTCTGTTTTGTTCATTGTTTACAATGCCTGCAAACCGGCCAGAAGTTGTATGATTGCCTCTGTCTCTGTTCTGTTTGCAATACACACTACACTGGGCTATTAATCATGCCACGTGCCAAGCTGCACACACTTCTGGAATAAAGAATTACCTAGCTCCTGCCAAAACGAGTCACATCATGGCCACTACAGAAACTTATCACTGCCTGACTCTCTCCTCATCTTGTTCCTCCCTTTCTCTTTTCATCTCCTGTGTTCTGTCTTGCTAAGTGTAATTGGAACATTTTCCCCCCATATTTAAGTTATGAAGTGACTTTGGGACTCACTAATGTACCCAAAGGCTTAAACAAGACCTGTCAAGGACATTTATTGCTTTCTAGCATGGGCAGTTAAGTGTATGCTGCAAGCAGCTCTAGAGCTATATAGACAGGAATAGAAATGTTTTTTTGGAAAGCAAGAGAGGAAGTAAAGAAAGAAGGAGGGGCAGAGGAATGAGAGAGAGCGAGGGAGGGGAGAGAGGGAGGGAAAACGGTAACCCCTGACATTATCAAATGAGGTTTTAGAGAAGAAACTATTTCTGGCCTGATCACATGTCAAAGATTTCATAAGAGTATGGTTTGACCAAAAGATTGTTTCAGCAATTTGGGAAAGACTTCCCAAAAGGAAATACTGTATGATTTATACTAAATAAATCAAATATCTCTCTTTTCCTATCCTATGGGATAAATCTAGAACCATAAGCAGCTCAAATCTGCCCATCTCTTTACTGAAAAGTTAATGCTTCTTTGAATTGCTACAATATGCATATTGTCACTAAAGAATAATTTTCACTGTAACTGTGTTTCTGTGTCACCAGAAATCTGCAAGCAGACTGCCAGGGCCAGGGTTGAGTGGCAGCTCAGTGGTGTCTTCTAATCCCAAGTGTCTACATTTCAATATCGTCATCATTCATTTGTTGAGTTTACCCCCTCAAGGGAGCAAAATGGATTTTGTGGTTCTAGGTACCACCTTCTTATTCAAGACTCTTAAGAATGAGGAAGTATTGTCAAGACCTGGGCTATAGTCCTTCCTAATCAACGGAATGCAAATACATTCTCAGACTCGCAGAAGATATTTTTCTTTGTCACAATCACTAGAGCTATGTCACAGTCTTAACTTCTGCCTTTAGCTGAAAAGAAGTTCAAATACAAAAGGTTCTCCTGTATTCTCAAATGGAGGTGATAAGGAAAATAGCTATTTAAAAGATGTCTACAAACTAACTTTATTGTATCTGCTTGATTGTATCACAATAAAATAGAAAGAAACTAACCTAGTTAGTTTCCGGAAGACTAACCTAGATAGGCAAAGATAGGCTTATATGCAGGTGAGGCACCAGCGGCTGACAGCTTGTCTCTGTGTTAGTTCACCATACCCAGGTTCTCCAATATTTTAACTACGAAAATATTGAATAATAAATATATTCAGACTCAAAGTTGGAAAGTAAAAAAGTTGATTGGAAATAGGAGAAAGAAAAGTAACTCCCCACGTGGGGGAGGAGCTTAGGACTAAGAACTAAGTTAAATGTGAGTTTTGTGTAGGCCCTTTTTAAAGGCTATTGGGATCCCTTCTCAGTGGGCGTATTTTTAAAATATGCCAGAAAAATTATAGCGATGTCTAGTTCTAAATCTTTCTGGGCATTTTTGCCCCTTATCATAGTCTCCCAGTCAGCGTAGAATCCGGGACAAAGTTTAATGGTCCTGGATAACTCTGGGACCACTGGGGCAGGACTGTAGGGGGAAAAAATTTGTCAGGTCTAAAGGTGAAAGGCAGTAGGGAAAACTGTGTCTGTCTTCCTTCTTCAGTGGCAAAGGGAAACAAATCTCCCAGGCCTAACTACCAATTACCTTAGTTTCCCTGTCAGCCTAGACTCCAAGGAAGAGTTCTATGTTCCTGGAAACCCCTGGAACACTGAGATTGAACCTAGGGAGTGGAATGTGTGTCAGGGTTGATGGGGAAGAGATTCAACATCTGGAGAGAATAAACTATGGCTTTCTCTCTCACGTACCAGGGAAACTGAGGCTTCCTCTTTCACTTGCTAACAATAGAAAAGAAAGAAAATTATATTCTTGCTCACACTGTGTGCCAGATTTGTTCGAGGTAGTATGCTTTCAGATAAATATCACTGTTACCTCCACTGCACAGTTCAGAAAACTAAACTTTCAGCAGAATTCTGGGTGTAGTTAAATTTGGAAGCAGATTTGAATCAGGTCTGTCTGGTTTAGAAGACTAATTTTCCTTGTATTTTCATTTATTGATTCATGATGTCTTGAGGAAATTGAGATCAGCCCATCTCCAAACATCGCTTTTGAGGGCACCTCACTGAATTGTAGCACTGTCACTAAGTTGATATTTTCGGTCACCAGTGGAAAACAGGAGTCTGGAGCAAGTATTTTACAAAGCCTGATAAATTTTAATAATAA